>JAJGOT010000188.1:0-497500 GCA_022457155.1 Cladopsammia gracilis | reverse complement strand
TCATTTCCGCCTTGGGAATCTCGAACGACGAACTTCACATCGCTCAAGAGTTCTTGGTTGAAAATGGCCTCGCATCTTTCTCTGATAGTACTCCGGAGTGTTGTTTGCCAAAAATCTTCCCTTTTTGTGTCGACAGACATGACTGATACGACTGTGTGGTTAAATTTCCGCTCGTTTCTTGGCTTGTTCTGACCCTGCAGCAGCTTTCGATTTCGTTCCACGGTGATCGTGCGCATCGCATCGAGTCACGCATACATAAAGTCACGCATGGACTGTTTATATCGCAGGCTCAATTTGGTATCCAGTGCCTTCCCGCCGATGAAATCACAGGCAGCCCAATCGCGCAGTGTGTCACGCGTGACGTCCTTGTTTTATGAAATAATTTTGTGTTCAAACGCAATAAAATTGTTTCAGTTCACTAACCTTACGTTCCTTGTGTGGTATTAGTTTTCTCCTCCGACCGCTATTTACGGTTTTATTCAAAATTGAAAATCAACGTTAGCGAAGTGGCAAGGTAGGAAACAATTCAGGATGAATAAATTAACCATCTTCACTAAAATCGAAATAAATCCCGAAATATCATATTCCTTACCTTCAGACCTACACAGTCCTAAGGTCTAATTCCCTTTTTTCCTGATCTTGCCAATTTGCGGCGCCATACAGTCCGTCGAAGTAGCGAAAAACCAGAGACTTTTAATAGATCAACACATTTGTACTAAACATGAAAAAAAAAAAAAAAAATGGATGACGTTTGCCTCTAATTTTTTAACTCGTCCCCAGACCCCAATTCGACCGTTAAAATCACAGCGAAAACGCCATTTTTTGAAGGGAAAATCAAAATTTCGCCCATTTATGAATTACTTTTCGGAAATCCACACTCGGATTCTAGTAATTTGATTATTATTCTATCTGGAAACGTTAAAATATTTTAACAAAAAAAAAGTCCCATCACTTTGACCTTGAAGTGACCAATATCACGTAAAGGCTTATATGAAGTTCAACCGCGTGGTCATCGCTTTTAGCGGTATGACTAATTTTAATAGGCGTAATGTCAACATCACACTCAGTTTTCAGGAGACTGGGATCTAGTGAACATTTTGGTGGGAAATATGATTTAGTTGGAGCGAAGAAAAACCCGTCATTTTGCCGTTTTTTCAGTGCAATATGCTTCGACTGAGTCTATTTTGACTTATATTGGTGACTTGCGCGGACTAGCGCCCAGGCCGTTCGAGCTCAACTGCGCATGGGCAATAGTTCATTTTAGTAAAGCGCACGCTCGGAGCAAATGTCTCCTTTCAGGGGGCAATTTTTGGGTATTTGCTTTCCCGGTAGGCTCCATGCCAGCTCGAAGGTAATATTACTATTCATGAGGCAATTTTCAAACGCACCCACCCCTTTGGCACACTGGCAGCATCTGGGAAGGTATACTCAGCGGTCTTACCCATGCACCTATAAAAGGAGACCGAGCTAATTAACACCACTCACTTCGGGAAAGACCTTCGCGTTAGCACTTCTAGATAGGTCTTCACAGCAAAATGGCCGAACAAGCCCCAAGACAGCCGGATGTTCCTGTAGAGCAAATCATCGCCCCGGCCGCTGCTCAAGGCCCAGCTAATCCGCCTAATGCTCAAGAGGTCCCGCCGGCTCCACAGCTAGAGGTAATTTAAGTTTCAATATCTTATTTACTCGCTATATCGTCGTCCCCTCCCCCCCTTTTTTCGCTCTCGCACGTTGTTCGGCTCTAGGTTTTTGTGGTTTTTGCTGTACTTCACTGTTGTTGTTTTCTCTCCCCTATTTTTCCTAGTTTATTCGCTACTTTGTCAGGCCGTCTTTTATTTCTTCGTTCCCGTAGTTATCTTAAGTTTGTTGTCAAACCTTTACTGCGTGTTTTATCGCGCTCTCCACAATGCTAGTTACATGGTTTTTTATTTACCCGGTTTTACTTGGATGCTTTCGTTTCGTTGCATCCTTTAGACCATGGGGCGGTTTTTTCCATTTGCCTTTTGCTCGTCACGCTCAATTTTTTGCGTATGCGAATTTTGTTTTCGCATATCGTTCGGCGGTAATTTAGACCCGCTTTTGTCCATGAGACAATTGGCTTGTTTTGTTTCTCATGGCGCTTCACTGGTGTCGATGCATTTTTTCTTGCTTTCTATCTTCCTCTTTGTCATGGGATAATTGGCGCGTTTTTGTCTTCCCATGCCGCTAAAGTTCTTGTGTTGCACTTCCGTTTTGCATATCCTCTGGCGGTAATTTGTTCCCGCTTTGGTCCATGAGAGAATTGGCTTGTTTTGTTCTCATGGCGCTTTTTGGTGTCTATGCATTTTTTTCTTGCATTCTATTTTCCTTTTTGTCGTGAGATAATTGGCACGTTTATCTTCCCATGGCGCTAAAATTTTTGTGTTACACATCCGTTTTGCATATACTTTGGCGGTAATTTGTTCCCGCTTTTGCCCATGAGAAAATTGGCTTGTTTTTTTTCTCATGGCGTTTTTTGGTGTCTATGCATTTTTTCTTGCATTCTATTTTTTCCTTTTTGTCGTGGGACAATTGGCGCGTTTATCTTTTCATGACGCTAAAATTCTCGTGCTGCACATCCGTTTTGCATATCCTTTGGCGGTAATTTGTGCCCGCCTTTGTCCATGAGAAAATTGGCTTGTTTGTTTCTTATGGCACTTTTTGGTGTCTATGCATTTTTCTTGCTTTCTATTTTCCCTTTTGTCGTGGGATAATTGCTTAAATTTTTGTGTTGCGCATCCGTTTTGCATATCCTTTGGCGGTAACTTGTACCCGCTTTTGTCCATTAGGTTTGGCCTGTTTTGTTCTCATGGCGTTTTTTGGTGTCGGTGCATTTTTTCTTGCATTCTGTTTGCTTTTGTCATAGGATGATTGGCACGTTTATCTTCTCACTACGCCTGGTTTTTCCCTTGTTCTCATAGGGATTTATAGCAGTTTTTTTATGCTTTTTTCTCATTGGTTTTTTTTCATTGTTTTTTTCAGCCACCCGCTGAAAAAGGTAGTGATAACCCAATTGAACATTTATCTCTCCCCTATATATCGCGATGGGTCGTAGAAGAAAAGGCGTTGTTTTCACAAGGTGTTGCAAAATTACGAAAACGATCTAAGCCTCGCTCATACCTATTCTTTGGAGATCAACAGACACCACAAAGGCTTGTCCACATCGGATATTGTTTTACGCCTAACGAAATAACAGCTAACGAAATAAAAATCGCGTAACAAATGACCCCGCAACAACTAGTTAATCTTTTTTTAACTGACAGTTGCGGAAGAGGCTGCTGCACGCTGAAAAATGAATAAAACCAGGAAAGACTAGTACCTATTTTACATTTTATATGCCTAGTATATATGCCATGGACATGGATTTTGCCGACGGAACCCCCAATTCTTGGCACCTTTTTGGTGTCATATCGCGTGGGTGTTGATTTTTTTTTGGCCGACGACACCTGCAATTCTTAGCACCTTTTTGGTTCCATATAGCGTGGACGCCAAAGAAAAAAGGAAGAAAAACTACATATATATACCATGGCAACGACGGCGCAGCAAGAGCAAGAGTCTTGTTTGATATATATATGAATATATATATGAATACATGCAGTACAATGTTGTAATCTGGTGAAATTCAATTGCTTAGTTTCAGTTCGTAAAGCCATAACCTGCAAAAAGGTTATTTTTTGGGAAGGACACAGAAAGAAAGTGTATCTCTCATGGACGTTCATGGGACAAAAAAATAAACTGAGATTAATGGCTACATGTATAAACTGTGAGCTGTATGTACAGCTAATTAATAATAATTAATAAACATACTATAGTTTACATTAACTTAGATATAAAAATTGAACGAAACATTTCTTTTTCTGCTATGGGAGGTAATATTAATATAGTGCTGTGACTGAATCAGGTCAGTGAAAACACAAACTCAGCAAATTGTCCTTTTGCAGCAGTGGTGGATGATCCAGACACATTCCAAAATACAAATGACACACCAGAATGTTCCACACGGGACAGGCCATTCTGTCCATACGAGGAGGGAGGACCGGTTATTTTAGCTTTAAATATATACCCGGCATTTGCTTTTAAAACGGCTGGAGGCTTAAAATTCACTTCAAAACCGGGATAATCTTGAATTTCATTACGCACGAGCTTAGAACAAAAATCGCCTGTTACATTTGCAACATGATTGCCATAAAATTCCCTTACTTTCAGGACCACTGAATATTTATTGCTGTTGCTACCAAAAAGAAGTACTGCATGCATATTTATGTTTTTGTCTACCTTAAGAAGTATATCATTGTGATAGGCGCTAGAACATGGCCACCCATTGTTTAGTGACCTAAATCTAAATATTGACTGAAGACACCCAACTCTTTTAGCTTTAGGAAATCCCACTTGAATGTTTAGTACAGAGCTAAAATACTTCATCATGTCAAAACACTCTTTCTTGGTTAGTATGTCACAGTCTAGCACAACCTCGGCAAACTCCTGTTGTTCCATCACCGGGAAACGAATTCCCTTAACGATCCTTTCTCCAAGGATCCTTCTTTTCACACAGCCTTCTGCCACCTGGCCTTGCTTTTCACATTTCTTTCCAGCCCAGCAATCCACAGCTTTGAATAATTCTACTTCTTTGATATTCAACGAATCATTTTCAACCAATTCCTCCAGTACTGATCTCTCGATTGTCACGAATCCATCTGATTTCACAGCTTTCTCTGTTTCTTTCTCGATCACTTTCCAGCAGTGATCCAGCAGATCTTTCTGTTCATATTTCTGTGCGTCAGGTAAGATGTGAAACACGTTTGACGCGTTCAAGTTCTCTTGGAGGAAAGCGGAGCATTTATCGGCCAGAGAAGGCAGCATGTATTTCTTTGCTAAATACAGTACCTGCATCACATTGTCCGGGCTCAAGTTGGCCTCGTCGCTGTAGATGAAACGAAACAACTCCAACAGGCTCTCGTAATCACAATCAGACATCTCGACACAATTCTTCGTCTCCGCCAGTTTACCGTAAAACATGGCATGAAATACTGGACTGCTGATCGCTAACACGAACTTATGAGCTGGAATCGTCTTGCTTTCACTTCCGTCTTGGGAATCTCGAACGACGAACTTCACATCGCTCAAGAGTTCTTGGTTGAAAATGGCCTCGCATCTTTCTCTGATAGTACTCCGGAGTGTTGTTTGCCAAAAATCTTCCCTTGTTGCGTCGACAGACATGACTGACACGACTGTGTGGTTAAATTTCCGCTCGTTTCTTGGCTTGTTCTGACCCGCAGCAGCTTTCGATTTCGTTCCACGGTGATCGTGCGCATCGCATTGAGTCACGCATACATAAAGTCACGCATGGAGGACTGTTTATATCGCAGGCTCAATCTGGGATCCAGTGCCTTCCCGCCGATGAAATCACAGGCAGCCCAATCGCGTAGTGTGTCACGCGTGTCGTGTTTTTTTTTTTATGAAATAATTTTGAGTTCAAACGAAATAAAATTGTTTCAGTTCACTAACCTTACGTTCCTTGTGTGGTATTAGTTTTGTCCTCTGACCGCTATTTACGGTTTTATTCAAAACTGAACATCAACTTTAGCGAAGTGGCAAGGTAGGAAACAATTCAGGATGAATAAATAAACCATCTTCACTAAAACCGAAATAAATCCCGAAATATCATATTCCTTACCTTCAGACCTACACAGTCCTACGGTCTAATTCTCTTTTTAACTCTTGCCAATTTGCGGCGCCATACAGTCCGTCGAAGTAGCGAAAAGCCAGAGACTTTATATCAACATGTTTGTACTAAATTTGCTTTATCGGTAGGCTCGATGCCAGCTCGAAGGCAATATTACTATTCATGAGGCAATTCTCAAACACACCCACCCCTAGACTGTTTACTTTTGGCACACTGGCAGCATCTTGGAAGGTATCATGACCCCGGGATCATGTCCAACTCGACAATTCACCTTCACCAGTTCCCACAGACGTTTTAGTGAAGCGAAACAATTTCATTTCGTTTGAACTCAAAATTAGTCTTTTTTGGAAACGTATTAAAAGAGATTTCTTAAAGCATAAAACTGTAAAAACGAACGATAAAATCCGACGTTTCGGAGTCATGAATCCATTATCAAGGAAAATATAAAAAGATCATGCAAATTACAGCATTTAAAGCGATTTTGGCGCGAAGAATAACATAGGAGGGTGCGAAGATTATAAGAATACTTTCGCACGAATGGAGTCTGATTGCACTTTGAGATTTGGCTTTAAAGTTCTTATAAAAAGCATTTCGTACACTAAGCAGTCAAATTTGTTTCTGCATTTCTTAAGCACTTTGAAACGCTTTAGCAGGCCCTGAAGCGTTGTCCCGTGCATGTTCTTGTAGTGTTTGGCAATGGCCGAGGATTGTTGTTTATGTCCTTTCACACGATTATGTAAATGTCCGCGTGTGTAACCTACATAACCCGCATCACACAGGTCACATTGAAAACCATAAACAACACACTGCTGATTTACAATTGGTGGCTTTGTTTCCTTCACATTTAGTTCTTGCTCAATTTTTCGGCTCACAAACACAGGCTGGATGGTGGTGTGCACTTTTAGGCTCAGATCCTTAAGTTGTCTCCTCACAATATCCGCTGAGATTTGGTCTTTAAATGGTAAAACCACTCGAATCGTGTCATCTGTCTCTTGAGATGATGACAAAGGCTGCTGCTGGTCGCAAACCTTCGAGTCAACAAAACTTTTGATGGTACTGAGAGTTAACAAACGGTCACATTCGTCGGAAAAATGTGTCCAAGATGAGGATAAACGACTGTTGATATTAGTTCCCATATAAATCTTTATATTTCATAAAAAAAAAACAACACGTCACGCGTGACACACTAAGCGATTATGCTACCTATGATGAAATCGATAATCAATGACAATCCTACCATTAACAATGAATACCAAACGAATGAATACCAAATGAATACCAAATTTTTGGGAGCGTAAACCTGTACCTAACGTTAAAGAGACGGGTGTGATATATCGAGAGATGGAATGAGGATTGAAGATGCTTTAACATGATTTGTAATTTTTTACCGATGAAATGACAGTTAACAAGTTATTCAATGATAAATATTGAATTTCGCGACAAGATCGCGCCCATTTGGTCTATTTTGTGCGATTTTTGGGAGCGTTAATCTGTAACTAACGTTAAAGAGACGGGTGTGAAATATCGAGAGATGGAATGAGGATTGAACATGCTTTTACATGGTTTGTCATTTGTTACTGATTATGTGACAGTTAATAAGTTATTTAATGATAAATATTGAATTTTCGTGACAAGATGGCGGCCATTTTGGCTATTTCGTGCTATTTTTGGGAGCGTCGATCTGTACCTAACGTTAAAGAGACGGGTGTGAAATATCGAGAGATGGAATGAGGATTGAAGATGCTTCAACAAGGTATGTCATTTGTTACCGATTAAGTGACAGATGATAAGTTATTCAATGATAAATATTGTATCTTGCGAGAAGATGGCGGCCATTTTGGCTATTTTATGCGATATTTGAGAGCGTTAATCTAAACCTAAGGTTAGAGACACTGGTGTGAAATATCGAGAGATGGAATGAGGATTGAAGATGCTTTAACATGGTTTGTCATTAGTTACCGATTAAATTACAGTTAATAAGTTATTCGATGATAAATATTGAATTTCGCGACAAGATGACGGCCTTTTTGGCTATTTTGTGCGATTTTTGGGAGCGTTAATCTGTACCTAAGGTTAAAGAGACGGGTGTGAAATATCGAGAGATGGAATGAGGATTGAACATGCTTTAACATGATTTGTAATTTTTTACTGATTAAATGACAGTTAATAAGTTCTTGAATGATAAATTCTGTATTTCGCGACAAGATGGCGGCCAGTATTTCATTCGATATTTGGGAGCGTTAATCTGTACCTAATGTTAAAGAGACGGGTGTGAGATATCGAGAGATGGAATGAGGATTGAAGATGCTCTAACAAGGTATGTCACTTGTTACCGATTAAGTGACAGTTAAGAAGTTATTCAATGATAAACATTGTATTTCGCGACTTGAAGGCGGCCTTTTTGGCTATTTTGTGCGATTTTTTAAAAGACGGGTGTGAAATATCGAGAAATGGAATGTGGATTGAAGATGCTTTAACATGATTTTAGACTGCGAGCAGTCTCTCTTTTTCCGCTAAAGTCAGTAGGGACGAACGCAAAAAAATAGCGTGATGAGCGAGCCGCGAGTAGCGCGCGCGGGCACCGGCAGGCGAGAAAAAGAGAGACTGCCCTGGGATCATACAGCAGTTCAGAAGGCCTTTGACAGCTCACCTTTTGACACACGTTGACACCTCCGCCCATTTTGGTGTAATAAAGAGTGACAGGCCTACACGACTCCCTCGCGAGTGTTTTAGCCATTTTATATTTAAGCTCGCAAAATGTTTCATGTATTTGTAGCGGTTATATGGAGAATTCGAGGTGACTGAATTAAAAGCCTTCTAAACTCGCAAAATGATACAGACTATAGTCTCGAGGTCATTTGTGTTTTTAAGCTGTCTGCTAGTTTTGATCTCTTTGTCGGGGCGTCTGTTTCATAGCAATGTTCTTTATTATGCCATCGTGGCATTTGTTAGAATAGCTCTGAAGTGAAACCTTTAACATTGCATGTAGGCTTTGAGCAAGCTTCGATTTGGAGGTCATTTTGAAATTATGCTGTATTCTCGGCGGTTTTCTTCAACTCTGGTTTCTGCAACTCGGCGGCTTTCGGAACACAGGAAAATAAGCGTTCATTGGGCAGAAATATAGCCAAAAAAGATTGGCCATAAGTGTGAGCTGTATGTACAACTAATTACAGTCAAACCGGATGTTCTTTTGCGGGCAACTTTGTAAACTTCCGCCGCAACATTGGTATTTTGATTGACAGTTTGCTTCGAGCAAGTTCCTATTTCAAACTTGCGGTCAGTTGCCGGATTTCTGAATTGAAAGTACTTGGTTTGGTTACGTACCTTGCAGTATTCCACAAACTCTACGATGTCAGGAGTAGAAACTGTTCGTTCCTTCCAGCCAGGTTTACCAGGAAAATACGTCCCGTATTGTCAAAATCTGTTTACAATATTGGATACAGTTCGCCTTGATAATCCAACAATGCGTGCAATTTGTTCTTGTTTTACACCAGACGACCATTTATATGACTCTCTCTTTTCTCAACCGAGGTGGTATTATTGCGATGTACGTGAGCCATAATTGAAGAAGGACGTGTTTTCACAAAATTCGCAATTTGCAACTGACAACAAGTTTGAAATAGGAACTTGCTCGCGAAGGTGCAACTTGCTCGCGTAACTTCCAACTTGCTCGAAGCAACTGTCAATCAAAATGCCAATGTTGCGGCGGAAATTTGCAAAGTTGCCCGCAAAAGAACGTCCGGTTTGACTGTAATTAATAAACATCCTACAGTTTACATTAACTTAGATATAAGAATTGAACGGAACATTTCCTATTCTGCTATGCAAATGAGAGGAAATATTAATAAAGTGCAATGACTGAATCAGGTCAGAGCAAACACAAACTCAGCAAATTGTCCTCCGTTAACACTGGTGGATGATCCAGACACATTCTGAAATACAAATGTCACGCCAGAATGTTCCACACGGGGCAAGCCATTCTGTCCATACCAGGAGTAAGGGCCAGTTATTTTAGCTTCAAATATATACTTGAAATTTGCTTTTAACAGGATCGGAGGCTTAAAAATCACTTCAAAGCCAGAATAATCTTGAACGTCATTAGGCATGAGCTGAGAAGGGAAATTGCCTGTTACATTTGCAACATCATTGACAAGTTGTTCCTTTACTGTCACGGTCACTGAATATTCATTGTTGTCGCTACCAAAAAGACGTACTGCATGCATGTTTATGTTTTTGTCTACCGTAAGAATTATACGATTACAAATTATGTCATCACAATACCACCCATCATTTATTGTGGACCTAAATCTAAATATTGACTTAAGACACCCAAATCGTTTAGCTTTAGGAAAGCCCACTGGAATTTTCAGCACAGAGCTGAAGTACTTCATCATGTCAAAGCACTCTTTCTTGTTAAGTATGTCACAGTCCAGCACAACATCAGCAAATTCATTTTGTTCCATTACCGGGAAACGAATTCCCTTAACGATCCGTTCTCCAAGAACCCTTCTTTTTACAGAGCCCTCTGCTACCAGGCCTTGCTTTTCACATTTCTTTCCAGCCCAGCAATCAACAGCTTTGAATAGTTCCACTTCTTTGATATTCAACGAATCCTTCTCAACCAATTCCTCCAGTACTGACCTCTCGATTGTCACGAAACCATCCGATTTCACAGCTTCGTCTGTTTCTTTTTCGATCACTTTCCAGCAGTGATCCAACAGATCTTTCTCTTCGTATTTCTTTGCGTCCGGTAAGACGTGAAACACGTTTGACGCGTTCAAGTTCTCTTGGAGGAAAGCGGAGCATTTGTCGGCCAGAGAAGGCAGCATGTATTTCTTCGCTAAATACAGTACCTGCATCACATTGTCCGGGCTCAAGTTGGCTTCGTCGCTATACATGAAACGAAACAACTCCAACAGGCTCTCGTAATCACAATCAGACATCTCGACACAATTCTTCGTCCCCGCCAGTTTACCGTAAAACATGGCATGAAATACTGGACTACTGATCGCCAACACGAATTTATGAGCTGGAATCGTCTTGCTTTCACTTCCGCCTTGGGAATCTCGAACGACGAACTTCACATCGCTCAAGAGATCTTTGTTGAAAATGGCCTCGCATCTTTCTCTGATAGTACTCCGGGCTGTTGTTTGCCAAAAATCTTCCCTTGTTGCGTCGACAGACATGACTGATACGACTGTGTGGTTAAATTTCCGCTCGTTTCTTGGCTTGTTCTGACCCTGCAGCAGCTTCCCACGGTGAATCGAGTCACGCATACATAAAGTCACGCATGGGGGACTGTTTATATCGCAGTCTCCAGTGGTACCCAGTGCCTTCCCGCCGATGAAATCACAGGCTGCCCAATAGCGTAGTGTGTCACGCGTGACGTGTGTGTTTTTTTTATGAAATAATTTTGAGTTCAAACGAAATAAAATTGTTTCAGTCCACTAACCTTACCTTCCTTGTGTGGTATTAGTTTTGTCCTCCGACCGCTATTTACGGTTTTAATCATAATTGAACATCAACGTTAGCGAAGTGGCAAGGTAGGAAACAATTCAGGATGAATAAATTAACCATCTTCACTAAAATCGAAATAAATCCCGAAATATCATATTCCTTACCTTCAGACCTACACAGTCCTAAGATCTAATTCTCTTTTTTTCTCTTGCCAATTTGCGGCGCCATACAGTCCGTCGAAGTAGCGAAAAACCAGAGACTTTAAATCAACACATTTGTACTAAATTTGCTTTCTCGGTAGGCTCGATGCCAGCTCGAAGGTAATATTACTATTCATGAGGCAATTTTCAAACACACCCACCCCTAGACTGTTTACTTTTGGCACACTGGCAGCATCTGGGAAGGTATCATGTCCAACTCGACAATCCACTTTCACCAGTACCAACAGACGTTTTAGTGAAGCAAAACAATTTGTCTTTTTTTGGAAACGACTGTTGAAGTTCCCATACAAACCTTTATATTTCATAAAAAAACACGTCACTTGGACATGAAATCAACAATCAATGACAATCCTACCATTATCAATGAATACCAAACGATGACAATAAATGGAATATCAATGACTATAACTAGAAGCTCGGGGGAGGGTGCACTGCAACATTTTAGGGCGGAGGAGGGAGAGATAAAATTTCTGGTTTAACTGGAGAGGTTGGGTTGAATGGCCACAATGGCCTCGAAATTTAATGACTTATCAATGACTATAATAAATCAATGAAATACGATGCCTTGATTTTAAAAAATACAAACGATGTTTAATTTTGGAATGTTAAAGGATACTGTTTCGCCAAAATAGAGAAATTGTGCTTACTTAATTTCCATGTTATATCGCCAAATGCCACCAAATATACTGACTGAATTGAATAAAAAATTCAATACAGCAAAACAGAAGCAGTAGTTTGGAAGATAAGTGCAGGATTACAAGGATGGAAGTGAAGTACAGTTCATCAGTTTTGATTCCGTGACAGGCAGTCAAGAAATCAAAGTTTCCATTTTAATGAAGCATTAATTTCTTGGAGTCCCCGCCATTATTTATTTTTTCCCGGAATAGACCATTCTACAGTTGTGTGCTTAGTACCCTGGCCTTTGAGTGAAAGTGAGGCTGGAGTTGACTTTGTTTTGATACAAACCTAACTGCTTTTCATATGTACATAAAATGTGTAATTCATGTTAGTTAGCATAAGAACAACATGATTTACATATGAAAAGAAGGAAGGTTTCTATCAAAACAAGGAGTAGTATATTGTAAGGGTGATCCGGCCGCACTCCACGAAATTTCCCCTCGAAGCCTTCCTTGAATACTTGTCGTCCCTCTCCCCAAGCTCACTCGGTTCCCTCGTTCGCTTGGGGAGAGGGACGACAAGTATTCCAGGAAGGCTCCGTGAGGTAATTTCGTGGGGCGCGGCTTGATGCACCCTCCCCCTATACTACACACTGAGTGTGGCGCAAAAAACGTCGGGATATTAAAGATTTCAGCTACCTTGGAGACCTTTTTAGCCACCCGCTGAAAAAGGTAGTGATAACCCAATTGAACATTTATCTCTCCCTTATATATCGCGATGGGTCGTAGAAGAAAAGGCGTTGTTTCACAAGGTGTTACAAAATTACGAAAACGATCTAAGCCTCGCTCATACCTATTCTTTGGAGATCAACAGACACCACAAAGGCTTGTCCACATCGGATATCGTTTTACGCCTTACGAAATAACAGCTAACGAAATAAAAATCGCGGAACAAATGACCCCACAACAACTAGTCCATCTTTTTTTTAACTGACAGTTGAGGAAGAGGCTGCTGCACGCTGAAAAAGGAATAAAACCACGCAAGACTAGTACCTATTCTACATTTTATATGCCTAGTATATACGCCATGGACGTTACGGAAGAGCAATTTTGCCGACAGAACCCCCAATTCTTGGCACCTTTTTGGTGTCATATCGCATGGGTATTGTTTTTTTTTTTGGCCGACGACACCTGCAATTCTTAGCACCTTTTTGGTTCCATATAGCGTATATATACCATGGCAACTACGGCGCAGCAAGAGCAAAGCGAAATTGTTCGCGAAACCATGTCGAGAATGGGAATTCGTGCAGAAAAATCCATCGCAAAGCATGTCTTACAAGAAAACGGGCAAGAAAGTAACCTTGTGGCCGACATTTCAAAAGTGGACTATCTGGAGGGTAACCAGTCTTTGTGGACGACATCTACATCCGTATGGCCACCTCAGAGAGCAGGAGATAGTGCAGGTGCGAGGACGAATCTCTTGCACAAGCGGAGAAAGCGGCTCCGCAATGCAAATTGTGTCGCGAATTTTCAATACCGTTCGCGAGGCCTTTGGAGAAAAAGGTGGCAACAAACACACAACAATACAGCACACAGTTTCCGCAAGACACCAACATGGCACGAGAATTCTGGGCACGATCACAAAGATAGAAGAAAAAATGGCAAGACCTGTTCCCATGACACCCTGCCCTATCGACTCCATTTCTCTTTTGGCTTACATCTTATTTGTCCGCAAGATCTCAGCAGATATCGATCGATGAAACGCTTTCTGGCGGGAGTTCAGATGAGAATGTGCTGTGCTCAGGGATCTTCCCTAGGTCCCTTATTATTTACACTGTATACGAGTAAGTTTTTTGAGATCACCAAAACTCATCTGCCCGAGGTTCATTGCTAAGCAGATGATACGCAAGTTTATATCTCGATAGGTCTGACCAACTTTCAGCCGTAAAAAATATGGAAGACTGCATAAGGGACATTTGTTCGTGGATGCTGAATGACAATCTTAAACTAAATGATGACAAGACTGGATTCCTCATTATTGGTACACCACAGCAACTGGAAAAGGTAAATATTATTCAGTATCCGAGTGGACGACTCTGACATCCATCTTGTGCCCATTGCGAGGAATCTCGGTTCGTGGTTTGATTCCAGGCTGTCCATGGCGACGCAATATTACAAAAATCTGTGGTTCTTCATTTTTCTACATGTTCAATATTCGACGCATCAGGAAATATCTATCTCAACGGTCAACTGAGACTCTCGTCCATGCATTCATAACAAGTCGACTCGACTACTGCAACACCTCATTATATGGCCTACCTGACTGCTTATTGAGCAAACTACAACGTGTGCAGGATGCTTGTGCAAGACTGATTTTTAAAGAACACAAATTCTGCCACTTATTATAAGTTATATCGGTTACCAATTAGATTTAGAATCGAGTTTAAAATCATTTTAATCACTTTTAAGATTCTTCATTTTTTAGCACCTTCTTATTTATCCTCTCTCATTTTTCTTAACCCTCCATCGCGATATAATCGTAGGAATTCAATTGATAATCTTTTACTTGAGTCATCCTAGTTTTAAATCCAGAGCATCACTTGGAGACAGGTCCTCGACTTGCGCTGCACCAAAGCTCTGGAATGCGCTACCACTTGATGTTAGAAGCGCCGAGACTGTTGACGTAAAAACGCACCTTTTTCGCTTAGAATTTTTATCATAGCTTTGTATTTTGTGGGTTCTTATCTTTTTAATGTAGTATTTTTTATTAATTTTATTAGTAATAGATTAGTATTAGGATTTCTATTTATTTATTTATTTATTTATTTATTTTTATCTAATCATTGTTATGCGCATTTGAACATTTTTGTGAAATTTTCGCAATTCAAATTGCATTATTATTATTATTATTATTATTATTATTATTTATCTATTTATTTATTTATTTATTTAGCAGCAAGTCTTTCAATCTCGAACCGTAGTTTTTAAATTAGTGTTAAATTTGTGCCAATATATAAACTTGAACATCCAACAAAACTGTAATGGATAATACAATTACAAGTGGTCTTAAAAGTTATAAAAGACATGTACTGTGGCATTATACGCCCTCTAAGGCTGGATTTCCACTGTCGTATAATTTTTACGTGCGTAAATATAATAAGAGACGATGTATGAACAGCTTGCGTAAAAGTCTACGCGAGCTATTCATACATCGTCTCTTATTTTTAGTAACGTACGTAAAAATTACGCGACAATGGAAAGGCACTTATCTTTTTTCAACCTCCCGTAAGCGGACACTTACCTTTGGACCCGCGGGTGTCCGCTTACGGGATGTTCGACTGTAGTCTTGTTCTCGCTTCGTTGGATTAGGAATAAAATTCTTTCCTCCGAAAAAGTTACCTCAACTATGTGCGTCCCCAAATTTTTAGCTGGACTTTCTGAGATCCAAAAATAAGAATTTTTGTCGACATAAAAATGTCAGGAGTAGTTTATATGACCTCTCTACTATACGCTCAGGTAAACGTCCGATGCAAAACCGTTCAAATCGCTAAAATTCGCCGTTTTCAGCTACAAGAATGACACCACGCAACATTTCAGGTAAAAAAAACGTTTATTTTGATCTTGTATGTAAATATTCATCGCAGTATATTACGATAAGTGAACCTTTTCGATATTCCCATACATTTCCTATAAATTTAAAAATACCAACAACGGTCACACAGTTTGTGTGGGCCCCCTGTGAGTTTACAGCTGATGGAAGGAGCGAGTGAGTGAGTGAGTGAGAGAGTGAATTTTATTTAAACACCGTTGCCGATAACCCGTTCATCATGCTTTCACGTATACACGAGTTTAAAAGTAAGACTACACAGCATTCACTTGATTCAGTAGCTGACACTTAAAGTCGACCCGGAGCTCGATCGCTAAGCAAATGGCAAGTTAATATATACTGAAAACACAGAACTTGCCAGAGCAAAAATCCCACAGGAATAAGCGGCGAACACAATATCAAACGTTCCTATCCATCCATGAACGCCTTGAATTGTCTTGAAAGTGTGTAATTGTACGCTGTAGTCTCGAGTCAACACACGGAGAGATTTTACAGTATGTATTTCATGGCCGAAAGCCATATAGTCGTCGACATAGACTTAAATATGCGTGCATAAATTTGCATGCGCTAATGTGACACGAAAAAAAATAAGAAAAGTGAAAGCCGGATTTACAACTCGTGTGCTCCGCCACGAGTAATAATATGTTCGTGCAGTGTCACAAATTATTCACGATAAGGCACTTTAATTTACAACAAGGGGAAGCTTTATGGAAGGTGTATGGGTTCAAGGAGGAGCTGAGGGCATCGAGATTCCTTGCGTTTATGAAATTAGCGTTAAGAAAGGACTTAGAAGTCTAAGAAAAGAACTGAGAGACAAACTAATACAACTCGTCTCGACCACTGACAATACAATCTAGGAAGACATTCGGAGCCCACCCATGTCGCAGTTAAAACATGAAACTGGATAGACGAATTTTGTCTCATTTGTTTATTGGTGTTGATATTGATTTATTTTATTATTGCTGTATTTATCATTGTTACCTTCTGTTTATGAAACACAATTTATACATATGGAATGCAAATAAAATGTTGTTCTTTTTTTAATTTTATGTTGTTTATTTTTTATTTCGGAAAAAAAGCTCGCGTCAGCTTTATTTGTAAACGATTTTTGTTCCCCCGAAAGTAACGACACCCCGAAAGTAGCGACCTCCAAAGACTGCTAATTGCGACAGTATCGAGGGTCGCTAATATCGGAATTCTACGGTAGTTTAAAATTAAAGTATAAGTATAAAAATAATTAAATTTACAATAGATCCAATTTTCAGACCAATTTTCACTATATTATTGAAAAAAATATTTGCAATACAATTTTAAATTTATTATAATTGAAACACGAAACTTATCAAAATGTTTCTTTCTATAAATCATCGATAATGAACTTTAAAACATGTGTCTTTAAAAAAAATGGATATATGTTGTATACAGGTGGTTTGCACGTTACGTCATGGCGGCCATGTTGGAGCACACCTACAAAAGAATTTTAATGAACCTCTTTTGCTATGTGCTCCAACATGGCCGCCGTGGCCTTTGTCATTTGAGTCTTACAGGACTGAAGGTCACGTGAGTGAAAACCATCTATATGTATATGTACTACTATGCTGTAATCCGGTCAAATTCATTTGTGTATTTTTTTTTCATATAATGCACTTATCAGCGACCATCCCGAGGAGGGGGTGACCCCGGGGACATACGCGGGCATGGCGCGGGATTTGTCAACTTTAATTTGTTCGCTAATTTTAAGCCCGGGATGGGGGGATTGGATTGCTTTTGCACTTTCGTGGC
Source organism: Cladopsammia gracilis (assembly GCA_022457155.1). Taxonomy (NCBI): domain Eukaryota; kingdom Metazoa; phylum Cnidaria; class Anthozoa; order Scleractinia; family Dendrophylliidae; genus Cladopsammia; species Cladopsammia gracilis. The sequence continues at coordinate 480,115 of JAJGOT010000188.1, read as the reverse complement.
AGGACCTCCGGGGAAAGACCCGCGGGATTTGTAGCGCCGCTGCCATTTTGCGGATGGAGCTGGAAACGAGTGCCTAACCCTTGCTGAGGTCACAGGTTCAATCCTGAGTGGGGATTTTAGAGTTTCTTCTTTACACGAGGTGGTCCAACCTAATTTTGGAGTATCCATTCCAGTCACGACCGTGAGCACGTTCTGGCAAAATGGCGACAAAAAAGACGGTAATTAAGCGACTTTCTCATATTTCTCTTGTATTCTGTTCCTTTTAGCTGGCCATCCTTCGCGTACATAGCGACTATATTTTTCAAACTGTACATGTAAATTCTGTGTTGTAAACAAACACAGGAGCAGGACAACAGAGCTTTCATTATTGTCTTTCCATTGTTGTGTTGCATGCAAAAAAAAATACACGTATTGCCAAACTTTACTTGTTTCTGAATATATTTCGGCCAATTATATAAAGCATTTCAAAATATATTCAAGGAATCCTAGTTCTTCATTACCAGGAATCAAGAATATTCTCTCCTTTCCCATTCCATGACTTACACGGTAAGCTGAACCTCATCCGTGTGTAGAAAACAAGTGGAATAGCTTTCTTTGCTTATTTTTAATTAACTCTTTAATATATGTATAATTCAGTATAGCAAATAGAAAATTAATTATGGCAAATAGAACTCTTTTGAAATATTGCACCTTTTGACTTGGCAGAGCACACTTCTTTGCCCCCAGGGGAGGGGCGTTAGTAGCTTTTTGTTGAACAATCTTGGTTTTGGGTAGGGGGGATTTGAAAACGTCGTTGTGCAAATGCCCGGGGGTTCCCCGGGGTTACCCCCCCCCCCCAATCCTACTTTAACTATGTTAGATAGAACGGAGCAAAAAGATTCCACTTCTGCTGTGTGTGGTAACAATAATATGTAGTGCTATGACAGAGTCAGAGCCGTGTAAACACAAACTCAGCAAATTGTCCATTTTCGGTAGTGGTATTTGATCCACATACATTCTTAAAGCCAAATGTCACGCCAGAATGTTTTACACAGGACAAGCCATTCTGTCCATACCAGGAGTGAGGACCAGTTATTTTAGCTCCAAACATATACTCGTTATTTGCTTCTAAAACAATCGGAGGCTTAAAACTCACTTCAAAGCCAGGATAATCTTGAACTTCATTACGCAAGAGCTTAGAACGAAAACCGCCTGTCAAATTTGCAATTTCTCTGTTACTCGTAGCATAATAGTCAGTTGATGTTCCAACTAGTGTTACACTCAAGACCACTGAATATTCATTGTCATCTCTACCAAAAAGACGCACTGCATGCATATTTATGTTTTTGTCTACTGAAAGAACTATACGATTGGAAATGTTGGCGGAACAACGCCACCAGCTTTTTGCATTTGCCAGCGACCTAAATCTAAATATTGACTTTAGACACCCAACTCTCTCAGCTTTAGGAAATCCTAGGGGGATATTCAGCACAGAGTTAAAATACTTCATCATGTCAAAGCACTCATTCTTGGTTAATATGTCACAGTCCAGCACAACATCGGCAAACTCCTGTTCTTCCATCACCGGGAAACGAATTCCCTTAACGATCCGTTCTCCAAGGATTCTTCTTTTCACAGAGCCCTCTGCTATCAGACCTTGCTCTTCACATTTCTTTCCAACCCAGCAATCCACAGCTTTGAATAGTTCCACTTCTTTGATATTTAGCGAATCGTTTCCCACCAATTCCTCCAGTACTGACCTCTCGATTGTCACGAATCCATCTGATTTCACCGCTTCGTCTGTTTCTTTTTCGATTACTTTCCAGCAGTGATCCAACAGGTCTTTCTCTTCGTATTTCTGTGCGTCCGGTAAGACGTAAAACACGTTTGACGCGTTCAAGTTCTCTTGGAGGAAAGCGGAGCATTTATCGGCAAGAGAAGGCATCATGTATTTCTTCGCTAAATACAGTAACTGCATCACATTGTCCGGGCTCAAGTTGGCTTCGTCGCTGTACATGAAACGAAACAACTCCAACAGGCTCTCGTAATCACAATCAGACATCTCGACACAATTCTTCGTCTCCGCCAGTTTACCGTAAAACATGGCATGAAATACTGGACTACTTATCGCCAACACGAACTTATGAGCTGGAATCGTCTTCCTTTCACTTCCGCCTTGGGAGTCTCGAACGACGAACTTAACGTCGCTTAAGAGTTCTTGGTTGAAAATGGCCTCGCATCTTTCTCTGATAGTACTCCAGACTGTTGTTTGCCAAAAATCTTCCCTTGTCGCGTCGACAGACATGACTGATACGACTGTGTGGTTAAATTTTCGCTCGTTTCTTAGCTTGTTCTGCCGCTGCAGCAGCTTTCGATTTCGTTCTACAAAAGAGTCACACATACATAAAGTCACGTATGGATTGTTTATATGAGGGTCCTGAAGGGGTAAAATGAGAACTGGGATTGGCCTGTTTTTGCCCTGGGAAATGGGATTGAGTCACTGGGACTGGGATTTGCTCACTGGGAATGGGGAAAAAAATGTCGAAATGGAAATGGGATCTAACTAATTCCCTTAGTTTGGCAAACATCAGAAAACTGTTAAAAGTGCCTGTTTTACGCCAATTCTCTACGATAGGAATATCAGAATATTTTATTTTTCCCTTGTCTTGCGGTCAACGATGTGCAATCAAGCCAAAAACGCTGAGCATGCGTATTTACATGTTAAAAAACAACATGACGGGAGCCGAAGTGTGCAAAACTGGCACCGTTGTTGTGGAAATCAACTATATTTCGACTCAAAATGTTGTTATTCACACCAAGAACAGTAAGCTAGGATTGCTGTTGGATTGTTCAGCAACCCAGATGAAGAAGAATATTCGTAGAATGTGTGGCATAGAGGAATCGAGTAGACGCAGAGGATTTTGGCAGATTTTGCAGTGAATAGATAGTAAATGACAGGCCTACACTGACACTCTTTGTGGGGTTACGTTTGCGTCGCATTGGAGCCTTCAGATTTTTGCTCGCCCGAGCGTGTCTTCCAGGGATTTGCCTCTTTTTTATGATATTATCGGAGGTTTCTTGTAAATGGTTTTTAGCAGTGGCTGATTTTGTATTAAACTCCATCACTATTTGTTTGAGATTATGCAGTGCTGGGTGGTACGTAATGACAAAAGGCAATATCTTATCATGAGTCTTTTCCTTTTGTTCGAGTGCCGACTGTCTAAAGGTGAAATTGAACCCCCGATAGCGACCTCTCTGTGACTGTGTTTGGATGCCGGCCCACGCGCCTATAAAAGGCGTAGTTTGAAGTTAGCGAGGCACCCTTCAAATGTCGTTGTTGAAGAGTTCGTTTAGTAGTCTAATTGCTTCGCCTCTAATAAAGCCATTAGCATCATCAGGTGACAAGGTAGCAATTTGCGCAGATGGCATAATTTATCTTCGCACTCTATTAGTATTGTTATGTACTAGAATTTTATGACAGTTAAAGGTTTCATCATCATCATCTATCCCAGAGCACAGCCCAAGTAGTTATTGGTCCTAATATGTTACCTGTATCTTCAAATGCTATGAACGTGGGTTTTCTCGGTGATGTTTGTGAAAGTCATTGCGTCAAGATGTTAAACTCTGGTACCCGCTTTCAGTGAATTCCGGCAGTGATAGTACAGGCGATTCTGATGGTTCTGTGCCTAAGCTGCGCCAGCCACTGGGTATATGCGTGGAGTTTGATCGTAATGCCTATCTTACTGATTCGGGGTCGGATTCTGCCAAACTCATCAACAGACCCACGAAAGGAATGGCCGAATTTCTTGAACATTTACAGACGCTTGTCAAGTCTTTTAATAATCATTCTAGAAAGAGGCCTGTAAAAGAACCTCGACATACCTACCATTGATCACGGAATTGCGATGGTTCAAAACGTGCTGCTGTACGTGCAAGTATGTTCACAGCAGGCGAAGGAGTTTTTTTATGGTCCTCAAGGAACTGTATTCAATAAGTGCATGAAATCTCTTGAACTTCTGAAGCAATCTCTCAGCTCCATCAAAGACATCAAAGCCAACATTATCCCTATCCAGACCGGGGGGAGGGGGTTGGAGCCCGCTCGAACTTTGAAGTTGTGTCGTTTCAAAACGGTTCACGCAATGACCACCAAATTTGGTGACTTTTCCTAAAATTTATCTGGAAACATTTTCACGTTAGCGACCTTTGTTCACCAACATTGACGTTTTCATAGCAACCGCTTTTTGACACCTATGTTTTACAAAATTAGCATTTTTCGCTTTAATCAAGATTATTTTAAAGTTTTCTTATTGAATTAATGATTTCCACTTAATTTAGCGATAATTGATCAAATTATGTATAATTGTTTATTAATTAAGGTTAATTAACGGTAATTTTAGGAATGTGTGAAATATGAAATGTCAAAATCCGGGATGGTTGATCGAAGTTTTACTAAAAGTCGTTTCTCTCTATAATTTCAATTTCGGTTCATATTTTGAATTGTAAAATATTTGCCCACAATAAACTAAGTTTTAGCAGTCCATTTGCTTTATTTTTCGGTGTTTTTTTTTTTTACCGAAATGAACACGTTTTGACTAATTCAAGATGGTGGATCCAAGATGGCGGACAATAAAATGGGAATTTTATTTCTAGTATATTACCTGTCTGTGTTTTTCCATTATCTCTAAACATTTATTGTAAAAATATCACAAAAATGTCCTTTTCACTTGAGAAAGCTTTTTGTGTTGTCGCCAGTGTATGCATGAAAAGCCATAATTTGCAAAGTTAACTATTCCACTTTTTAAGAAAATGTACACATCACTTCTATGACGTCACATGCTGTTACCATAGCAACAAAGTTTACGAAATCATTATCTTTTACTCCTGCATCAATATGTGAAAGTTTGGTATGAATGCTACCGTTTGTTTCAGAGATATGCCTTATAGAACGTTTCAGTTGGTTATTTCATTGTATATGACGTCATAATGACGTCACTGTTATTTGTAAACAACACCAACAGTGTTAGTAAACATAAGACTTTTATCAATTAAGTAGCTGTTAAAGTCTTGTTGTTATATGTTCAAAATTGATGAAGATATTGATGAGACTGTTTTAGCCAATAAAATCGACTGTGACGTTAAGTCATTATGACACCAAAGTATCTGTATTTACTAGAATTCATGACAACATTATCCACTTTCATAATGGCGGCCGATTTATTTATTCTTTTATATGTATGTTAATTAGCCTCACTGGCCTCATTTTAGAGTAAAAATTCTTTTGAATTTTGCACATGTTACCGAGGCCAGTGAGGCTAATTAACATATAAAAGAATAAATAAATCGGCCGCCATTACGAAAGTGGTCTATAGCATAAGCGGTTTCAGAGTTACATAGGGGGGCTTCTGGAGCCCCCCCCCCCCCCACCCCCGCCGTCCCAGACGGTCAAAAAAAGCCCGGTCTAGATGAGGTTTAAGACTTTTCACTACTTCCAGGGTATAAAATGAGCTTAAACATGGAGTCACTCTTCACACTTCATGTTGAAAACCGGCATGCGGTAACGCATTTTAAGAGAGAGACTTACATTGTATCAATACGCTGTTATTTTTGGCTCATCGGTTGAAGAAGCAGTCAAACGGGTTTCTAGATGGGCAACAGCTTACTACACATCATCATCATCATCATCATCATCTTTATTTAACAATGATCATCTTTATTTAACAATGATCACAAACACACATCCAAACTCATTATGAACTGCCAACATCAAATGCAGTTTCCTTACCTCGAATCAAAATTCCTACGCCCACCTCACAGGAGATAACGGGGGCTAAAATTCATGGTAAATCTGCCAGACAACGAAAAGCTAGACAAAATAACACGATGGACAGGAGTGGCACTTTGCCTTTAAACTTGGATGAAACGCAAACCGTCCGCCTTGAAACCAGTCGATTTGAATTCACTGCAAGGCATGGAAGGAGTTCCAAGTGGAAATGTTGGGCCACCTAATTCAGATGATGACGTTAGTGACAGTTTGCCACAAAAGTCTCCTAACAACGAACAGGTAGACAGCTTTAGCGCCAGTGACAGTGACTCTGAAGAAGAGGCGGACCGCGCTCTTGAAACAACACTGAGCATGATCCGTCCCAAAAAAACATGATCCGTCCAACCAGGCATGGAAGAATAAGAACACTTACAAGTCGGATGTCAGACTACCTAAAGGCGACAGGAATGTGAAGTGGCAAGAGAATATCACCTGATATGCGGATGTGAATAGAAAAGAGCTGGAATGTAAAAAAACTGGGATTTTTCCTGAATTCTGCTAGTGGGAATGGTATTTGGACGATGGGAAATGGGATTGGAAAAAAATTGCCCCCCCCCCCCTTTTTTCAGGATCCTCTTACATCGCAGGCTCAATTTGGTATCCAGGCCTTCCCGCCGATGAAATCATAGGCAGCCCAATCGTGTAGCGTGTCAAGCGTAACGTGTTTTTTTAATTATGAAATTTAAAGAATTATATGGGAACTTCAACAGTCGCTTCAAAAAAGACTAATTTTCAGTTCAAACGAAATAAATTTCTCTCAGTTCACTGACCTTACGTTCCTTGTGTGGTATTTGACGTTAGTTTTGTCCTCTGGCCGCTAATTCCGGTTTTATTCAAAATTGAGTGGCAAGGAAGAAAACAATTCAGGATAAATAAATTAAAGGGGCTATGTCGCGAGGATGGCGGGTGAGTACTGGGTACTAACAACTTGAAAAACGCCTGTGGCTTTTTATCAAGTTGGTGGCCATTACTGTCGAATTCGCTGCAATCCGTTCCATCCCGTTGTATTGCGTGGAAGGATAGATTTCAAGTTTACAAATTAGTTAGAGTATTTACTTGGCAAGATTTTTGGTAAATTATTTCTGCAATTTGTTAGTCATACCTTCGAAACATTCGATGTCTTCCAGTAGTGGTGGAGGTTGGGGAGGAATTTAAAAGCGAAATTGATCGTGTGTTTGTTTACCTCGCGTGGTTCGACACGAGTGCATTTGCGATAAAACTTGCCGCGATCCGGGAGGGAACAATAGATATTTGACATGTGTGACGTCAGGTGACGTCACATGTCAGGAACTCATTGCGCAGACTCACCTTGCGACATAGCCCCTTTAACCATCTTCACTAAAATCGAAATAAATCCCGAAATATCAAATTCCTTACCTTGAGACCTACAAAGTCCTAAGGTCTAATTCTCTTTTTTCCTCTTGCCAAATTGCGGCGAAAAGTAGAAACACCAGAGACTTTATATACGATAATAATAACAACAAGCTACCAGTAGCTTATACTCATGCGCTTGAGTAAGAAAGTTTTATGGTTTATTTTAAACGGGTCGCGCACCCCTCCCCCCTCAACGAATTTTGCGTGACACACATTGCACCATCACTCAAGACATGTTTATTAAAGCTACCAATTTTTCTGTAGTCGCTTTGAATATTTAATTTATTGATTCCCGATCACACCCACACCAGTCTAATACTTCTCAAACCGTGAATTATTTATATTACATTGGGTTATTCCAGAAGGAATCCACCCCCCACGAACGGATGGCAAGTTTGTTTGACCCCTCTCCCTCCGCCCTCGATTTCCAAGCCCAGAGACCCCTCCTCCTGTCGGATTTCCAATAAATTTTTGGAAGTCCTAAATTTACAGGTAGTGAAAAAAGTACATGTAATCGGATTCAGGAGATTCTGCTTTTATAATGTCAAAACTGTGATGATGAGTGCCATAAACTGGTGAAACATTTTAAAAATAAATATTGCGTGACGCATCATGAAAAAAAAAAAACCGTGATTTCCAGACCAAATCGAAATGAAATTTTCTATAATGCTAGTTCCTTAAATAACTCTTTGATTTTGCCATGTATTATTTTTTCCAGGCTTCACAGTTTCTTCAAAGTGTTGTCGCAAATACACTTCGTTTCATGCAGATTTCGTGTGAAATGTAATTCGATCGCACGCTGTTTTTTCATGATCATTCGTTCTAAAGGTCAAAACTAAAACTCATATTTCCTTGAACGAAAATGTCTTCCCCTTGAATAAAAGAGTTAATAAAACGCTTATCAGAATTCAGTGATTTTCTGCTTCCGGAAGGCTTGGCGATTTATTTATCCTAATTGCAGCACGGGGCTCTAGCGTCTGCAAATTATATTATAAACATCACAAAATAATATTTAAATTCAGGAACCTGCTTTATTATTTCTAGTGTATTCTAAAATTCCCGACTTTTCCTGTGTATATTGAATGCCATTCTTATCCGTAAAGATGATTCGCATAATGTTTTCGCGAATCAAAAAATCTTGAAAGCAAACTACTATTTAACTTAATTATATTTACTAGCGTGCCTTTACCGTGATTATTGGCTTCACGAAGAAAACATTCGAACAAGTTTGATTGCAATTGGCCTTTACATAGGAAAAAGGACAACGAATTCTCTCAGTTGAAAGTTTTATTCAAATGTCTATTAGTTTAGTCTCAAGAGCAAAACGCGTTAAATTATCGCATCGGGAAACTGTCGGCAACGCAAGCAAATTTGTTTAGCACATGTCGAAGAATTTCTCGTGTGGCCGAGTTTTCTATATAAATATTTCTCAAAAACCAGTGAACCGCTTCGAGTATGAATTCTGAAGGAAGACATGTCCCGCTTTGTGATATAAATGGATGCTGATCCTCAAAGGAAGATACCATCGCTTTCTGCTCTCTAACCGCCACTTCAAAGGCATACGAATCGTCTTAAGGACTTTTTCTTTCCATTTCGAAGTGTTTACATTCTGGTAATGGAAAATGGACGTCTGAAAAATTGAAGTGTGGAGTACAGAAGAGGTCATATTTGTTTGAAATCTGATAGTCTCCTCCGAGTGACAAACCGGTTGTCTCTAGTCCCTCTAAAACAGAAACATGTGCACAGTAGACGGATTCTGATTGGTTTAACCTTCTTGAAGCCTTTTATAACAATAGGGGACAGAGATAACTTTCTAGGGGAGACAGGGGCGAGTTCACCTACACTAAAATATGCGTGCATAAATTTGCATACAAAATCGTGACGCAAAAAAAAAAAATGAAAAAGAAAAACGAAGGCCATTTCTTAACTCTTGCGCTTTGCGCATGAGTAATAATTTATTTCTATAGCGCAAAATCACTACTTGTCCTAAGCGCTTTACAATGTATAAAATATAAAACAAATACAATTATTTTACATATATAAACAATATTGGACTATAAGAAAATACTGCAAGGACTGGTCAAACAACGTGTAAAGGCGTGATTCCGATATTTCGGCTGGCCAACACCAGCCTTCTTCAGGTTTATTGCGGAAAACGCGAGTTTACATGGTATTTATAGTGGCCGGAAATTACATGAAGTGACTACGTGATGTTCAAAACTATAGAAAAATTTTTAAATACTAAGGTAACAAAAACGGAAATAATAATCTTACATATCATCGCGTTTGTTAAGGCCTGCAGGTTCTAAAGTTTTACCTAATTGAATAAGAAATGCCTCACGAGCCTTTCTAATAGAGTCACGTTTGGTATATAATTTTTCGAGGGGTATAAGGATCATATGATCCTTTAGAGTATGATCACTGGCAAGGAAGTGTTCGGAGACCGCAGTAGGATTATAACTCAACGTGTTAACAATGGGTCGCCTATGTTCATTGAAACGGTCTTTGAGGCGACGCTTAGTTTCTCCGATATATTGAATATTACATTTTGTACATTGAATCATGTAAATAACGTTGCAAGTATCGCAAGAAATGTGCGATTTGATTTTATAAGTTTTACTAGTACTATAAAATGTATATTGATTTCTACCATGTTCTATATAGGGACACGTGGTGCAGCTATTTTTATTACAGCGAAAAGAGCCGGGTGGGAGCCGGGAGTTGTTAATGTTGGCTGGTTGCGGTAACTGAGCTCTAACAAGGATGTCACTAATGTTTTTACAACGCCTGTGGGCTACTAAAGGGAGATTAGTAAAAACGTTTTTACATCGATCAGATGAGTAGAGTACATTAGAATGTTTGTGGATTATGCGAGCTATGTTAGGTAAAACGGGATTATACGTAATGACAAAAGGAACAGTATCGGTCTGTTGTTTCGGTTTCGTTTTAAGAGCGTTGTTGCGAGTAATGTCAGATGCCCTTTGTATTTGGGTTTTAAGAAAGGATAAGTTATAACCCCGATTAACGAGGTAGTCCATGAGTTGCTGAGAACGCTGTTTGTAAGTGTCGTAGTTGGAGCATATGCGACGAAGGCGAAGTGCAAGGCTATATGGAATAGAACGCTTAGTGTGGGAGGGATGACATGAAGAGATAAGTAAATACTGATGTTTGTCGGTAGGTTTGGTGTAGAGATCAGTTTCTATTAAACCATCCTTGAGTGAAACCAGAACATCAAGGAATGGCACATTAGTAAGAGAATGTGAGCAAGTGAACTTGATGGTGGGGTGTAGGTTATTGAGATAGTCGACAAATATTTCCAGTTTATCTGGACCTTCGGTCCAAATAACAAAAATATCGTCCAAGAAGCGGAACCAAGTATGAGGTAGATAAGGTGCGTTGTTGAGAGCGTCATGTTCGAATTTAGCAAGAAATAGGTTAGCAAATGAGGGAGCCATTTTGGTGCCCATAGCAGTACCGTGTTTTTGTAGATAATGTTTGTCGTTAAATGTAAAATTGTTCATGTTAAGGATCATACGTATAAGGTCACAGATAGTTTCTGTGGGAATGTGTTTGTTGTGACGTTTGTGAAGGAAGAAACGGCAAGCCTCAATTCCTTCATTATGAGGTATATTAGTATACAGTGACGTGACGTCAAGTGTGACAAGTATTGCATTGTCGGGAAGTCTGTTGAAGTTGGCAAGTTTGTTGAGGAAATCAGTAGTGTCTTTAATGTAGGATGGTACAGTACAAACTATAGGCTTGAGATGATAGTCAACAAACTGTGTCCCACTTTCTCCACTCCTCAAAACCACAACGACGAACAGAAACGTACTCGACGTAAAAATACCAAACGACTGCCTATTTGTAATACTAATGCACCTCTTGACCCCTCTTCTGTTGTTAATTTATCTAACATCACAATCACAGACGACGAAACACAACTTCTCGCAAGAGGTCTCACCTTTTGCCCTAACCCACGACAAATCAACTGGTCTGAAGTTAGTGCAGACTTTGACGAATTCGCCCGACGTATGCGCATTACAGAATTTTTCTTTGACGACACCTCTAACCACGAACCTAATCCCTTCCGCCCTAAAAGTTTTTGGACGCCCCCAACTAACAGAGACGATGCACTTAATGCTTTTCTTAACGCCGTCAAACATGACTTACTAACCTCTAAACCCACACGCATCCGCGATAATCTTCCTCAATCACAACGTCAAGCTTTACATCAACTTAAACAAAGACACGATATTATCATCAGGTCAGCCGATAAAGGGTCGGCGACTGTGATAATGGACAGATCCTGGTACATAGACGAATGCCACCGACAACTTAACAATCCAACTTTCTACGAACAACAAGATAACGACAAGACTGACACTATACAAAAACAAGTTACAGAATATGTCAAACGCATGCTTAACGACAAACTCATCGACAAAAAAACTAAACAGTACCTTGTACAGAGAGACCCTAGACCTGGACGATTTTACATACTGCCCAAAATTCACAAAGTTAACAATCCTGGACGACCGATAGTTTCCTCTAACGATCACCCTACTGAGCGCATCTCACAGTTTGTTGACTATCATCTCAAGCCTATAGTTTGTACTGTACCATCCTACATTAAAGACACTACTGATTTCCTCAACAAACTTGCCAACTTCAACAGACTTCCCGACAATGCAATACTTGTCACACTTGACGTCACGTCACTGTATACTAATATACCTCATAATGAAGGAATTGAGGCTTGCCGTTTCTTCCTTCACAAACGTCACAACAAACACATTCCCACAGAAACTATCTGTGACCTTATACGTATGATCCTTAACATGAACAATTTTACATTTAACGACAAACATTATCTACAAAAACACGGTACTGCTATGGGCACCAAAATGGCTCCCTCATTTGCTAACCTATTTCTTGCTAAATTCGAACATGACGCTCTCAACAACGCACCTTATCTACCTCATACTTGGTTCCGCTTCTTGGACGATATTTTTGTTATTTGGACCGAAGGTCCAGATAAACTGGAAATATTTGTCGACTATCTCAATAACCTACACCCCACCATCAAGTTCACTTGCTCACATTCTCTTACTAATGTGCCATTCCTTGATGTTCTGGTTTCACTCAAGGATGGTTTAATAGAAACTGATCTCTACACCAAACCTACCGACAAACATCAGTATTTACTTATCTCTTCATGTCATCCCTCCCACACTAAGCGTTCTATTCCATATAGCCTTGCACTTCGCCTTCGTCGCATATGCTCCAACTACGACACTTACAAACAGCGTTCTCAGCAACTCATGGACTACCTCGTTAATCGGGGTTATAACTTATCCTTTCTTAAAACCCAAATACAAAGGGCATCTGACATTACTCGCAACAACGCTCTTAAAACGAAACCGAAACAACAGACCGATACTGTTCCTTTTGTCATTACGTATAATCCCGTTTTACCTGACATAGCTCGCATAATCCACAAACATTCTAATGTACTCTACTCATCTGATCGATGTAAAAACGTTTTTACTAATCTCCCTTTAGTAGCCCACAGGCGTTGTAAAAACATTAGTGACATCCTTGTTAGAGCTCAGTTACCGCAACCAGCCAACATTAACAACTCCCGGCTCCCACCCGGCTCTTTTCGCTGTAATAAAAATAGCTGCACCACGTGTCCCTATATAGAACATGGTAGAAATCAATATACATTTTATAGTACTAGTAAAACTTATAAAATCAAATCGCACATTTCTTGCGATACTTGCAACGTTATTTACATGATTCAATGTACAAAATGTAATATTCAATATATCGGAGAAACTAAGCGTCGCCTCAAAGACCGTTTCAATGAACATAGGCGACCCATTGTTAACACGTTGAGTTATAATCCTACTGCGGTCTCCGAACACTTCCTTGCCAGTGATCATACTCTAAAGGATCATATGATCCTTATACCCCTCGAAAAATTATATACCAAACGTGACTCTATTAGAAAGGCTCGTGAGGCATTTCTTATTCAATTAGGTAAAACTTTAGAACCTGCAGGCCTTAACAAACGCGATGATATGTAAGATTATTATTTCCGTTTTTGTTACCTTAGTATTTAAAAATTTTTCTATAGTTTTGAACATCACGTAGTCACTTCATGTAATTTCCGGCCACTATAAATACCATGTAAACTCGCGTTTTCCGCAATAAACCTGAAGAAGGCTGGTGTTGGCCAGCCGAAATATCGGAATCACGCCTTTACACGTTGTTTGACCAGTCCTTGCAGTATTTTCTTATATTTTCTTATATTTTGACTGGTCACGATCTACTGTGATCCAACGTAGCGCAAGTTTGATCGTACACGGTTCTTGCAGTGGTTTTCATAACCTTAAAAAATATTGGACTAGCTAAGTTACATTTCAACACATTTGTACTAAAATTGCTTTCTCGGTATGCCAGTTCGAAGGCAATATTACTATTTATGAGGCTATTTCCAAACACACCCACCCCTAGACTTTTTACTTTTGGCACACCGGCAGCATCTGGGACAGGCAGCTCTTTACAACCTCTAATTTCATTGGACCTGTATATCATGCAGCTCTATTGTTTTTAGGTCTAGGGTCTATTGTTAGCCATTGTTGTGTTGTTTGTTCTATTGTTTTCTCAGCAAATCAGAGAAGACCTTGTAAGAGCTGCGTACTGCCCCATCTGGGAAGGTATCACGTCCAACTCGACAATCCACCTTCACCAGTCCCCACAGACGGGTAAACGTCGAAAAAATGAGTAAATAACGCAAACTTGCCGAGTTTTTAGCCCAAAAGTTTTTTCAATGCAAACAAACCGTTCAAACAGACAAAAGCAGATTTAAAACCCATCTTATCGTTAACTTTCGATAGAAAGGATCTTTGTATTGAATACAGTGTTGTTCAATATGCCAAACTTGACAAAGTAATCAAAACTTTGCGCCATGCATTTGAAGATAATTTTAAGTTTTTGTTTTCTGTGCAAGGAACCCATTAAATTGCCGCGGGATATATTTTTTCAAATCCCGCGAAATAACAAGAACTGACGTCAAATGCTTCACGTGAGGTGTCACGAAATTTCAGCCCGGGCTGAAATTCGCCATGCAATCGGCCCCTTACTCTATATCACGTCCAAGTTAGAAATAACGAAACCGCGATAACACCATATATAGGAAAAACATAGAGCTGGTTTCATATTGCTGTTTACAATTATTACGACTTTAAGTGTTCGATGTACAGCTTTTCCACACATTGGAAGCCTTAATTGTCGATAAGTTCTATTTTTAAGCGCGGCATCTTCGTCCCCAGAGCCCTCGTTTTATTTGGTCAGCGGGATAAACGAAGGCTCTGAGACAAATGCCTTCCGGATGTCGTGAAATGCACGACATCCGTTAGCGCATGCCTTATGTATTAACGTCCTATTACTCTTGCTCGGTAACAGAAACCGGAAATAAAAAAGCCTTTCGTTTGTGCATTCGCGTCCCAAGAGCCCTCGTTTCGTTTTGTTGAGCTCTGGAGACGAGAATGTCGCGTGTGTGGAATGGCGTTCGAAAGGACTCGTACAAGACTTAATATCGAGCTAAAAAACAAACAAGAAATGTTTTACGCGCTGCAGCGTGATCACGCGGAGTGAAACCAACGGTCCGTGAGGCGGGCTGATTTTCAAGGTATTTCAAAGGACATGCGGGATGTCGAAATGCTTCAATTCACATCAGTACTGAAAATCCGCAGGGTAATGTGTTCAACTTCTCTGTTTAACAGATGCTATAATCTAGAAACTATAAGATAAAAAAACTTTGATCGCGTTCACGCTGTTCCTTTTTTACGGTTTTACCACCGCTCTCCCATTGTTACAGGTTTAACATTTTTTATTTAATTTCTAGGGTAATAGGATTGAAAATGGAACGATTAATATTCACAGTACAAGTGATTTATAAAAGAAAGAGAGAAAGAAAGAAGGAGGGAAATTAAAGAATTATAAAGCACTTCTTAAACAACTGTTTGTATTTAAACCGAGAGTTTCATTTGAGGTTGCCAGCCAAGTCATTCTAGTAAAGTGATTTTTCGAGTTTGAGGGGTGCGTTTCTCAAAACTCCCAAAGACATTTCGGGCCCGAAAGCTATTTTTAAAATTTAGTTTCTAGCGAATGGCGTTAAAGTTTTTAGCCAACAAACCAGCTTAACTTGTGTAATAAACGTAAGATTTCATCGCTTAGCTTTCAAAATCAACATGTATACCAAATCGTTATTGGTAAACATTCTGCACATAACACAGCTTTTCGGGCGCGAAAAGTTTTCGGGTGAAAACACGATATTGCCAACTTTTTGAAGTTTTCCAACACGAGTTTGCTAACTGTAGTTTTCTGTGGTGCAAGGGCACCTTTATCCAGCTTTATTTATTGCAGTGAAGTGTTTCATCTAGTGAAAGACACCTGCTCCATTTTTTTGAAGATAACATCACGAAATTGCGAAATCAATAAGGATTATACGCCGTAGTGAAGTGTTTCATCTTTAATATCGAAAAGACACCTGCGACAATTTTTGAGGGCAACATCACGAATTTGAGAACAAGGATATACGTTTGTAAAGTGAGAATATGATAATAATATTTGTAAAAGAGTTCAAAGAAAAAGCGGCCGACACGTATAAACGTGGTTTTCAGCGAGGTCCTTTATTAAAATAAAATTGCATGAAGAAAGAAAAAAGACGTTAAAACAAAAATACAAGTATAATTAAAAATATATTAAACACAATCGTTTACTGCTAGACTGATCCTGGAATTAATATTCATAAACATGCGTTTTCTTTTAACAATTTTGCAGTCCTACATTAAATAGAAATAGTATCGACAGGCAGAGCTACAGGTTTACCTAATTGAAGTTTTTTTTTTCTTTTTTAACCCTATTCAGACTGGGGGGGGGGGCTTTTCGAACCCCCCCCCCCCTCCAGTAAAATTGTGATAACTCTTACACCGAAATAGCTATGAGGCTGAAATTTTCTGACTTTTCCTAGAATTTATCTAGCGACATTTTGGTATCAAGAACCTGTCAGTGTGATTAACCATGTTGCCATGGCAACCGGTTTTTGACACATAGGTTTTCAAAATATTAAAATATGGTGAATTTTTTTATTTGAAGATCTTTTTCTTTGACTTATAGTGCATTTTCTTGTTAGAATAGTTTTTTCCTTGGGACTAGTTCTTGAAAGACATCAAAAATTTTTAACATCAAATATTTGGGGGGGAGTGGTAGGTAAATTTTTGCTCTCTTTTACTTATAGACAAACATTTTGTACTATTTATTAAATTACGCTTCTAAGTTCATTGTTTGGATAATAAACATTAGTTTGATACGTGTTTTATACATTCTGATCCTTTTCTCTTTTAGATATTTTTTAAATTTTAATTTAAACAAAAAAAAAGGAAATCCAAGATGGCGGATCCAAGATGGCGGATCCAAGATGGCGGACAATAATTTCAAAATTATAGTTTTATCGCCTTCTTTTTGCTTTTTCTCGCTTTACAAGTGTGTCTTTGTTTGTATTTACTATGTTTTAATATTAAAGAGATGATTTTACAGTTATATTTGATATTTTAAGTATCTGGATGGAAAAATATCAAAGAAACGTCAGAAAATAAAATGACGTCATTGTGACGTCATAATTGGGTGTGGCAGATCAAAACTGGGTGTGAGGTTTCCTTGTATGGAGGTGAACATTGTGTGAAAATTTCATGGTCCTAGCCTTACTGGTTCCAGAGATATAAAGGGGGGGTCCGAGGAGCCCCCCCCCCCCCCCCCCCCAGTCACAGATTGCCTAAAAAAGCCCAGTCTGAATAGGGTTAATAAACTTCATTGAACAAAAAAAAAAACGTTTCATTTACGATACTTCATCAAACAGTGGTATAGCCAATGAACAAAAAACACTATTTACAAATTTCAACTAGTTTGAGAACAAAAAAAAATACAGTTAGTGGAAATAGAAATTCTCTACGTTTATACATTTAAACAAAGCGCACCCCTACACACATACATCACACACATGTACACGCGAAAACTGAGTTTTTTTTTGGTTCCCCAAGAACATCACTTTTGTCCATGATAGACATAACGTTTAACATACGAATTTTTAAATTTTATATTTTAGAGTAATTTTACAGATAAATTCTTCAGTGTAGACAAATGTTGGACAACAATGTTGGAACGTTAAGCCGTCGCTTATAACCCGTCACACCGGTATACTACAGTGGAATACGCTTGCATACTTTGCGTGTTGTCTTTTCCTTATGCGGTAAAATGACGTCATTAAGTACTTAATAAGTGGAATAACATTTTTAAGGAATGAATGCAGAAATTCGTCTTAAAGTAATCATTAGCTTTGAAACTGAAAGGGACTTCTGCTCAAGTAACTGGAAGCGTCCGGCTTAAAAATCTATTTTGGTAAGATAACTTTTCCCTCACTTGCTTTCTTGGGTTTGTTATTTTGACTGCTGGTAAAAAGTAGTTGTTTATTTCAATATGTTGCCAAATGTTCGAAAAGAAGCGTCGTTTAGTGCAAAAAATGATAAGAAGTATCCTTAATGCCAAATCGAGCTGCTGTGGCAGCCTTATCCATTTTTATATCTGTCCTTTTTCCTGGTTTGTGGAGGAGCGGTGCGGTGTTGTAGTGGTTAGCGCGTCGGACTTTCAACCTGAAGGTTGGTGGCTCAAGCCTGGTCTCTGTCGTCATGTTGTTGCCATTGTCTCTCTCCACGCAGGTGTATAAATGGGTACCGGCGACGAAATGTTGGGTAACCCTGCGATGGTCCTGCATCCCATCCAGGGGGGAGTAGCAATACTCCTAGTTGCTTCATGCAACAGAAACTGGGTTAAGCTTCTGCCGTGTGGGCCATCTGTGGCTCGTGTGCGACTTTACCTTTTTTTCCTGGTTTGTTATCATTCGTTTGGTGTTAAATTTTCGTTTGTAATTATTGACGACAACTTTCGTCGTAAACAATATTCAATATTCATCCGCTATTTTTATGAATTGGCTTTTAGCTTCGCTGTAAACTGTAGAGCCCATGTAAGCTCGAGAAGGAACGCAAAACGCCGTAACACGCGGGGAGAGGCACAAGGCGCCGATCCTCGCGCGCGAGCCTTTCTTCAGCTGCCGCCGGCTTTTGTCGGTGGATTTGTGCAAAGACACAGTCAGACTGTTTTGCAATTTAGTTAAACTCATCAAGTATGAAAGCGATGCTTCTTTTCCTGTGGGTTATTGACCGGCAGCCAGTTTATTATGTCTGAACATTGGCTTCAGCCTTTTTGAAAATTCACTCCTATGACCAAGTTCTAAAAAGACAAAAAGTCTAAAATTTAATTTGACCTTGACAATTTTGCGGTCCGACACCAATAAAATAAGAAAATAAATATGTGCCAAATTTTGAGGGTAACATCATGAAATTGTGAATTCCCTATAAATTCGTTCAAAGTCGACATGCACAGAGATTTCACTCGTAAGCAACATGTGACTCCCAGCCAATGAATCAGCAGCATAGCACCACTTCGCGTCAACCGCAACAGAATCAAATTCGCAGGAAATTCTGTCAAGTTTTCAAAATCGCTTAAGTGCGCGCAAGACAAAATTAAATGCACCAAAGATTATTCGATGAGCGAACACAAGTCCAACGCAAATTCTTTTTTAAACCCAATTTAAATTATAACATAGCTAGCAGAGCCGCGCAATCAAATTCAGTATACGTAAGCGTGCTCAAAATCCCGATAGTGAACGCTGATAGCGTAAGCAAATCGCTTCGCCAGAATTTTTTTTTTTCGCGCGAGCGGCCATTGTTAGCGCGGGGAAAATTATCCACCGGCTATGTTATAAAACAATTGGTTCATGCTTTTAGCTGTGCACTATCGAGTTATGGAGCACGTGGGAAGTTTGGAGAGCACTCAAGAAGCTAGAGTACGATTCTTTCGTGCTCTCCAAACTTCCCACGTGCTCCATAACTCGATAGTGCACGCTAAAGCATGAACCAATTGTTAAACATTGAAATTTTGGTTTGATGTTGACTCTGCAAGTGTTAAGCCGATAAGGCCGGATTGATGCTAAAATGCCGCGAAACGTTCCCTAGGCGGCTACTCATAACTTTAAAATCGTAAAATTTTACTTTTTGGAAATGTTAGATTAAACACTGATGTAAATCCTATAAAAAAACGACTTTGAGAATTGGAAATAGAATTTAGTTTATTGGCTTAAACATTTTGCAATAAAGGTAAAAAATATTGAAAGTAAAACATTATTATGAACTTCCTGTGGTAAAGTTGTGTTATGTTAGCATAAGTTTCATAATTAACCTGCTAAATTTACCGTAGTGAAGTGATTAGTCTACATGAAAGGCACGCGTGCAAATTTTTTAGGGTAAACATCACGCACGAAACTGCGAACATCGATCATTATACTTTTGACAAAATGGTATCATTAGTCTGCTTAATTTAACGCAGATTCGTAGATTCCGAAAAACTCCCGAACGTTGCCCGAAAGTTCTCGATTACTTTCTCATAATATTAGAAATTAACAAAAAGGTATTCCAAACATTTTTCACTAAAGCTAAAAAATATTAAAAGTAAAACAATATTTTGAACTTCCTCTGATAAAGGTGTGTTAAGATGACATAACTTACATAATTTACCTGGCGACTAAATTGACCATAGTGAAGTGTTTAGTGTACATGAAAGACACGCGTGCTAATTTTTTAGGGTAACATCACGAAATTGCGAATAAGGATCATTTATACTTTTGACAAAATGGTATCCATTAGCCTGCTTTATAATTTAACGCAGTGAAGTGCTTCATCTACACAAGACACCTGCGCCAATTTGTGAGGGTAACATCACGAAATTGCACTAAGGATATACCTTTGTAAATTGAGAATATCATTACCACTGAAAACGTCCTATAAGGGACGCGAATTGGAAATTAAATCATTATATTTTAACGGGGGTATATATTTCACCTGTGTGGAGACACGGTGGTCTAGTGGTTAGCGCGTCGGACTTTCAACCTGAAGGTCGGTGGTTCGAAGCCTGGTCTCTGTCGTCGTGTTGTTTCCTTAGACAAGAAACTTTACTCCACACTGTCTCTCTCCACCCAGGTGTATAAATGGGTACCGGCGACAAAATGCTGGGGGTAACCTTGCGATGGACTAGCATCCCATCCAGGGGGGAGTAGCAATATTCCTAGTCGCTTCATGCTACAGAAACCGGGTTAAGCTCCGGCCGTGTGGGCCATCTGGCTCGTGTGCGACTTTACTATATTATATAGTATCAGTTTGAAAAGCCAAAAGACATATTTGTATCAAAGGAAATGACTGAAAAATAATGGTCGAATTTTGTTAAAAATCACCATCAAAGGCACAAAGTTAAAAGTATTGATGTGTGTTCTTAGCAGCGGATGGCTCACAGGGATGGAAATGGATTAAAACTTGAAAAGTTTAGGCAAACTGTTTCAAGTGCCTCCTTTGTGTCTTTGAAAAAAAGATGGTTCGTTCTTTCTTTAAGAATTCTTTTAAATGTGGTGCTTGTCAATGATTTTAGCAGCGGTTTGATAAAAAAAAACAAAAGCAGGGAAATCCGCGGGACATAGACCCTTTAATGTCCGCATGGACATCAAGAAAACATTGCTCCCTCCCGAGGAAAAAAAAAAAAAACAGAGTGGACATAAAATTTCGAGGCCGTTTTTGTCGTTATGCGAAATTATATATATTTTATCAATTGATACTCACAGAATGGTTTATAACAGATAGAGCTTGGAATTAACATTCATAAACATGCAATTTCATTGGACAATAAAATAGGCAAAACTACAGTTTAACTTATTACGATAGGCTCGACTACCAGCCGAGAAAGCGGCGGAAATCGAGCCTATTATTACGATGGCTCGACTCGACTCGACTGCATGGGGTGTTTGTTTTGCAATCAAAATTTCACAGGAAAGACAAACTTCGATTGCTTTCATGCTTCATCAAGTTTATGAATTGTGATCTTCATAAGGAAACTTTCGATTCAAATTTTGTAGTACTCACGTATCTGACTAGCTGCAGACGAAGTTTTAAGAAAATTTATAAGACGGCGGTTTTCGAGTAAATCAAAAATCATTTTTTTGGGCATGATAGGCAAAATAGTAATAAAGCAAAATATTTCCAAAATGCTCTTACATATTATTATAAAACAGCCATCCGTTAAAATAATGATTGTCCTTTACTTGCAATCATTATTTTAACCATTATCTGATCCTCACTGCTGGAATTGTGTTTTTAAAACAGGAAATGTCGCATTTATATCAAAACTGTGTATTTTGCTATATCTAGGAGAAAAATAAAATATTTATAGAAATGCCTTCGTTTTGTTTAATAATGCAATTACCTTACAGACATGCAACATTACGCAAAACCAGAACCTCAAACAGAGAATCTCAGAACGTGATAAGCTTCTGGCAAAGGCAAAACTCATAGCAACTTACAATAACTGATCATTTATATCAACAAAACTGTGTATATATCAACAAAACTGTGTTTTGCTATATCTTGGAGGAAAATAAATATTCAGTATAGAAATACCTCGTCAGGAAACATTATCAAAAACTCATAGCAACTTACAATTACTGATCATTTCCGAAAAGAGTTTCTAACCAAATAAAATATCTTAGGTTCAATTAGTCCAACCATATCCTAACCAATCGTAATTTAACAAACATCCGTAATTTAACAAACCTTGCAACTTTTAGTTGACTGACTATTAGTTTACGTTTTATCATATCCTGACGCTCAGCAGGTGGTTAAAGCCAAAATCAGTATATTGTAATTAAGAGTAAACACAGATATATGTCCAACCAAAACAGTGACACCCTTGTACGTCGAGGCTGTCATTTTGTTGTGTACTAATTGCACATGAACACTGATGCAGTTTCAGTAAAATTCAGCTAAGCAACAGTATCAGGTATGAACGTTAAATACTGTCGAATGTTTCTACATTATTCGAGAATCTAAGCTATAAACGGCTTGAAATCCGCGAAACGACAATTCGACAATTACGATTGTCAACATTTCGAACTTCGCCAACGCCCTAAAACAAAAGCAATTTATACTGGGCAAATGGCTACTGACAAAACCTTGACTGAATTGTTTTTTTTTTCTTCAGTGGTGTTCATGTTCAACAGTTAGTAATACGCAAATACTCTGACTGTTTAGAGTTATCCAAGCGCTGCTCGAGCAGAGATCTGAAAAGTTCTCCAATTTAGTAAACATCAGCCGGCGTACAAACATATTAGTAATGTCAATATAAAATTGTTCCAATATTAAATCGTATACTACATATTTCTTTTTTTATCTCACAGAGAAACCGAAGGATGGCGTTTATCGTGGTATTACAATTTCTCCTGCTGATACCGTTTTCTGGTTCCAACCGCATCTCGCCTGGATTCTCCAGCTACAAATCATGCGCGAAGACTTGCCAGTGTTCATATGATGAAGAAGGAAAGGTGGCGGTAAAATGCAATCTTGCTGGGGAAAATTTTATGAAAGAAGATATTCAACTACCGCCGGAGGTATATACTTTGTAAGTAGCTCTTTTCTCTTAAGAGATTTGTCGTGAGACCACTTTCTTGGGTACTTTCGCTAGAAACGCCGACTTTTGTTAGGTTGGATTCGGACGGTCGATCGGCCCATGGATTTTGAAGACAAGTACTATATCATATATTCACATTTTCACATGCATATCACCAAGATAATGATAACTCAGCTTACAATTAAGGGAGGTAACAGAAATCGGGTACCTTTAGAGGTATTCGTTTTGTATACCATTTTAAACTTACAACGTGTAAATATTCTGTGGGTTTCTTCAAGTAGATAATGTGTACAAGAAGAGATTTAAATGCTCCCAACATTTATTTATTTTTTTACCTCTAACAGCTACTTGTCTTATTCCATCGACAGAATAATTTTATTTCCTTTAGGAAATAATGTGTTTCTACAGATAGTTTAAAACGGTTTCCGCCAATAAGCATATATACATCTCTTTAATTTTCCATTAAATCCTAGGAGTACTGCTGAAAAAAAAAAACCTTTTAACACTCTTACGTTTTTCTCGTTTCAAACTACATGTTTAGCAGTTACATTACCTGTAATATTACCTGTCAATGTAGCTGCCAGTCATTTATCAGTTCCATTTTTATAATCTCAATATTGCAACATTATTTTTCATATGTACTCGCAATTTACTAAACGTATAAAGTGCACTTTTATTTTTTAAGCCTTAATGCTCGAAAAAATATATTTGATGCGTTAAAATGCCCAGCCGTATTACACAACTTTCCGCTGAATAAATTGTTTATTATACGACATCACCTTCTTCCAAATGGAATAAGTGTAATGACGTGTGATTATGTGTCATATTTGCATTCGGTTGTGTTCGCACTCTAAAATGCAATGACGAATGATAAATGACAAATATTACATGAAAGATCATAATTAATAATATTACAAAAAGAAAAAATCTTTGGTACCATGTTTATGTTACCATTCTAATTTTAGAACGCACGAATTAACAAATACATTTTGCCAGGAGACATGCCGTCTAGGAGGCGTATTCAGTTTAAAGGCTGCTACTCTTCTTTATGCTAGCAAAACCAGAGAATGAGTGTTGGTGAATTGGATTCCTCTGTAACTCTGCCCATATAAAAAAGATATGCATGTATCATTGGTATTCACGTACACTTTTAACGTGGTTCCAAGGGCGTCCTCTTATTTCGGGGAGGTTCGGGTGAGGTTGATATATTTTTTTCTTTCTTCTTTCTTTCAATATTGCAGAGACTTATCCAACAACAGCTTGTCGCATATTCCTGAGTCATTATCCCAAAACCCAAACGTCACAAACTTGTAAGTATGATAAACGTTATGGCATGTATCTGATTATGCTTCTGACAAAAGCCGTGCAGTAATAACAAGTGCAACTCTAACCCTAACCCTTACCTTTTATAATCTAAGTTCTGAGAATTTTCTCGTCGTACATGATGTTAATTTTGATGACTTTTCTGACTCCAACAATAATTAGATACGCTACCTCTTGTGCAGTAGAGTGCCCCCATATTTAGAAAAAAAAACAAGTTATTTAAGTTCTCAAGCTAGAATAATTACTAAAAGCTTATTTGCGAAAAAAAAAAAAAACACTCAAGTTGGAAATCAAAAATTTTCCCCAAACAAACCTGAAATTCAAACTTTCAAACACCACACAACCAATATTGCATATTAACAGCGCATGTGGGAAAATAAGAATTATGAAATATAAATCTGATGTTATTTGCATTAAAATTTAATGATAAAAAAGTAAATTAATAGATTATGAAGGGATTAATATGTGACCCTACACGTATATGAATTCTTTGTTCAACAGAATTTTAGATGACAATGAGTTACACAATCTTACATCTCAGGGATCATTGGCCGGCTTCTCATTCCTAAAATACCTGTAAGTATCACAAATTGTGTTACTTGGCATCAAGTTAAAATAAAGTTTATGTATGTATATGTAAGTATATTGAAATAATAGACCACTTTCGATATATTAAAATTCAACTGGATAGTGAGGCCTAGAGGACACAAGCAAAGGGGGAAGAAACATGTTTATTCATTTCTTTTGTTTATGTCCACCAAACTAGCATCCTTGTCAAGTTGAATTTTAATATATCGAAAGTGGCCTATTATGATTACAGTTTTTAATTGAAGAAACACATGAGCAAAAACAGCAACAGAGAAAAGCATACGCATTTAGGTAGCCTGACACAAGCACGAAAGCAAGTTGGAGAGATCAATCGAAAGTTTTTGATGTCTGAATCCACTTGAACATGACCCTTTCTCGAAACATCCCGACATTTTTAAATATTGAATTATACGAAAAACAGGGTATATTGTAAATGAATAGATTCCACACACTAAATTTAGTAAAATGGTGCCGAAGATCTGTTGAAAACTGAAATAAGTCAAAATTAAAGTCATGGCAGGCGGGCAGTGCCCGCTTGCTGTATATTTGTTTGTAAATATCGCAAAATTTGACTTTGTGTATTTCCCGGCTCAAATTGGAGCAGATCTCACATCTCACATTTTTCTTAAATTTAGTATGGGGAAACTATTTGTGAATCCTGTATTTCAGTTCATTCAATATATTTCGGATATTTGAAATCGTGACACGGTTTCAAAAAGACAATAAAGCTATTGCAGTCGCATCTCTTTACAACGGCCGTCGACCTCGAACAGACTTTTGTAGTCGTCGCAGATCAAGAGAGGAGGGTGTTACGGGGAGGATTAAGAGAATGGGTTGCTTAGTAGAGACTGAGAACAAGAAAGCATGCATGGCCGTTGTAGAAAGGTGGCTCAATGGCTTAAAAGAATTTCTCTCCATTTATTGGATAATTCATGCGTTTTAATCTATTTTCGCAGCTCTATTCAGAGGAATGTTATCAGACAGGTGGACAGCAATTTCTTCTGGGGACTTAATCGACTGAAAAACTTGTGAGTGTCGCCGGCGGGGAATCGAAATAACATATTCAGTGATATACATAAACACATTTGTACTCGACGTGAAAATGCATGAACGTTAGAAATATAGGTTTGAATAATTCTCTGTCAAACGGCAGCCAAATGATGTTGGCTTAAGCTGTAAATTAGGGAGATTAAGGAATCAATGGATATAATAGGACAAAACCAAGCAATAGCAAATACACCCTGAACGCTAAAGGCAGCTGCCTTCCATATTATCGTCAATAATCGCAGAGGACACCAGCGATCTCATAAAATCCAGCCTTAAGTTAGTCATAACATCGACATATCAGCACATATCAGCTTGGCATGAATAAAAATACCATATTCTTACTTGGAAATCTTTTCATACTTTCCAGAAATCTAAGGTTCAACAACATAGAAAGATGGTCTGGGAACCAATCCCGTAACACGCCATATCTTGAGCTCTTGGATATCACTGGAACAATCGACTGGGTTCCGGATGAAAACATTCTGGCTCTTCCGAAACTTAACGAACTCAGGGGTGTTACCTGGTGTAAATTTTGTCCAAACTGTACCGTTATAAACCCAAGGAATCTTGTCAATGAGTCGGAGCGGAAACGAAAGGCTGAAAAATGCCTTGAAGAATTCGATGAAATGAACTTCCTTGAATTCGGGAAGGAGGATCCCAAACGATTTATCAAACATCGATTCGTGCCTGAGTGTATGTGCGTGAAGCCGTCGGAATGTGAATTTCGTCACGTTGTGATGCCGTACTTCAAGAAACACACTTCATTGCCGCAGCAGCTATTTTACATAGAGTACCTCCTCAGTCCTCTGACCATCTTGCTTAACATTGTTGTAATTCTGACTGTGTTGACATCCCGCTCCTTGCGTAAAGTGTCGTCATTTGTGTTGATAGGCCATATGGGAATTATTGACCTGCTGATAGGTACTTACGCGATATGGGTGGCACACACAAACATCGCGAATATCGATGGTATATTAGAAGAGATAATGTGGAAGGGAAAAGAGCTGCAACCTTCAACCGGTCCCATCTTCCTCTCAGGGCAACTGATCTCGGTTTCTATTTCACTGCTCCTTACATTTGAAAGATATCTTGCAGTTGTTTACTGTGTGAAACCTTCCAAGCGCATGTCAGTTAAGGGCGCTCAACTCTTGTTGTTATTTGCTTGGGGCATAGCAATTACTTTTGCGGTCTTGCCCATATTTGGTGTCGGTGGTCTGCGTTACAACATAAAACGAGCTTGCACACCTTTAAGTTAT
Organism: Cladopsammia gracilis; assembly: GCA_022457155.1. Lineage (NCBI taxonomy): Eukaryota > Metazoa > Cnidaria > Anthozoa > Scleractinia > Dendrophylliidae > Cladopsammia > Cladopsammia gracilis. The sequence continues at coordinate 453,100 of JAJGOT010000188.1, read as the reverse complement.
GACGAACAGTTCGATTCAGGTTCCTCCCTAATTCTTGTGACGTCTCTTGCTGTCATTCTGCTCTTGTACCTAACAGCGCTTCCCTTGTACATCCTACTTTTCAGGTTTGTACAAAAGACCAGCAACCAGGCTGGTGTGAAGCGAGAGCTGTCGCTGGCGAGAAAGATTGCCATATTGGTTTTCACAAACTTCATGTTCTTTGCCATTCCAATAATTCTCATCCTTGTGTTTTCAATTTCTGCCAATCTCGATAGCAACCCGTTTGAGTTTGAAGGCGATGCTTTTAAAAGCACCATGTTGAAGATTGCCATTGGTCAGTGGCTGCCCGTCACGTGTCTGAACATCAACTCCCTAATGGATCCTTTTCTGTATGCGTTCAGACATACACATTTTAAGCGGGAGATTAAACGCAAGCTTAATCGCTTCTCTTCTAAAATATTTCCCGCCTTACCTCCTTTGGCCATGTTTAATTCAGTTGGAGATTCCATGGCCGGTAATAAGCCTTCAACACAAACCAGGAAACCAGAGAGAGTTCAATTCCAGACAACACTATCCAGTGGGAGTCAGGAAAAAACAGTCCACTGAACCAACGAACAATTAAAAAATAAACGAAGCAAACGAATGATTCTTCTGCAAACTTAAGCATTGAATGCTTTGGAGATGGACTTTGGAGTTGAACTTCAACAAGATAACTTTTAACAATCATGAGATATACCCGCTATGTAATATTTCAGCAGAATGGTTTATAGGGGCATTGTCACGTGTTTGCCGTGTTTTGGTCAAAATACACTAAATATTTGACAAAGGTGACCTTAGCTCGAACATAAAATTGCTCTTAGAACACCAAGAAGAAAATATCAAGTGATCAAACCTAATCAGTTTTTCACGATTTTTCCAAGACACTTGGGATGAACTTGACCAATTTGCCCATTTGTTCAAGTTGCCATCCATGTCCATCCTCGCCATCAGCAGCCAAAGATAATGAATACTAGTCTCTGTGCACTAGTAGCGTAATAGTTAACAAAACCGGACCATTAGTTTTGGATTTCCATTGAATCAAATCAGTGTGTTTTCTGGCTTTTTGAAATGATAGCAACAATTCTGTATATTTTCCACTGCCCCATAATGCACTTTGTTTGCCCCAAATTTTACATAAACTATTTTTTTTAAATGCTCTTGGGAATATAAAGTCCTTCGAAGAGTGTTTGAAAGCAATAGTTTATGCAAAATATGGGAGCAAACAAAGTGTATTACTGGGAAATGGAAAATAGAGAATAGGTGGCATTGCCCCTTCAACTCATGATGATCCAGGATGATTATCGATACATGCATTTCCACAACGAAATAATTTAATAAGTGTAAAATTTTCAGATCAAATTTAAAGGAGCTATGTCACGGGAATTTTGACGTTTTGGGCAAAAACTTCCAGAAATTTAAACTAAGTACCTTTGTTAGACACGAAATGCTTATAGAACACTTAGAGGAAGATATCAGGTTTATTTTGGAAGATAGAGTAATCCATAACCAGGGTTTTAGAAAGTTTTTCCAGACACAAGGCGATAAACTTGATACGTTGACTACCCGGAGAATAAAATGCATTGTTTTTGCCTGCCCAGCCTCGCAGTGAAAAAGTTGAAAACGAGGTTGGGCTGGTAAAAAATCTTTCGTTTTTATACAAAATGGCGGGACGTGATAAAGGCCTATTGGGCAAGTTGCACGGTTGTGCCTAAAGAATACCGTTTAGAGGACGTCGGACACCTTATTAAGACTTATATAACGTAATGTTGAAACTTCGAATTTTATTTTCAATAAATTTTTAAGTGTAAAAAGAAAATCTAAAATCCCCCACTCAGGATTGAACCTGTGATCTCAGCTAGGCTTAGGCTTAGATAGCCTACCGTACCATTGTACCACTGTACTACCTAGCTTCTCGGGTTGTTCAGGCCTAAATTTAACTATATAAACTGCTACCCATAACATCAACTGAAAGCTAACCAGTTACTCCGTTATATAAGTTTCAATAAGGTGTCCGACGTCCTTCTCAACGGTATTCGTTAGGCTTAACCAAGTTGCACTCCATTTCCAACCTGGCCATCTGAAGCCCAAGACACCTATTGCAGCTCTCAGTGTAATTAAGTGCAATAACCTATACTGGACCAATATTTTTGGGTTTCCGCTGATGTAAACGTGTCTTTTGGCTTTTTAAAGTTACCAGCCTCATTCAAAGTAAGAATTTAAAAGTTGTTATAAACAACATTATGTCCTGGTTGTTCTTAACTATTTAATTCAGTGATTTATTGTTCGATATTTTTTATTGTAAAAAGGTAAACACTCATTCTAGCAATTTCAGCGACCATCTGTTTCAAGATAGATAACGTATCCGACAAAGCATGTCCGACAGGTTAGGTTTGAACTGTGGTTAGCAGCAGCTCAGTGTTATTCTATCACTGACTGCATTTATCGTACCTGATACTATTTATTCCCGGGGGGGGGGGGGGGGTACTCCCTTATATACGCTATCTAATAGGTATGTGCCGCCAGATAGAGTAGGGTTTTTGAGGTGCTCAGTCCTTATAAATAGGGTATCCTTTTTGGTATTTTTGGTATTGTGATCCTCAGATATTCCTTAGATAGGGTCACTAAATTGCAGTATCCACCCCAACGCGTAAAACGAAAAAGATATGGTCTGTTAAAACTGTACTACACGCCTTGGTTTTAGGCCTTAAAAAGGGTATCAAATCTTGATTTTCTACCCTTAAATAGGGTCAGGGTTTGAGAACCTTGGCGGCACACACCCATTCTAAATTGTCGGGAGTATCCCCCCCCCACCCCCCCCCCCCCCCCCCAGTATTTATTAGATACTGCCTGCAGCTGGGCAACGTTCTAGATAGAGAGTAACGCAACGGCAGGCTAAGCGAAGTGTAATTACTTCGTGATCATTTCAATTCGTTTAATCTGTCGAATGTGGCCGCGGAGCTATCCAGTAACTAGGCTCAAGCTTGCAACAAGGAAACGCGGGCACAAAAAACGGTGGTAATCGAGCCGGTCCACAAGCTGCTTTCGTAGGAATGCAGAAAAAGTAAAATTTATCGTTGTATGTCCAGGTTCGACAATTTTGTTTTGTTACCCACTCTGCTTGCTTGAGTGTGTTTACTCATGCATGTACCTTAGGCTTTGCAGCGCACATGACAATCCATTGAAGATAAATTTGTACAAAGATGAATAAAAAACAGTTCAAAAACTGTTTGTTAAATATGTCTTTTTTTTCCACAACGCCTTATAAAAACCTTAAAACCTTGATGCGGAGAGCTGCCAGGCTGCCAGCGGTGGGGGCTGGTTGTGGGGGAGGGTGGGGGGTTGGGAGAGGGTGGGAGGGGTTGGAAAAAAAACCACTTTATAAAGAAACAAACAAACTGAAATAGTATAGATGCATTCCGTGTTAACCGCGATAAGAGTCTCGTAAAACCAAAACCAAAGTAAAGACTTTGGCCAATCACAACAGACACAGACAATCCAATGAACCAATCAGAACTCAAAGCAAATACATGTCGCCACCGCCAAGCGCGGGAAAACGCGTGCAGGCAAAGTCATAATTGGTTTTGGTTTTACTTCTGATTGGATGACAAATTGGCGCGAGATTTTTTAGCCAATCACAAAGCGTAGCAATGCAAAACGAAAGGAATCGCGGATTACTTTCGCCACTCAATGAAAAGCGCTCTATAGACATGAAATTTTCATGTGGTCCCTGCATTTGTATTATTGAATTTTCAAATCAGAAATCTAATGAATGAATTTACTTTTTATTATTTTCTAATACAAAATACATGGTAATTCTAATTAGATCTATAGATATTTTTGATAATTCAATAAATAGCCATTATTTATCTCAGTATTTCAATAATTATACTACTGGCTGAGAAATTTCTGAAATCTGATTGACTGAGACGAGCTGTATTTCAGACTAATTTGAAATACCTACATGTAGAAATTACAGTTGCCGTGGCAACGAGAGGGACAGCTTTGTCTTGTTGTTGAAACAATGACGGACAGCTTTCTTGAATTTAACGACAGTGAAATACAATAATTGAAGGAAAGTTTAGAAATGGCCAACATAGAAAAAGGTACGGATACTTTTACCAACAACGCCAGACAACTCAATGAGCAAATGGAGAAGTTCTTCGCCGAAGTGAGTAAGAGAAAATCGAGAATTGCTCCGAGTCAGACACTTTGCTTGCAGTAACTATCGTACTTGTCCCCCATCTTGACGAAGTGGACAGTAGTTTTTCTAGTTTTGAGGACAGTACATATTTTCTGATGTGCCAGACGCTTTCTCGCCCTACCCCCTGTGGGCACCGGCGAGAGAGCGTCTGAATTCTGAATGTAATAATGCCGTCCGGTTACGTCACGGATAAGTGTGAGCATGGTAGGTACATTCTGATTGGTTCTTAATAAAAAAAAACAGCTTCTTATTGGTCGAAGCTTTGTTTTGATGTTCAGTTTGAATGATGGCGGCCCTTTCTCGATCAACAACAATGGCTTGAATATTCCATAAAACGATTCAACACAAAAGAAAAAATTAATGTAACAATGGATAAAAAGAACGAGGTATTGTTCTATTTCATTCCGTTGTTGATATATCGAGAAGTTACCATGATGGCGGCGAATTCGCAAGAATGGAGGGGAATATTTGAGTCACGTTTAACGAAAGTTTTACCGAACTTCGGCTTCACAGGTTTATATCAGGAGCAGAAGAAAGCTTTGTTTCACTTGCTTTCTGGAAAAGATGTTTTCGTAAACCTTCCTACCGGCTTATTCAGAAATGACATAGATTAGTCCGTGACGTAACCGGACGGCATTATTACATTCAGAATTCAGACGCTCTCTCGCCGGCGCCCACAGGGGGTAGAGCGAGAAAGCGTCTGACCCTTCAGACTATGAGGACAGATAAAACCATAAGAAGTAGGAAAATGTTCAAAGTTTCATCGAAAGCTCGCTTCCTCCGCGAGCAAGTACAGCAAAATGTTTTCGGTCTATAAAAGCACTGACCGCCAAAGATGAAGGTATGTTGCGATCTAAAGAGCTCTTGGTGGCTTGGAAATTAGTCACCAAAGATTCTAATAACTATTAAAATGAAAAGATGAAGCAGAGATGGTGAGTTGAAGTAATCTTTGGTGCCGCATCGATGATCATTTTCCTTTCTCAGCCTTGTAGTATAAACAAATAATACTGTACAATGGTTTCCTCGAGGAATTTGGGATAAATACCTCTTGTAATATTTCAAAATTGCCCTTGCGACAATTTTAAAATATTACTCTAGGTATTTATCCCAAATACTTCTAAAAACCATTGTTTTACCTATACAAGGAGCTGTAATTCTAGTGAGTAAAAAAATATATATATACGACCAAAAAATACTCTACACTCGTACGTAAACTCTAATGCATGTAAAAGCGCTAACGAGTGTTCTTTCCATGTTATAAAGCCAAATGTCACCAAATATACAACTAAAATTAGATAAAAGATTCTACAGAGAAAAACAGAAGCAGTAGTTTGGCGATAACGTGCAGGATTACAAGGATGGAAGTGGATTACAGTTCATCAAATTTAGATTTCGTGACAGGCGGTCCAAAAATGTAGCTTTTTACCAGTTATTGTGTCTCTATAGCTTATAAGATTATTTCATTGCTTTCATCGGCTATAGCGATTATTTCTTCCTATTTTAAGATGATAATAATACAGGAAAATTAAAGCAAGCTCCTGCCATAATCAAGAAAACAAGATATATCAGTCGGTACAGTACACTGCGCCTTCAAACCTTTCATTGCAGAGACTACCGAACAGAACAACGAGAAGAAAAAGAGCTCTTCTTGAAAAGCAAAGAGTTACGTGGTTGGATTCTTAACGAAACCTTGCGCTGACCACGCAAGTAAAAGCTACTAAACAGTACTGTACTGTCGTTCGCTATTCAATATTTTTGGCAGGTGGGAAGTGTCATATTTCTTCTCTGGCAATTATGTTTTTTTTTCAATATTATGTTTTTCTTTTTCAAAAACAAGCATTATAAAAGATATAACTACTCAAAGAAAAACGTACGAGCAAACAATAAAATGGAAGAAAACCCATTTCTGCCAATGGCAAGCACGCCATTGTTTAGAAGAGAAGACACGTGATTATACTACTCCAGTGTAAGGCCCTGATTGGTCGGCTCGCCCTCTGAGTAGTGGTTCGTTCTCACCTGATCCTGCTGTGGCATCGCTGTTTAGTTCATCAGAAGTTGGGGCCTGAATACAAACCAGACAAACCTGTTAAAGCGGTTTTCAATTGAATACAAACCAGACAAGCCTGTTAAAGCGGTTTTCAATTGAATACAAACCAGACAAGCCTGTTAAAGCGGTTTTGAATTGAATACAAACCAGACAAACCTGTTAAAGCGGTTTTGAATTGAATACAAACCAGACAAACCTGTTAAAGCGGTTTTCAATTGAATACAAACCAGACAAACCTGTTAAAGCGGTTTTCAATTGAATACAAATCAGACAAACTTGTTAAAGCGGTTTTCAATTTAATACAAACCAGACAAACCTGTTAAAGCGGTTTTCAATTTAATACAAACCAGACAAACTTGTTAAAGCGGTTTTCAATTGAATATAAACCAGACAAACTTGTTAAAGCGATTTTCAATTGGGTGTCGAAGAAATCTATCAAACACGAGCACGAGCCGCAGCCGAGTTTTTTTTAACCGACTTCGGAGTGTTTGCATACCTGATGAAACACTCTTTTGAGTGTTTGAAAGAACTTCTCAAACCATTCGTCATTCTTGGAGAAATTCAACGGAAAAGTTCACCATCTTTTATGGTAATTAGTATTACATATCCCAACCTCCTTCATGGTAGTGATTTTCTATATTGTCTCTTAGAGCGAGTTGAGTGTTGATAGTAATTTCGAGTTGAGTGTTGATAGTAATTTGGAGTTGAGTGTTGATAGTAATTTCGAGTTGAGTGTTGATAGTAATTTCGAGTTGAGTGTTGATAGTAATTTCGCGATTGCTTTGGTTTTGCATTGCTACGCTTTGTGATTGGCCACTTTCTCAACCAATCAGAAGTAAAACCAAAACCAATCGTGACTCGCCTGCACGCATTTTCCCGCGCTTGGCGCCGCCCACATGTAATTGCTTCGAGCTCTGATTGGTTCATTGGATTATCTGTGTCTGTTGTGATTGGTCAGAGTAATTACTTTGGTTTTGGTTTTACCACACTCAACTGAAAACCTATCTAAGGAATTGTTAATGTGTTTAAGAAAGTAAATGTAATTAATGTATTCCTATGCTCTGTGATTATGTCTAAAATACCTCGTGCCATTTTTTTTTAACCAATCAGAAGTAAAACCAAACCTAATTGTGACAAGCTCGAACTCTGATTGGTTCATTGTACATGTATTGACTACATCTGTTATGATTGGCCAGAGTAATGACTATTGGTTTTGGCTTTAAAAACCACTTTACAGTATCGCCTATTCTTATAACAATATTACACGTACCTGTTGTGGCGGGTCAGGTTTAGGCATTAACGGCGGAATAATTAACAGCTGATTATAAAGAGCAGTGCCAAGCAAAAGGAATAGGAAACCATCAACTGTAGAAAAACACAAAAACATTCAGTGCAACTGCGTTTCACATTATAAAATGTACACTGTACCCACCATGTCGAACCTAGCAATCTACTACTGCTAACAAAGAACAACAAGAACAAAAGAACCTGTACCATTCTCACCTTGAAATATACCATATTTACTGTCCCAGGCTTCACCGAACGCCTAGAACAAATGCAACAAAACCAATACATCACTAAGTTGACTACCATAAATGTTCAACACAAAAACTTATTTGCTACAACATGTTGAGATTACGAGGGTCTCAATGGCGGTTGACGGTTTAAAAAAAGTAACATTTTGACGGTAAATTTCCATTTTAATTTCACAAAGGAGGTCACTTCACAAAGCGCCCATTTTTCACCAGAGTAAAGCAAATGTATATACAGAGTTGAGGTGCTGGCCAAACTTTCAACTTCCCAAGGGCTTCGGCTCTAAATGAAACTGATCCGTGGCCAAACTAGCCCACTCTCTGCTAAGTGTGTTTTAGGATGGCGTGGTAGGAGACATCCTAGTATGTCAATGAAGTTTATAGAATACCATCGTTTATTAAGTTAATACCTCGTGAAATACATAGTGGATGAGTAGATCAACAAGCCACACAACTATGGTTCTAAGGGCATCTATCAACGTTCGGTGCACGGCTGAAAAGAAAAACAGAAATGCTTGGATTAAGTACCAAAAAGAGTTTCGGCGAACCTTAACCACAAGGCCGTCACCACGGAAGATTACACAGTCAAGTATCGATCCACGTCTGTGTTTATGGGGACCGAATCTACTGACGCACATGATGTCACGTGTTTAAAAGAGCTATGTCGCGGGGGTTTGGAAGTTTTAGGTTCAAAATTGCCCCAAATTAAAACTAAGTACCTTTGTCGTACACAAAATGCTTATAGAACACAAACAGGAAGATATCAAGTGAATTCTCGAAGAGAGAAAAAAACATTTTTAATTCTTTTTAGCAAGCTTTCCAAGACACAAAGCAATGTTGCAATCCAATTCCATGGTAGCCATCTACAATCCCGAAAAATACAAACTAATTTTTCACTCTTGGAGCACTGGAAGAATTGGATCATTAATTTTTGGGTTTCCACTGATACACCTAATTCAATAAAGGTTGCTTTGGTCATTGGTCATTGGTAATTGGGCATTGGCATTTGAGCATGCGGAACACAATGCAATGCTTTGCTTGAGTGACCGCCAAACAATAGCTTCCCAATGCCCAATGCCCAATGACCAAAGCAACCTTTATTGAATTAGGTATATAAATATCTCTTGGCTTTTTAATGCAACAATAAAAATGGTGACATAGGCCCTAACATGGTTGTTCCATACTGAAACTGATGCTTGTAAAAACTGGCGCATTACGTAAAGCTAATAAAACAATTGAGCCCAAATTATTATGTTCATCAAAATGACGTATTTAGACAAAAAAAAAATTCAAAGAAAATTTTCCAAAGGATCGATGCAATTAGGGGTAATGTACAGTATGTGTGAGATAGCATTTTATTCTTTCACAATGTTTCTATCCTGCGCCATTCAGCTTTGATTTATTTTCCGATGGTCAGAAGTGGCTGTAGATTGTTTTAGATGCAGTCAGTACTTACCTGTCAATGACTTAGTGACTGATAATCCAAAGAAATTGTAAAACGATATAGAACAGATGTACAAAACTGCAAAAGGAAAAGGTAAAAATAATAATAATAATAAAAGATTAAAACTATTTTTAAAATAAGCTCTAATATTTACCATAAATTGCAAAATTCAGCGCTCGTACCCAGGCGCACTTCCTAATGCGTGCCACTGATTTTTAAAGCCATGATTTTAACAATAAAGTCGGTAAATAAAATTTTGTTAAGAGTCTGACCATTCTAGTGAAAGTTCATAAGCAGTAGTTTCCTGTGGTACTGTTTATTAATCAAAGTTGGCTCTAACGTTTGAAAATAATATGGATGAAATACTCAAGTGTGAACTTTTCCATTCAAATAAAAGCCACTGAACGATGCTTTGCAATTGTCTTTGTCCTTTCTCTGTACGAGGTCTTTCTAACTTGAGTCTGTGGATGAAATTATTATGATTGCATGGCCATTTTGATGAAAACTTTAATCATGAAAGGCATTGAGCAGTTCTGTCCCGTGATTACAGAGACCCCCTATCAACTGGAAACTGTAGAAAGTTTCGGCACAACAGGGATGACTGGGATATCGTAAATCCCGAAAAATAACGGCTCCCCTTACTTTTGGAATTAACAGGCCAAAGGGACAGGTACTTTCTGGTAGCCATTAATTTAGGGTTGGTGAGAAAACGTTTAAAAGATGATACAGTCGATAGCGCAACGCTGTTCGGGATCTCAGTGTAAATATGAAATACATTTTTTTCGCGTTCCTTTCATTGCAAGTGAAGTCATGCAATTGTTGAAACAATTTATTTAACATTAATTTGCTGTAGTACTAGAGTCAACCGTTTTTCACATTCTCGATATTTTATGGCGCGGTTCATGAAAATTGGAGACGATTGTTTGGTATTCGATGTAAATTTAATAGAAGGTTATCTTTACGTAGCCAAGTTACCGGGGGTACTATCATATAACAGCCCTCATGCAAGTTTACGTCAGACTAGCTAATTTCACCCCCAAGCCTCGCTTTTGAAGTTAAAACCTGTGACAATGTCATCAATGTATTCTCAACGGAGCAAAGTTGAAAAGAACACCCACTAAAAACAACGTGAACTTGTCAAAGGTTTGCAAGGAATTTCGTGTAAACGAGGCTTGGTGGTGAATTTTGAGATGATGACGTCATCACGCATAAGGCCTAATTCAGTAAAAGCTATCTGGGTATGTGGCGCTGTAGAAGATATGGTTTTCAGACAGTTTAGTGTGGGAAATGGTAAATAAATCAGAAAGGTCTGGTCTAGAATAGGGTATAATTTATCGGAAAACTGATCTATTCAGTGGTATAAAGATAGAGATGCTGGAAAATAGCGAGTCTAATATAGGGAAGTGATTTTTGGGGACTAGTGTGGAATAGGGTTGCAAGATAAAGCTGAATATTTAACTATTATAGCGCAAAAGTGCGCGTGATATCGCCGACTCGGCCTACGGCCTCGTCGGCTAAAATTAGGCGATATCACGCAAGCTTGAGCGCTACAATAGTTTTATAATTAAACACATTGATAACAAATTACAGTTTGAAGAAAAAATATCCAGGCCGGTCCGTCACTTTTGCATTCTCTTGTCAAAATGCGAAATTTACCGCCACCGTTCGATATACGTCATGTAGACATAGCGTATATCGATAACTTTTTTACCATATTTGGGCAGTGTATCAATACGTTGAATTATAAAGTCTGGTATAGGACAAAGGTTTCCCTGCTAAGGGATATCGTTACTTTCTGGGGGCCCATTACTGTCGGGGTCATAGAAGTGCAAAAATGAGCTCATGCCTTACGTGACATTATTAGCAGTTTAGTATCATTCTTTATCATCAACAGTGCATCCAAACTGTTTTCATAGCTGTGGTGATTCTGCTCTCCCGGAATGTAGTACAATACGGGAAGAACTATCTGCAATATAACGATGATAGAGCACAAGATTATAAGCTCCAAACTATATCTAGAGTCAAAGCCATGCTTTAGAATGGACCAAACCCGAGGCTCACGAAGTTGTCACCAAAAGAGAAATCCAAGGAGCCCAAAAACCCAATGCTGATAATACAGGGGTCCAGGATGTGAAATATAATGTAGTAAGCCAAACCGTGGCAGTGCAGGTGAGCTTATTACACTGTAAGTGCTGTGGGCAACTAGCCTTCTGGGCCCAGTTGTTCAAAGATTTGAAAACGCTATCCACCAGATCTATCCAGTGCATAAACGTTAACAAACCCCATTACGCTATCCACCTGGCCCCGGTTGTTCAAAAGGTGGATAGCGCTGTCCACTGGATAAATCACTATGCAGTGGATAACACAATTGGTTTTGTTAATGCTTAGCGCTATCCACCTTTTGAAAAACTGGGGCCAGATGGATAGCGCTATCCACGTCTTGTACAACTGGGCCCAGTAAAGCAAGACCTGTGGCTCCAACGAAGTGTCATTCATTGGTTGCAGTGTTGAAGCTTTGCAGTTAACAAGAGTCCTGCTACACCAGCATTTTGGTGTGTTTTCGTAAAAATTCACCAGTCCCTAGGAGCAATACTCTGCCGCCTGAGTTCCTACCAACTCCTACTTGCTGCTTACTGCAGTTTGACAGAAGAACAACTGATACCCTGAGTACCAGGGTTTTTTCTCATAGCACACTTTTGTGAGCAGTAAGATGAAGCAATTCCTTATTAAATTACTTTAGACACTCGGGCAATCAAAAACTGCCATAACAAAATACTTACAACGCTCATGAAAATAATTCCGAACAAGCCTTCCATTCCAACAACCTGTTGAATAACACGAGAGGCAGTGAACACCAGTTGGCTAACATTATACAATGTAATGTAAATGTATTAACTCCTTGGATTAAACTCAACACATATACACAGCATATACATGTCTGCATGCATAATGCATGTTAATCCACATGGCACAGATGTGATAATTAATTCTGAAGTAAATTGTACTACTTAGATAAACCCAAATAATTATCAGGGTTCGTACACTTTTTCAGACCAAAAATTCAAGGACTTTTCAAGGACTTTTCAGGACCCTACTTAGAAATTTCAAGGACTTTTTTCGTCGTGAAACCTACGTTTTGCGCACAAGAGTAACGAGAGAGCACTGGGAAGGAACTAGTGTTTTACGTATTTCGTAAGCATCTCGAGACTTTCGTTCCATCTGCATTTGCACTTACTACTTGAAAACTTAGTACATTTAAAAGTCTTGATATTTTAGATGTTCTTCGGTAAAAAATCAAGGACTTTCAAGGACCAAAAACCAATTTCAAGAACTTTCAAGGCCTTGAATCAGACTCCAGAAATTCAAGGGTTTTCAAGGGTTTTCAAGACGCGTACGTACCCTGAATTGTGTTCTAGCTTTGTGAACATATGCAGTACCACAAGAGGCAAAAATAAATTCTTTTGACCTTGGTGGGATTCATAAGCATAATCGGAGACAAAGGAAAACAACAATCGAACTGGTTTGAAAATTTCCAAACCAAACAAAAATTTGAATTACGGCAAATATGCACTAACATAATTATGATAAAATAAATGTAAGTACAGGAAGATTAAAACAATGTTTTTAAATTATTGCTGTAGTATTTGAAACGAACAACTGTACTTGTGTCACATTGTGACATTCAAAACTACAGCATCTCTATGACACAGAGTAGTAGTCATGTACATGTACCTCTCTCCTCCGCAGCGGCTCCTATCAGTAAAGAACAGTAAAATATAAAATGGGAGCGATGGGAAGAGCGAAAGAGCGGGAGCCTCCCTTCTTTCTTCTCCCTTCCCAGTGTTCCCCCCGCGCTTTACTTTTTACCTCTACCCAGCCCCCGCGCGTTTTTTTGCCAAGCATGGAGCATGACTGGGAGGCCTCTGTGGAGGAGAGAGGTCATGTACATATAAATGAGGAAACAAAGTACAAATTTCCAATCATTGACATTTTCCCAATAATGAACATACTTGTAGGGGATGGAAGTTCTTTTTCTTTAAGAACAATTCTTCTACTATCATCTGTGTAGCACTGACACACTGACCAGCCAAAATTAGAACAATGCCTAGTGAAAAGGAAAAAAATCAAAACTGTGTAGAAAGAAAGGTCAGCTGAACTGCACTACTAAGATGTATTATTTATCTAACTGTGGTAGACCATTGTACAAGGGGGGGGGGGGGGGGGGGGGGGTCCATAGTCTGAATTAATTCCATGTAATTGTCAATGAATAAATTGCAGTTTCAAAAGGTTTGCATATCGCTGTAGGAGTTTCATGCACAACCACTCAGAAAGTTCTTTGTCCTTTGTCATTTCACTGACACTGTATGATGTCGCTCATTGGATTGTACCCCAGCTAACAGGTTCTCATTGGTTGCTAGACCATGAGTGAGTCTTTTAGAGGTATCCAGTTACTGTCCACCTAAGACGGGAGTACATAGTGTATTGCAGTTCCCTGCTTAATGAACTTCAACTTTTTACACACAAAATTAATGATCTGGTACCTAAAATAACTTCTCCTTTACTGGCCCCTTGGTGGTTTTCTTTAAGAACACTTGACAATCCAACAAGAACTAAACCAAACTGCAAAATAAAATGCAATAAACTGTCAATTGGTACAAATGGTACATGTATGCCACCATACTGTGCATGGCCACGATGTTGATACAACCACCTTGTTATAACAGCCAGCTTTTTCCTGCCCGCATGACCAAAACTTAGTATAAATATACCAGCATTCAAATGCTGTTCTCTTATTAGCTACATTACTCACTATACATGTACATGTATAATTATTTTGTCTTAGAAGGTGAGTAGAGTGAGTGGCCTAAAGGTGGCCACTTCTTCACATTTTCGAAGTGTTTGTGAAGAGTATTTGTTTTAAAAGTTTTGAATGTCTAGAAGATTTATACTAAAAAGATTAGATTATTCGCTCTTGATTTCTATTGCGTGATATAAATCCCGAGATCATAACCTAATAATTGTTAAATTAATATGAAAACACTATTAATCTGACTTTACATGTACCGTTGATGGACTAAAGACCACTGCATTTACATATGTTGCAGTTAATTTTTTATTTCAGGTAATTAATTTTTTGTTTTATGGATCCTTTGTTTCAAATTCATTAGCATATATTACCATACCCAAAAACAACGGAAAAATAAAAATTACCTGAGATGAAAAATTAACTACGACATATACGACAACACAAGATAAGGTGTCCACATTGACAGGTTCAAATGTGCATGGCCATGTATACCAGGCATGCGTTTCTTGAAAGCCTCAAAAATGATTTGGTGTCTGTTCATGTGTAAACTACATGAGCTGGCTGGGGCAGGTTAGTGGGCTAATTTAAACTTCAACGCCACTCGTACAAACTGAATTAAAAAAAAAAAGCCAGGAAAGAAGGAGAAAAATTAAGATGTGAGAGGAAAAACTAGAGTGCCTAAAAACCCTGTACTGGCTGCACCTACGTGGCTATAAGTCATGTACAAAGGCAATTTTTCCAAGTCGCAATCCTTACCATGGTAACAATCATCCCAATCCAATGAATTGGCCATAACTTTCTCTTCAGAAAGATTTTCTAAAGTAAAAAAAATGATTAAAATAAAAATGAATTTCAATTAAATGTCACACAAAAGAGATGTTGGCATGACAAATATTAAAATATTTCTTATACACGTAATTATAAATAAACCATTTATTCTATAAAGTACATGCACATTTTAAAATTACAGCGTACAATTCATACACATGTAATTTCTCCTTGACCAAATTTAAAATAGTGCAGAAATCTAATGACAGAGGTTACATGTATTACATGTAGGTTAAGGAAAATTTTGTTAAAATTGGGTTAATATTAAAAATATTTTAGCCATATTAAATTTAACCCATTGACACCTGAACTGCCCGAAACCGCCCGTACAAAACTCCACTGTTTTAAAAAATTACAACTTTCTCAATCGTGCAAACATAGCCTTAACTAGCAGTTGTGAGCATTGACTACAAAGTCCTTCAAATTGAGATACCCATTCAATAACACAAAAAAGTCAGCGATTTTTGCATTACAGCTATCAGCTTTTGAATTTGGACAAGAACAAAAATGACCGTTTTTAACATCATAGAAAAACAACAAAAATCACATTTTTGCCTTTAGTTTTTTATTCAAATCATTGTGGCAAACCCAAAAGTCAACATTCACAGCAAAATTCAGTCCTAGTCCTAGCTTATATTTAGCAGTGAACTGTTTTGCTCTTACAGTGTATTCGTTGCTCAGGCTGAGCTACAGCCTCTCGTTCTAGGGATAGTGCATACCTTGCCTCGATTTTCAACATCACCACCGTACTGCATGCTGGGGAATAGACACAATTTTTGACAATGTTTGTTCCTTTCCCCACACATTTCATATTTATACTAAGTCCACAGCCACTCCGACCTGCTACCACCGAAATTTCGCGTTTGTTGTGTTCTTCAGTGGTTGCAACTTCCAAAATACATGTATGCCGTGGTACAATGTAGGTGGAGAAATTCATCCAGCGAGGAGTCCCAAGGCTACTTCGTTTCGTGGTGGCCATTTTTCCAGTTCAACGAGCAACGAGCCAAATTTGTAAACAAAGTACAACACCTAACTCGCTTCATTGAGAAAGTGGACTCTGAACTACCTTCAAGCTTAATGATGCTCATCAGGCATCTACTAAAGATGAAAAATGGCTGTGAACTAACCAAAAATTGCAGGTACACCATATTCGAGCTTTTATTGCAATTCAACAAAGCAAAATGACAACGTCACAATGATGTTTCCAGTAAACTCGAGCCTTCGGTGTTTTAGAACAGCAGCACTTTCGATGGTAACCCAAAAATGGAGTCACAAAATCCTATGGCTCGTTTATATGCAGAAAATCACTCAAAAACGTAAAAATTCTCAGGAGTCAATGAGTTAAAAAAGTCATTTAAAAATGTTTAAGATTAACATGGCCATTAAAGGCTGGTTCTCATATAATTGTCCCGGTCGTCTCGGTTGTCCGAGTCGTTTCAAAAAGTGCACGGACGACCAGGACAATTATATCAGAACACTTCTGAGATGACCGGGGACGATCGCAAACGACCCAGACAACTGGGACAATAGCGGTCGCTTGGATAGAACTGTGTTCTATCCGGACGACTGGGACGATCGTGAATAGTCGGGGACGATTATACATGTATGAGAACTACTCTCAGGTGACTGGGATGACTGAGGCGATCAAAGCGATCCAAATCTCCCCCAGAATGCAGTATTACTGCCCAACTGAACATGTTGTCAGACACAGTTTATGACTGCGCTATTGACATTCCAGACGACCGGGACGATCATATGAGAACCCAAATTGCTTGAGTCGTCCCGATCGTCTGAGTTGTTTGCAAAAAACCTTTGAAACGACTCGGACGACCGGGACGACCTGGACGATTATATGAGAACCAGCCTTAAGAATAAAGACATACAACAATAATGAAATGATTTTGCAACATCATGAAGCAGCGTGAAGGCTATTTTTAATTTTGTAACTCAGCATTACAAAACATGTCATGCTAGTACAGGATGGGGCATTCATGCAATAGCTTTGGGTTGTTTTGTCAGTGGTTGTGGATTGTTGTGGGCCATTATGGCTAATTGTGGATAGTTTTGCATTTTTTTGGGTACATACAGTGTACATGTAGTTGCACAATTCAGTAACTACATGTACATGTCTTGACCAAATTAAAATAGAGTGAACATAATGTGTGTGGCGGCCATTGTTTGACAGCTGGCTAAAATCTATACTTTCAGGAGCCAAAAAGAAAAGAAATCCACACAAGGACTATACTGACATCATATTTTACTCACTGAAAGCACTCCAGTAAATATAATTATTGAACCTCTAAGCATCTGCCAAACAGATGCATTGACATAAAGAAGGCCAATACCTGATGAAAACAAAAATGCAGAAAACTAATTAACTAAGTTCAAATAGATTATTATTACAGTTGTTCGCTTCCATACAATAAGTGGATACCCTCGGGAAGCAGAAAAAGTATCCCATAACTAGAGCTACATTGTATATGATTGTACATGTAGTCACTTACAGGAATGATACTCGTAAGAGGAGAATTCAAACAAGGTTTTGTCAAGGCAGCCAATAACTAGAGCTGTCTGCTTATATACAAGAGTTTCTGCTCACATAGCTTCTGCTGTTTAATTGTATTTACAACTGTACATGTACATGTAATAATTTCATTTAATAACCTTGTACGTCATGTAGAATATTAAACAATCTTTTCATTTACAATACATCATTAGAGCATGCATTCCATTTTTGCAATGAATATAATAAGGCATTTTTGCACACCTCCTAATGTGGTTCCAAACAAATCACAAACTGTAGGGAAAGCAAAGATCCACTGAAATACTCTGAAGGATAAAAACATGGATATTTGGTGAAAATATTGTGGCTCAATTTTTATTTTGGCTCAAAATTTCAAACCACTTAATTTTTTTTATTTTCCTTTGTCTCTGATTATGATAATGAATCTGAGACAAAGGGAGACAAAAATTAAACTGGTTTGAAAATTTTCAAACCAAAGTAAAATTTAAACGACAACATTAATTTTATAAATAAATAGTTAATACTTAACATTCAATGTTCAGGCCAAATTTTGCTCAACACAAAAAAAGGTCTAGAGGTCTAAGAAAAAGGTCTAATTAGAGAACTTCCAAGTGATTAGAAGATGATCGTAACAAATTTATACAGGCTTAGTTTAGTTTCCTGGGTCCCCTGTGCATAGGGCTCCAGCTTAGCAGCAGCCTTGCTACAAACAGAGCGGGCCATGCTACTCCATAATAGGCATCACAAAGTGTCCTCATCTATAAAAGTACACCATAACACACATAAAATTTTCTCACTGTTACATAATTTTATGAAATAATATAAAAGATTACAAATAACTCTGTCAAACTTGTATGAAGTATTTGTTAACCCACTGACTCCTACACTGGCAATTATTATTATTATTATTATTATTATTATTATTATTATTATTATTATTATTATTATTATTATTATTATTATTATTATTATTATGTACCTTGGTTGTTGACTTATTTGCTCAGAGGAATCTTCATCATCACCATGACTGATGTTTTCCATAAAGCTCTTTGAAATTAAAAAAAAAAATGCCGTTTAGAAATTTTTACAAACAGTCAAAAATGTAATTCATAACATAATTTTCATGTTTGAGAAACACAGAGGTACATTATATTGCCTGACCCAACCAATGAAATCATCTTACCGGTATTTGGATTTAATGACGTGCTGAGATATTTCTCAGTATTGGCTATTGTATACAACTAAAATTATGTAAGGGTATTTGTACTTATAAGTTTAATTATGTGTGTACATGTAAATTTAACATTTCAAACCTGCTTTAATTTCTGTTTTTCTCTTCTTCTGTGAAAAAACAAACCAATCAAACACATTGTTTCCCCTAAAAAATAAAAATAATTTAAATAGAAATAATTTATAATGTTAATCATAAAAATTATAAATCATCAGGCAGTAATTATTTACATTCACAATTCATGTAAATAATACATGTACTTAGAGCACTGCTAGTTTAGTACACTAACCCTAACTTTATTTTTTTTTTATTCTTAAGAATGGATCAGGATGTATAGAAGATCTGAAACTAATAATTTTAAAAGTGACTGTTAATACCTGGTTGCAGGCATGCTTTAGTCATTAGTCAGGCAAAAGTTTATTTTTCTATAATTCTTCCAATCCTTTGGTATCCTTTTGTTTCAATGACTAACGAACAGTGTACAGTCGAACTTCTCCTTACGGACACCTCTCTAATACGGACAGTTTCCTATGTCCCGACAAAATTCTCACATATTTTCTATAAAAAAACTCTATAATATGGACCCTCTCTAATACGGACAATGGACACTAAATCTTGGCCCCAGAGAGCAAATTCAGATAAACTAAACCTCTTTATTAAGGACACTCCGGTGATCAGGTGACGATAGTTTGAGTAAGTAATACAGTTTCCTGCTTGTGGTTACAAACAAACCGATCAGTTTTCAGAATTGTACTTTATGGTACTTTTTCACATGCAGCATTGCGTTGTAGTTCGTTTCGTTTTAAACAGTGATTCGTATACCTTATGTAGCTGAGAATTTTATAATTTAGTACACTACTGATAGGCAGTGTCTCAATGCTGTATATTAATCAATTTAGATGCAGTAAAAAGACGAGTGTGGGTGTGGTTTTTAAGTTACTGAACAAAAACTGTCACTGGATTCTTAAAAGTGATGTCATTGCGGTGACCACTATAATACAGACACCTCTTTAATACGGACACTTTGCTCTGTCCCTTCGGTGTCCGTATTAGAGAGGTTCAACTGTATTGTAAATGACTGTATTTGAAGTATTGTATTAGGATGCAAGTTTATTACAACACATGACCATATCAACACTGTCCCTGCCTAAATAATGCTATTGCCCATATCATTAGTTATGTGTCAAAATATAATGCTGCATGTTTACAAAATAATACCATGTATGGGTTTCTCAGATACCTAACCAAGATGTGTAAGAATATGGGACAGACTTTTAATACACTGTAGCCAGAAATTGAAAAGTGGGCATCCTGCAGATATTTCCCATGATCACAATTTTTTAAAGGATTAGGTACAATTTTGATATGTAATCTGGATCTGAGAGGGTAAGGAGACTGAGAATGCAGTAATCTGGTCACTGCGAAAGACACAGTGAAGAAATGGCTTCAAAAATAATATTCTGGAATTCAAACATTGGAAAGACATCAATAGAAAGGCCTGCAACAACATTAATAGACACCATAAAGGCCGATACTGGGCAGGAATCATTTAAAGATATCTGGTCGCTAAAGCTGATGTTGAATGGGAAGAGTTGGAAGGAGCTCAAAGGTGGTGTTCGACTGAAAGGCCGTCTATGATGATGATGATGATGATGATGATGGGTTTCTTGATCAAATTATTTTGTATGAACAGAAGCAGCAGCCACATGTAAAACTTGAGATTTTGAAAGTGGAATCTTACCAATAAACATCAGACCAGTTTGAAACCAAGGATGATCAAATTTGTGAACTTCATTTCCATGCTCATCCTTTAACCCCTTTGATCTAAAAAATTAACAAAACAAAAGTGTCTCATACATGTAGATATTGTGTCCTTGGAATTTTTACAATAATCTTTTCTATTATTCATAACAACCGCCAAACTTTAATTTTTTTCTCCTTTCCTAATTGTACTGCCAATAACATGTGAACAATCCACACAGTTGGCACACAATTTGCAAATGAGAGAGGGAGGGTTAGACCATCATTTGAAATACTATGAGATTCAACAACAGCTAGGTTCATAGAAATGGCAGAATGATCATACATGCCCGGCATAGTAAATCGAACGTTCGGAAATCGAACTCAATTGAACTCAATCCGTGGATTGAGTTCGATTGAGTTCGGCAATCGAACGAAATCGAACACCGGACTTTCAGTGAGTTCGATTCCCGAACAAATCGAATTCAATCGGACAAATCGAACTCAATCGAACTCAATCCATCTGATTTCGGAAACCGAACTCAATTGAACTCAATCGAACACAATTAAATGGATTGCGTTCGATTGGCTCTGGTAAACCTATACTGAAAGCAAGCCCAAAGCAAGCCCATGTTTTTCCAAGCCCAGGTTTTTCTTGTGCTTTTTTACAATTTATTCAATAACAGAAACCCGATTTATAAACTGTCCACGGCAGTTAAGAGAAGAGAACAGAACAGAACAGAGCAAAGCTATCATTATTCCCACGGGCGTATTCTGAAATTGTTGTACCCCTTCCATTTTTTGCTAACTTACAATTGCGGCAAGACAACTCGAAGGTTTACTTTTATGCAAAAATACAATGACGTCAAAGCGGCATTCCTGGTAGCCTTTTACTACGCATTTGAAGCTTACAATTCACAGTGCATATCTGAAGCCATTTCTGCATAATTTCTTCGTTTACGAAAAACACGCGCGCTACATTCCGGGTTGAAGTAACTCGAGCTTCCAAAATCTGGTTATGGATTTTCAACGCCTGTTTTACACAAATCACGAGTTCGAAAATCGAAGCGTTCGATTGGGTTTGATTGATTTTTTTTCTTTTCGGTGAGTTCGATTTCGTTTGATTGCCGAACTCAATCCATGAATTGAGTTTGATTGAGTTGGATTGAGTTCGATTGAAATTTAGTTTGATTGGGTTCGATTTACTATGCCGGGTACATGTAAGGGATTGTTAAGGTGCAAATTCCCAGGTGTTGATTATTAGTATTCACAAAAATAATTTTTTTTTATATGGGTGTGCATTTTTGCAACTTGGATTAGGCTTTCAAATTCTTTTGTGTATCTTTGGCATGGGATTCATATGGAATGCACCTTCAGGCTAGCTCATCACTACCTCCTCCCTCCCCTCCCCCCCCCCCCCACCCAATGGGGAGGCAACTGACACGTGCAAATGTTTATAAAAAAGCTGAAAAAAGCTTACGTTTTCAATGAAAATTAAAGCTATCATGACTTTTCTCTGGCGTGGCCAGCAAGTGATAAATAACAGCATTTTAGGACTTACAATGATATTGCAATAAAAAGTTTTTCGCCGACTTTTCCCTTAGCATCGCAGAAAATTACATGTATGTCTGTCACTTGACAGTCACGAGATTTCCAAACCATGCACCGATCCACATCGACTGAGATTTAAGCTTACGTACTTTCCAACTTTTTTGCCTCTCATCTACATTTACACGTTATTTTCCCATTTATTGCGCCAGAAAATTCACTTTCTTTATAATAGTCTCCCTCTCGTCTAAGTCAAATGCGGACAGTTACTAACTGAGTATCGGACTCCGGTGCAGTACGGTGCAATGGATCGATGACTTTTGCATTAAACGTTCGAAAAACATGCATAATCACGCAGGAAACTGCACGCACACCAAGGCACGAATTACTTACGAACAGTCGTTTTGTGCTTTCTTTGACAGAGTATTTATAGATCCTGAAATAAGCATTCCAATGGCCAGCAAAATCTGAACGCACGTCAAGGCCGCCATCTTTTCCTGAGCGCTGGAAACTGGGCACGATTTTTATCACAAGAAAGAAAGAAGGTCACTGGTCCACCGCGGTAAGGTCACTGGCGGGGTAGGGGTAGGGAGATTATTTTATATATAGCCGGCTGGCAGCATCCCGTAAAAATATTGTAGAATCTAGTTAGTTATTTTAGTTTTAATTTAAAGAAAAAGTTTTTCCCTGGAATCATTGGTCAATCGATGGTGAAACCGTCCTCGAGCTCTGGTGCTCTCTCTGAAACTATGATAGGCGACCCCACATGTCACTAACAACAGTTGCTCAAGGTTAAGAATCGCTAAGCTGCGTGCAAGAAAATTGTATTATAGAGATTAAACAAATGAAATGTGAAGTCGAAGGAACTTTTCCACACTGAAACTGGTTAAGAAATTTTCCACATTAATGGCTACTTTATTTTGCTCAGCGACAACTAACGAGCGCCCGGTTAGCTCAGTCGGTAGAGCATCAGACTTTTAATCTGAGGGTCAAGGGTTCAAGTCCCTTATCGGGCGGTCTCATTTTTTTCTTTTTCTTCCTTTTTTTTATTCCCTCAGTCTTTTAATAAATAATTTTGCACTTATATTTCATCACGTTTTGATACATTTCCACAAAAAAAAAAAGTTAACATGGCTTTTTTATCACAAAATCTGAATAGAAACCATAATAATTAGATAATATTAAAATGCAGAAAGTTCTTTTTTTTTGATATTATGAATATTATCGATCCATAATTACTCGTTTATTCAGTTTACCAGTTTACCAGTTTACCGTAGCAAGTTGGCTAATTTCCTAGATGCCGAAAATCTATTGAACAAAGCAAGCTGCTGAGCGAACAGCTGAAAGCGAGCAATTGGCTGTCAATTCTGCCATTGACCAATCAAAAGCACGGACAATATTATTATTAGATCAGCACGATCGTCGCCATATTGCAATCATTTTGTTGAAGGAAAGAATAACATGGCTTCAAGTCCAGCTAGAGACGCCGATGATGAAGGTTATATGCGAAAGCTAGAAACCATCAGAGATATAAGGTGAAATGAAAGATTTTTTTAAGCAGTTAGGAAATTTTGCTAGCGATTTTGTGTTTCACCGAGGCTTCAGTTTAATAACATGTTCAATTTATCAAAATGGCTATTCAACCATCAACCTTTGTATAAATTTCGGTTTGTTAAACGCCCTAAATTGTATCCGTTTCAGTTTCTTCTAACAGTCTACTTAAATGAGGGCAAATTCTTGGATAAATATCCCCTTTGAGAAAAAATCTGATCTCGAAATTGGGAGTTTTATTTAGCGTCTCTTTGTTTCGATGTTTCTCAATTCAGTATTGAGTTAAAAAAATTGACGATGTGCTTCAAAAGGTTTCACGGTAAATTCGTTATTTCAAGAGGTGTATTTAGAATTAAATTTCCCTTTTTACTAACTAAAGAAGCCGTACTATTTTCAGGCAGGTAGCTGAAATTCTTTGCCATATATAAACCTCTCAGTGGTAGAATTGAACGATTCTTTGTTGCTTCTTTCTTTTGTGTTTAATTACAAAGAAGGCGCTCTCCTTTTGTTTAAACCATTTAAAGAAAGCAGGCGTATGTTCTTTGTTAATTGGTTGCTTAAGAACTTTAAACCATGCCATGGTGACTACTTTTTATAATATGTACATTGTTTTCTGGGGAGTATTGGAGTACCAACCTTGGCTCCATTTTAGTTTAAACTTTAAGTTGCCAAATAAATTTCATAGCTTAAATAACGCTATAATTTTAAATTTAATTCAATCATTTGGTTTTCTTACATGTTAAGCTTCAGTTGTGGTTTAAATTGTTTTTTGGTTTAAAATTTTTCAAACTGTCAGTTTAATTTGTATTTTTCTTGGATGCGGTATTTAATATAATCTGAGATAACGGAAAATAGAAATCAAACTGGTTTGAAAATTTTTAAACCGAAAAAAAAATATTTTGAACCACAACATATTATTAAAAACACTATATATGTACACAGTCACACACCAAAAAATTATTTCTCAATTTTGTTTTGCAAACCGTCGTTTTGTTTGGGAATAATGAGAAAATTTACCAATTCAAATGTTTCCATGACAAATGTCCTTGATAAAAGAAGGCATGTCATTTTTTAGTTTTCGCCTGGTTATTTAAATCGGTTTGTGGAATGGAAGGTTGCCAATTGAATTCCAGCCAGACCAATGCTCATGGGCTTTCAAAAAAAAAAAGAATTGATGAAAAACATATACTGTAATTATCTGTATTTTGTTTTAACTCCTTGTGGCTGCTCATCTCAGTCACAATAAAACTGCTGCTGTCACTTAGTTACATCCTGTAACATCTATTTTACTTTATTTTCTTTTTCAAAAATGAATTTTATTTTCCCATTTACATGCAATTGATGGCCTTTCCTCTTAATTTTCTACCTTCCTTAATCCAAAAGTCCTTGCTGGTGCATACATTTGTAGACAACTAATATTGTCAAAGAAATTCAACCCTATTCAGCCTAATTATAACTATGTCATTTGACGTCATCGTTCCATTGTGTGGACCGCAAAGGAGACAGTTTTGGATGTACTATGTTTCATTGTCATGGCCTTAATGGCACCCCCCCCCCCCCCCCCCCCCCCCCCTCAAGCTCAGGAACTCAAAAAATGCCCAGGCTGAATATGGTTAAGTTGTTCACCCATACACACAAGCCAATAAATTATAATAATTGCGTTCAACGATAGGAGCTATCTATTCTGGTCGATTATTGGTCTGGGCAATTATCGGTCTGGGCGCAGGGGATTGTGGGAGGAATTGGGCTGCATGCCATGAAATTTCGAGGTTTGGACTGGCTCGATTTCATGCGCAATTGATGATTCGCAATAATTGTGCTTTGATGATGCGCAATTAGCCTCACAAATAGCAATTAGCCTAGCTTTGATGTGCATACTCAAGTGGTAACGCCTTCATCTTTCGCTTTCGCTTTCGCTTGCGTCAGCTCGCCGCTCGTATGTGAAACAGTTGGCTTTGGTTACTTTTAGGGGTGCCGTGCAATATAGCGAAAGCAACTGCATTAGTGGAACGGTTGGCTTTGGTTACTTTTAGGGGTGCCGTGCCATATAGCGAAAGCAACTGTATTAGCGCGCGCTAAAATAGAATTAATGTC
The DNA here is from genome assembly GCA_022457155.1 of Cladopsammia gracilis. Taxonomy (NCBI): domain Eukaryota; kingdom Metazoa; phylum Cnidaria; class Anthozoa; order Scleractinia; family Dendrophylliidae; genus Cladopsammia; species Cladopsammia gracilis. The sequence continues at coordinate 427,535 of JAJGOT010000188.1, read as the reverse complement.
ACGATCATATGCAGGGTTTTCCTTATCAGGCGGTAACCGGTAAAATTTACCGCTTGAAGCAGCACTTATTACCGCCTGTAACCGCTTGCCCCCGGAACATTTTTAAGACACACAGTTCTCCCTTTACCGCTTAGCAAAAATCCCTTACCTGCTGAGCTGAAATTTAGGGAGAACCCTGCATATGGCAAATAAAATTGTCATTTTGAGAGAAAACAATGAATATTATAGAGTTTCTAAACGTAGTAATTTCTCTCGAGTCAGCAAACTTAGTTTTTGCACATAACTTAACTGCTGGGCATCCTAAATTTTATAGTTGCACTCTTTTCGGGCTCCCTATGATAACTCTTAGAGCACAGCCTTGATAACTGCCACAGTGAAACCCCACCCCCCCCCCCCCCCCCAAAAAAAAAAAAAAAAAAACAAGGCCTATTGGCCCTCACCTCCACCTCCCACTTCTTCATCCCCTAGTACCATCAGCCCACCCTGTCGAACGCACTCCTCTAATTTCCAATCACTACTAGTTTATTATTATATTTGTGAAAGAAGATTTGTTTAAAATTTGTCTTGTGTGTATAAAAGTTTCTGAAGTCCAATTTTCTTGGAAATTGTTTTCATAATATACTGGCTGTATAACGTAGCAATGGGTACATGTACCTACATGTATTCAAAAGCTTTGTCCATAAACACAAACTTAACATAGGAGGATTTACAGCAGGGGGGGGGGGGGGGGGAGTGAGGGGACCTCCCCTTTCGTCTGGGATTTTGCCTCATACACCTTTGTTTGTTGTGGCTGTGGAGCGATGTTGCCGCAATTGCTATAGGGCACCCTGTTTCTGGATTTTTTGGATCCATCCCTGATATAAAATGGATACTAATTTCTTATATACCCTGATGTACTATTTAGGGTCAAGACATCTCAGTTAGATAAGCTAAAATCTCAGCTTATCCAAGAATTAGACACTGCTGAGAAGGAGGGCAAACTATTGAAAGATTACAAAGCAGAAATGGAAGCTCTACTGCATGAAAAAATGGCACATGTAGAAGAGTTGAGGCTAATACATGCTGATATCAATTTAGTAAGTCATGAGTGTTATTCTAATGATATACATGTAAGTTTTAAAGAAATCAAAGGCTCCTGTGAGCTAACTCATGAATACAAAATTTTTTAAATTAAATATTTTTACCCATATTTAGTGCAGGGGTTATGAGAATGACCCAAGGATCGCCAATGCAGGTTGAATATTCATTGAGTCAAGTCTGAGTCTCCAATGGAAAAGGAATCCTTACTTTGCTGGAGTCATAATTGTTGTAGAAAATGGAATGATATTACAATTAAGTTTGTAGCGAACATTTTTAAAGATTAAAAGCAAATTCACAGGCTGGTATACATGTACTGTAAATGCTGGAATCAAAAGTAGAAGGAATTTTGCATATAAATGCCAGCATGCCATTTTAACCTTGTGCAGCGAGCAACATGTACAAATGTATTAAACATGTAACACAATATTGCAGCAAACACAGTTGGAATTTTTTTTTTTAAATTGAGTGACTGTCAATGCCAAAAAATGTCTAGTTTGAAGGTAAAGAGGAAAAGAAAGGAAAAAGAAAACAAATGTTGCATGTCTGACCAGGATTCGATTCATGTTTCACTACATGTATGGATTGACCAAATGCAATTCCACAATATGAAGCCCAGATGCATATCGTAACTTTAAACATGGCAATTCTCAAGTCATAAAGTTTTCATACAGCTCACTAAATGCATAATGTTTGTTGCCATAATTATAATTGATAACAGTATAAAATGTGTACTTGGGGCTTGAACTTCAGTCAGCATGAATATTGAAAGGCATCATAAAGGCTGTCCATATTTCTTCTTTCAGATGGAAAATACTATCAAGCAGTCTGAATCAGAGAGAGAAAGAGGATTGGAGACACTAAGGCGATTGCATGACGAGTACAAACCTCTCAAAAGAGACATTGACAAAATGAGGGGATCACTGGGTCTTGATAAAGTTGCAAACCTTGATGAAGAAAGCAGCCTCACAGAGTAAGCTATTACATAACAATAAGTAAACTGTTCTTTTGCATTTCATTTCATTTCCTCTCCATCCCACCCCTTCCCTCCCCTCCCCCCTCCCCTCACCCAAGTGAGTGCTAAATCTTCTTGGAAAAGTACAAATTGTACATCTTTTTGGTGCAGTTCTGGAAGTCACTCGCCCAAATGGCAAATGCTGTCAAAATTAAGTTTCAATTCCTGCCTGCCAAATCCTTTCATTTCTGCAGTCCAGCTCTTATGCTTAAATGAAGGGGTGCATGGAATAAGGCCCTAAGTGACTTTTGATGTAATATCAAATTCTCCCTGTGTTTCACAAGGGAATACAAGGCAATTTGGAATGAGAATCCAGCAGTTTATCAGAAGTCACTTAGGGCTTTTTTCCAGTCATTCTTTCAATAAATTTCATTCTTCAGGTTTCTTGAGCGTGCACCCCCTGGATGGAAAACAGAGCCCCAGGAACCCCCTCCTCCTCCGGTAGCATCACAGTTGGCTGCAGCAGCAGCGGCAGCCCAACAGCTTGTCAAGCGGGGTCCTTCAGGCGAGAGGCACTTCCGTCAACAACAGCCACCGCCCATGAAGGCATGCTTGTCCTGCCATCAGCAGATTCATAGGAATGCTCCCATCTGTCCACTGTGTAAAGCAAAGAGTCGCTCACGGCACCCAAAAAAGACCAAGAGAAAGCATGAAGATTGAGAGAGTTGAGTTGGTTGTCCTGCATGAACTTCAGTATGATTGTAATCACATTACATGTATCTGTTGTCTGTATGTAAGTAGTAAGTGAAGCATTTAGTTGGAGTACTAAAACATACATACAGCTGTAGCCCCTGTGGAATAGCCGAGTACAACACACTTGCAAAGCATTATACAGCCTCTACACTACAGAATACAGAAAACAATGTTTGCAACTTGGTAAAGATTAACTTTCAAATGCTTACTGATGTAACAAAATAATAAAAATATGCTGCTGCTAATATAACTAGAAGATGCAAATCTAGCTGCTTACATGTAAGCACATGATGTATATATACTATACCTGCCAACTTTTTCCGAGTGATAGGCGTGAGAATTTTTTCGTGGGAGTGCCCGGATTTCCGAAGGCGACCCGACCAAATCCGAAGAGAACCCGATCTATTCCGAAGACACCCGAAGTTGTCCGAAGATGTTCGAAGAATTCGGAAGTTTCCATGCACCTCAGTGACCCTCCGTTTAAATAAATAACATCCAGCTGTAATTGTAATGTTCAGAACGATAAAAACCTAAAAGTGCCATATTTTCATGAACGTAACTATATTTTTAATTGGATCATGCGATCAGTTAGGCTGATAGCTCAAATCTGTAAATCAGGCGTGAGAAATTGCTCCATAGGCGTGAGTAGGCGTGAGATCGGAGTTTTGGACTCGCAGGCGTGAGACTCACGCCTAAGGCGTGGGACTTGGCAAGTATAATATACACCAAGAGAGAGTATTTATAAAACACTGCTTAATATATCAAAGGAGTTAAAATATCATGTAATATATCAAAGCCATATTTATTGTTCGAGTTTAAGTAAAATTATAATAAACAAAAGTTGCGATTAAATTATTATTTAGTAAAGGACGGTATACTTGTTAAGAGGAATTGTAGAACTAATAAATAAATTGAGCCAAACAACTTAATATTTATTTGATGGGCGACCAGTATCTATATATGATAAAAGGTGTTTATAAAAACGTTGAAGCTAATCTAGATAAAAATTATATAACGTTAAAAGACTGAATTTTCGACTGCAACTGCAGTCTTCATCAGAGTAACTAAAATATGCAGTATGAGTGTAATATGCTAAAACTAAATTAAGAAGTAAGGCCCGGCCAAACCAACGCAACATTTCAACGCAACATCTTGCAGCATTGTTGCGCGCAACAATGTTGCACGCGTTTGGCCACCCTGTTGCAACATGTTGCGACATGTTGGATGATGTTGGATCATATTTGACCATTTTCAAACCTTGTTCCAACACCATCCAACATGTTGCAACATGTTGCGCGCGTTTGGCCAGCTCCTTCACAACACGATCCAACAATGTTGCAAGATGTTGCGTTGAAATGTTGCGTTCGTTTGGCCGGGCCTACTTTGTCCCCTGGGGGACCTCCTCTGATGAAGACTGCAGCTAGTTGCAGTAGAAAATTCAGTCTTTTTAACGATATATATTTTTTATCTAAATCAGCTTCAACGTTTTTATAAACACCTTTTATCATAACTTAGTATTTGTTTTTCTTTATTCCTTTTTACAGCTGTAACTATCCACTCTTTGCTTATATTGTATTCAGTTATTTCTTAAATTAAAATATTTAAGACATAAAAATAAAGCAGCAACTAATTAAAAAATAAAAAGGAAATGTTCTAGAAAATGTTGTTGCGTTTTGTCGATAAATATTATTCCGACTGTCATTCGGAATATAAGTATTAAAAACTTTATTGAAAAAAAAAAACCAGTCCATTTAATTTATGAGTTCATTACTTTAAAATGGAAGATTAATGTCGTGGCTAGCTTTAATATCGTAAAGATTTAAAAATAAGACTTTCAGATAGCAAGGTCAAAATTATTATTATTATTATTATTATTATTATTATTATTATTATTATTATTATTATTATTATTATTATTATTATTATTATTATTATTATTATTATTGTGTATAAATCTCAAGAGCAAAGCCGGAACCCCTGGAAAAATAAAACAACGCAGTAATCCATGGTGCACCTACTTGTGTACCAAGAGCGCGAGAGAGTAATTACTCTCTCTCTCTAAGCAGGACACATTCGGGATCAGTTTTAGCTGTCCGCCTTAGCGAGGTGTCCGCCTTATAGAGAGTTTAGTTACAGACGAACAAGTTAAATTTGGCAAGAACCAGCCAGTAATACTATTGATATTCGTCCGTCTTAGAGGTGTCTGCCTTATAAAGAGTTTAGTTACAGACGAATAAGTGAAATTTGACAAGAACCAGCCAATAATATTACCGATATTCGTCTAAGAGAGGCGTCTACCTTATAGAGAGTTTAGTAACAGACGAACAAGTGAAATTTGACAAGAAGAACCAGCCAATAATATTACCGATATCCGTCTAAGAGAGGTGTCCGCCTTATAGAGAGTTTAGTTACACACGAACAAGTGAAATTCGGCAAGAACCAGCCAATAATATTATTGATATCCGCCTCATTGTAGAGAGGTGTCCGCCTTATAGAGAGTTTATATTAGTTACAAACAAAGGTGTCCGCCTCATAGAGAATTTAGTTACAAACAAACAAGTGAAATTCGACAAGAACCAGCCAATAATATTATTGATATCCGCCTTTTAGAGAGGTGTCCGCCTTATAGAGAGTTTAGTTACAAACAAACAAGTGAAATTCGTCAAGAACCAGCTAATAATATTAGTGATATCCGTCTTAGAGAGGTGTCCGCCTTATAGAGGTGTCCGCCTTATAGAGAGTTTAGTTACAAACAAACAAGTGAAATTCGGCAAGAACCAGCTAATAATGTTATTGATATCCGTCTTAAGGCCGATTTACACGGTACAACTTTATGCATACGGCTCGCTTACGTCATGCTTACGATATAACTTGAGTTGATTTGCACGAAGCAATTCGTGTTGTAAGCATGTCGTAAGCTTGGCGTGTGTGTGTCGCATGCGACAAAGTTGTACCGTGTAAATCGACCTTTATAGAGGTGTCCGCCTTTCAGGGGTGCCCGTCTTGAGAGAGTTTACAATAAGGTTTGATAAATATTGTGATTGTAAAGAAAACGTTTCGAGCGTAAGCTTCTCGTCTAAGTGAAAGATGAGCTACTACAGCTCGAACGTAAGTTTACTCCAGATACAACTCAGTTAACCCTTTCACTTCCAGAATGAATAATGGAGACATGTCGGTTTATTTAATTTTAACTTTTGAGTCTGTGGACGAAATCCTATGGTGCGACCATTCAAATGAAACCTCTTCGGCAGTACTTTTGCATGGTACCATTTGTTTTTCAATATTTTACAAAATGAAATTTAGGGTTTTTCTTGAATGATTTTTGTCACTCTTGGGAGTTTAATGGTTGATAATAGCTTTTCTCGCCCTTAAAAAAAGTTCTTATAAAACAATTCATACATAAGGAAAAAGGGTATATTATATGAAACCATTTAGGTCAGCTGCCAACGTTCAAAACACCTGATTATGCATCATAATGAGTTATTTTCTGAAATTGGCGAATGATTAGTATGATAGTAAGATAGTACGCTTGATTAACGAAAAGATAGGAACAATTGCACTGACTATTACCATGACAACAGCCATGAATACAAACCACTCCACTGGTGGATTTGTATTGTTTACGTAAACCTTTTTACACCTTTGTGGAGCCTATAATAGATCTTTAGTCTGTTTATGTACGTCACTGAAAAAAAGAAACAAGGATCAGCGAAGAAGGAGATTTGTTTTTGTTTTTTTTTTGCAAAATAACATTCAGATATTACAGATTATTTGTTTCCCGAAGATGTACTCGATTGGAGCAAAATAAAATGGGAAGACCCCCTGGTTGTTCTTAAAGTTGAGGTCACAACATGCGAGAATGACTAAAAATAAATTGTTACCCAAAAGAAACAAAAGATTAAATTTGCCTTCTTAAACAAAATAGATAATGAATTGAATTTGTCATGCGGAATATAATCAATTCATGATACTGGGCACTGAACTGTGAATCTTGGCTCTTTGAACAGGAAATACGTTTGATGACTTGAAATTTGATGTGCCAATTAATGGAAATAGACACATGTAGCATGAGCTATGCAATTACGTTATATGGGGTTCAGGAGCTTTTCAATTGCTACGTTTTGTGTTTATAATAATATACCAACTTGATTGTGAACGAAATTTCAATACGGGCGACAATTAATAGACATGCTCATTACATAACAATTCCGGCGCTTTCGAACAGTCGCAGATTCCGGGTAATGTTCCTATTTCAATCAGCCAATTCAAGCACTTCTAATACTTTAGTGGCTTTTAATGCGTCAGCTTCAGCACTTTATGCTATAGGCTTGCGGATTTAAGTTTGCGTTGCTCCAAAGATGGGAAACGGCAACACAACTACAGCAGGAACCATTCGACGAGTTTTTCAAGCAAATCAGAAGTTTAGAGCGCAGCTTGAGCTATGGGAGGATGACCGTTCCGAGAGAGAACCGTGGAAATCCACTCTTCAAAACGCACCATCAGTTGTGTGCAGAAAAAGAAATGAAATGCTGCAAACTAAAGATGAAGGATTGATGGAAGATTTCAACTCTCTCCTCCAGGGTCAAATTCTCACAGATTCAACATGGAGTTTACCAAGGCGGGAGATTGCTGTGTTTTTGAGTTCAACATTCACGGACATGTCAGTAGAAAGGGATTTGCTAATGGACGACGTTTACCCGTATCTACGGGAGTTTTGTCGACGCCTGGGTTATCAATTTAGTGTTGCTGACATGAGATGGGGAGTGCGTGACGAAATGACGGATGAACATCAAGCAGTCGAGATTTGTTTGACAGAAGTGCAGCGATGCAGGTTAGTTAATAATAGTGATAGAGTAATAACGCCTTCAGTGCCAAAATTCAAAGCAGCAGCGAAAAGAAAAACTTTATTAATTTCCGAAAGAATATTGAAAAAACAAAGAGTCCCACGCGGTGAAGAAAAACACTCATTTAAATCAGGGGGTCCTACTTTTGTGCAGCTAGGATCTAATGTTTAGACTGAACTGTTTTTTTAAATCACAATAAACCAATACGACGGAAAAGTACTGCTCAACAGCTTTAATTAAATAGTCATCGCATACTCAAACGTTGTGAGACCAGAAGAGACAAGCTAACTATGGTAGTGACCTCAAACAGTGCGTGAAAACGATCCCAGATAATTGTTAACTTTTAAGAACTCATGAATATGAATATGTAACCACATTTTGAGTCAGCAACAATTTCTTTATCTTTATATCATATAATATCTTCTCATTCTTATATTTAACTTATATCATGAATTTTCTGTTAATAATGATGATAGGATCGAGTGGGATTCGGTCAGTAATCATACTCGCCATTACCAAAATCGGACGACCTCATAGCGGGAGTCAGATTTGTTAATCACGAGTATGATTTCAGACAATATTGGACGACATGAAGTTCTATTATTAATCAATCATAACTATTACAATTTTCGAACAAATTGACATGAAAAAAATTCAAACAAATTCAAGAGAAAACCTTGAGGAAAGACTATTTTTGTCAATCGAAAGCGTTAAATACAATTTCATCAATGCAAAAATGGCATTGAAATATGACCACGTTATTGGTTCATTTGATTGGCTCATTTGATTGGCTCATGGAACTGTGCGATTACATTGTCCGATTACAACAAACTGTTCGATTACAACTTTGCAAGCACTGAAAATACAGAGGTTCATGAGCCAATCACACCTGAGAAAATTGTAATAGTTATGATCTGAATATTGTAATTCTACTGAAAGATTGTAATTTATATTAGATGTAGTAGGGCCACAGGTTTCTTAGCATATGCTATTTAGTATTACCCTCGTTAAATAAATAATTTATTATAGTTATCATTATAAACTATCTCTCGCCGCGCAGTTTTAGACGGCTGCCAGCAAATTTGGAATGGAATACATATATTAATATTCTGGACGCTCAGTTCTGTATGTCCATGTCCACTATTTACTTACTGGAAGATTTCTAGACTGGTACAAAAATATGCCCGCACTTCTAGTGAAATAACTTTTTTTCTTTGACGCAATCTGAGAGCCTGGTACAGGAAAGTCAAAAGTTAGCAAACAAACAAAACGAACGTTTACTTCTTAGTTTATGCTAGAAAAGAAAAGAAAAAATAACGGTAAAGAAAAGAATGTGTTTGAAATGGCATTAAGACAGGGGATGTTTGGTACGTTTGTAATAACCTTATATCCTCGTACCTTTTAGAAAGGAGTCCATTGGACCATATATGGTTTGTATAATTGGTGACAAGTATGGATACAGACCAATTCCAAATTCGATTGACAAAGACTTGTTTGAGATGCTTTTGGGCAGTGTTAAGAGTCACCACGGGGGTAAAAACGTGGCTGAACTGTTGGAAAAATGGTACAGACTGGATGAAAACTGCATACCTGCTGCCTTTGTTCTACAGCCAGTTTCAACGTTCTATCCACATGCTTACAAACACCACATGAACGACATTGATGAAGCAAATGGTAAGGAAGAAAGGGAACAATGGTGGGAAACGATGGAAACAATGGCTGAAGCTTTGAGGAAAGCTGCAAGCCAGATTGATCTTACAGCTTTCCCTACAAGCAAGTTGACGGAGGAGGACTTTAAGATTTCTGTCACAGAGACAGAAATATCAACTGCTATAAAAGGGGAGGACATGGATCCGAAAAACTTGTTTTTGTTTTATCGATCTCTTAAAGGATTAAAAGAAGTTGACCTCAATAACAATAAATTTGCCAAGCGCTTTTTGGATTTGCAGAATGGTGGAATTGCAAATGGAGACGAAGCAAAAACGTTGCTGCAGAGGCTCAAAGATAAATGCCAAGAGATTGTACCTCAAAGCAATATCTGCAGGTAACTAGGTAAATTTTCATTGATAAATATAATAACCTTTGATCTGTCCAGTAAGCAGTGGACAGCTTGTTTGCTGTTAACCATCGTTGTTTGTAGTATCTAAAACAAAGGTTCAAAAGAATACCGGTATTTTCCAGGTTTTAGTTTTTAACCACTGGATCGACGCCTGGTAAAATCTAGTTGATTGAGTTGCCAAGGCTGAAAGCCATTAACCTTATTCTGTCATTATCTGACATACTAGGATTAACGGGAAAATAGGGTTCAACCAGGCTTTCTAAAAACATGATTTTACCCCTGTAACCCTGGTCTGTCGTCTTCATTTTGTTTTGGACCCAGAAGGCTTACATGGTCCGGGCTGTCCAGAGGCAGCAGAATCACCAGGGCGGAACTCAGTAACCTTGTTCTATGCATCATCCGGTATACTAGGCTAACGACTGAGGAAAACCGGGGTTGATCCAGGATTTGTAGACTCGGGTTGAATCCTGATACCATAGTCCATCCTTTGCATTACTAATCTCGCTACAATCATTACGAATACCCTGATTACTGGACACACTGATTTGCTCATTGTATTCGCCAAGTGACCGTAATCAAAACCGAACGTTTTTAAAAACGTCAGCTCTTAAATCTGTTCACGATGACCAATTTATAATTACCAATTTAGTGTTTTAATTCCCAAACGACTCAGCTCAGCACCTCAATTTCTTTTGAAACGAAGTCCTTTATTCAAGCATGGTGAGCTTGAGAGAGAGTTGACTTCAGTTAATGTGGTTCCCAACAGTTTCCAGCACTTTCCAAGACTTACATTTTGATGGGTCACTAAAACCACCCTTTATCAGTTAGTGCTACAATCATGATATCAAACGAATGCCCAATGATTGGTGAACACGTTGTTATAATTTTTGTGACACATTATGTTAGTTGTACATATGTTAGTTGTACATATTAAATTAGTTGTACATAATTTTCTTTTTTTTATACTAAATTGTATTGTTTTTTATGTATTATTTAATATTTTATATATTATTGTAGTTTATACCAGATGAAGAGCCACCTTTGTGGAAATGCTGATATTAAACCATTATTTATTTATTTATTATTTATTTATTTATGTTACTATAGCAACAGTATAACGTGCTGAAAACACCCTTAATTTTATCTTTAAGTGTTAACAACTCAAAAATGACTCGGTGAACTCCATTTTTTATTGTCGAAATGTGATCAGTAGGATAAGATGCAACTTTTGTCAAAGTTTAAAAAAATTCTGTAGTTGGGGTTCAGAGCCACCTTAAATTTTCGAAAAATTTTATCCACGCGACGTCGAATTGCACTCATATCTCAGCTGTATGTTGTTTCCGAATGCCCTCTTTAAAGGGTTAACTCTTTTAAAGGTTGAAAACAGTTCGAATTATTTACGAATCAGGCCCACTTAGATAACATTTGAATATAATAGTTTCTCCCCAGCGATTCATCTTTGATATTGTTTAACTAAAAGCCATGGACACCATGTCATGTTACGAGGACTAACTTTTCAAAAACAGGGTATATTTCTACACACTATATCTCTTAAATCAATTCGGTGACCCCCAAATTTTTTGCATTTCTGACATCAGTAACTCATTATCAGACCGTAGCATAAGTTTGAAAAACATCTGTCTTGTAGAAGATTTTCCCGCGAACGTCCTTAAATACAGTGTATTTAATTCTATGAATGAACATTAGGCGTTCTTACAGTGTACATAACTGAGTCATTTACTAGATTCCTGATTCATTTTAAATTCAGATACAGCCTTGATTTTCAAGTTACCCCTGATGGCCGTATCAACGTATTGAAGAACAAAGACGAAATAAGAACGTTTTGTGATCAGTTTTGTCAGAAAATGGTTGATGGCATTCAAGAAGGTAACATCAGTGATTGTTTTCTAAGTTCATCCATATCTTGCTCCAATTGTCATTGATAATATTTACAAACTAAATATAATAGCAACTTCTTATAAAGAAATTTCAGTGGTAAACAGGGAGTATCCGAAGTTGTGACAGCGTGTAACAAATTCATAAAAACTCTGAAAAACTAAAAATGTCAAGCGTTCTTTTTAGCTAGCAAGTCTTAATGTGGCTCTAGTTATCGAAAACAATATTGAACCGCATGAATAGTTTTTCTTCAGTTCAATAAGTTTTTCGTAATCTTAGGTTATTACTTCCAGAAATATATAGTTTATCGGAGTTGTGTTCTTTTGGGATACCATGATACCTTAGTGCACAACAAGCATCATTTTACCTTTCGGAAATTCGTTTTACGTCTGACTGGATGTTGATTTGCCTAACGAACACAACGGTATAGAACGAATAAACTGGTCAATTGCTGATCTGTATGACTCATTTTATATTCACTTCCTGTTTTGACAGCGGTTGCTAACCATCGTGTGATTGATGATTCTTTGTATGTTGAAGTTCTGCACCATGCAGCAGCCACAAAAAAGAGAACGGAAGCATTTGTGGGCAGAAAGCAACTTCTAAGAAAGGTATTGTCACTTTTTGGGCATAGTACTGCCGACCAAAGTTTGTTGTTTCGCGGCTTTTCCACGAATATGTGCGAAATTTCGCTTCAAACGAAAGTTCGACGAATTTCATTTCTTTATGGAGACCTCATGTAACACGTTTAGTAGTATAGGAATTCAAGTTATACTTCCATGATAAAACTGATAATACAAAAAAGGTTAGTAAGTGATGTTATTTTGAGACAGAGGCAAAAAGTTAACATGTCGATTTAATAGTGGTATTCTGATCTGCTGCTCCTGAATTCCATTCTTTTAGATTGAAGATTACCTGAGGCTGGAGAACGGTGTAAAGGTCTGTACGATTTATTTTTTAATGTTTTCAAATCAGGGATGTAATGTCTTTGGAGCGTAAGCTTTAATTATAAGAGAGTGGAAACAAAATATATCAAACTCTTATTAACGTCACCAAATTAATCAACGACAAACAATGTTTGGTGCATTTCTTTTTACTTTAATGAGATACCCGAAAGCAGACGGCATTGAATGCTATTTCTTCCCGGTAGTGCCAAATTTTGTTTAGTCTAAACTTAAAAGCATCTTACCGTAGTTACAGAATCGCATTTATAGAAACAGATATGGCATTTTCAGGTGTTTTTTTTTTAAAGTAACAATCCGTGTAAGAAGTAGGCAACCCAAATGCACGGAATACAGAAAGGTGTGAATTATGCTATTGTTGAAACCGTCCACCTCATTGGCTAAAACATGAAAATCGACCATAACTTCATCAGGCAGCGCATTTATTTATCTCTAGTTTACTAATTGATTCCCTTTTAGTGAAAACTATTGTGATTTTTAATGCAACAAAAATTCTATGTGGGGAACATGAAAAATTAGAAGTCTTTCTTGGCCATTGTTTTGGAGTCTCACGATTGGATGAAATCTTGTAACACAAAAGAAACATCGCTTTAAAATAAAGTTTCAGTAAATTTTATTTCGAAACCATGTTGTCCATAGGTTGACGTATTCTCAGTACGAAAATCTAAACATTCTTATGTGGGGAAAGCGAAATGCAGCGGAACAATAGAGAATTGCCTACTTCTTACACGGATTGTTACTTAATATGAGACATGTTTTTAAAACATTAAGGGAACTGGAAAAACATCTAGTATCATAAACATACAATATTTTTTTCACATAATGTATGTTTCTATTTTCACTGATCTCCAGTTAAGTTAAGTTTCGCGGTGCCACAGTAACTTCGTCTGTATGTTAATGTAGATCTACAGTTGATGCAGCCTAATAGATTATTAATTATGTTAGGTGAATGGCTGCCAACGCGAGGAAGGAAACTAATTAAACAATTATTACAAACAAGGATATTAAAAAAGCAAAAGATTATCATCGAAAGCACACTTTGTGGTTAAACAATGTCATTCTTCAGTCTCAAATAGTCATCTTGTTTGCTGCTCTTTTGAAGTTCAGTGCGGTGAAATTATGGAATTCATACAGCAGCCATTAGAGTGCCGGGTTAAGTTTATCTTCACCGACTTTTTTTACGCTGTTTTAGGTTTAATGTCTTTAATGTGATTTTTACTTTGTTTTGTACAAATCTATCAGCCTTTCATTGTTCATGGTGTATCGGGCTGTGGAAAAACCTCCCTCTTGGCAAAGGCGTTCACTACGTCTCTTGAAAACTGGAATGGAGTCGATACTGGAAGGTGAGCTCCCAGTTTCATTTATTGTTGCTTACAGTCGAAGTAGCAGTTTGCCTAAAATTACTCCACCGTCATCCCAAAACCCTTAATCAAAATAAAGCCGTTTTCAGTTGAATGTCGTGAAACCAAAACCATAATTAGTCCGACCAATCATAACGGACGCAGACAATCTAATGAACCAATGAGAACTCGATCGAAGCGAATACATGCCGGCGTTAACCGCGGGAAAACGCGTGCATTAATTAGTGTCCCGGCTGAAATATCGTGTTTTCATGATTATGGCCAGGAACTTGGTTTAAGCTTATTTTATTATCTTGAAATTGGAAGAAACCATCACTAAAAGCGATAGAAGCAAAGAAATAAAAACTAAACAGACAAAGTAACGGCTAGAAAAAGGCAAAATTTCACAAGAATGACAAGTTTGATTTATTGACAGGCGGTCAATAAATCAAATTTCATGAACTGTAATCCACTTCAAGCTTGCAATCCTGCACTTTATCTCCAAACTACTGTTTTTATTTTGCTCTGTAGAATCTTTTTATTCAACTAAGTTGTATATTTGGTGGCATTTGGCGATATAACGTGGAAATAAGTTAATTATAAGCGAAATTTTGCTATTTCGCAGGGACAGGGTCCCTTTAAGTCACGATTGGTTTCGGTTTTACTTTTGATTTTTTGATAAAGTGGCGCGAGAACATAGCGAAGCAATACAAAACCAAAGCAATCACGAAATTACTTTCAATACTCAACTTATCAAAACCGCAGTAAGATTTTCTGTATTTACTTAAGTTCAGGATCCAACATGTATATAATTAACCGGTCAGTTTCAATTTACACTTCCAGGCCAATTCATGTCATCAGATTTATTGGAACATCACCTTCCTCGTCAAATGTGAGATCTCTGCTGAGGAGTCTCTGTCACCAGGTGGGTTTGTAATGTTGTGGTTAGGGTTTGTTCAATTATTTTAAAGTAATTAAGCATAACTATACAGACCTCGGCAAACGCGATGTCCTGATAAATATGAGCTGGGTACTTTTGAAAGCCCTTGGTTAGTTCTATTTTCTAAAAATTGCAAGGAACTTGTCAGTGGTAGCAATCGGCGAACTAAAGACAAACAAAAATGCAATCCCTGTGTTAAAGCCTAGCTGAATAGTCTAATTAGCTAAATGGTGATCTGTCTTACTTTGGAGTGTCGTACTCTTTTACAGATTATCCTCATGGCTTACGGCTTCTCATAATTTTATTCCCTTTTCTTATTTGTAAATTTGTGTTATTAAATTGTAATAAATAAAATAAATGAGTACAATTTAAATATTTGTATTTAGCCGAAACAAGAAATCCCTGGTTTGTTACTTTTCATCGACTTCGAAAAAGCTTTCGACTCCCTGGAGTGGTCTTTTGTTAATCACACGCTACAATATTTTGGTTTCGGCCCCTCCTTAACAAATTGGGTTCGAACTTTTTATACCAACATTGAAAGTTGTATTTTGAACAATGGATGGTCGAGCGATTTCTTTACTTTACAAAGAGGAGTTCGGCAAGGCTGCCCCCTGTCGCCCTACTTGTTTATCCTGTCTGTTGAAGTGCTAGGGAAATCAATTAGGGCTAACTCTCACATTAAAGGTATCCCTGTTAATAGCACAGAAATTAAAATAAGTCAATACGCGGATGACACTACATTGATCCTTAACGGCGAACAAGAATCTTTATCAGCTGCCCTTAATACTATAGAAAATTTCGGCTATGCGTCTGGCCTCAAACTTAACGACAAGAAAACTGAAGCCTTATGGATCGGGTCAAATGTGGGCAAGAACAAAAAACTCCTCCCAGAAAAAAAATTTAAATGGCCAGAAAATAAAGTTAAGTTTCTCGGTGTTTGGATTTCAACTAACCCAACCGTCACACTAAATCTAAATTACACAGAAAAACTGGAACAAATAAGAAATCTTCTAAGCTGTTGGAAGTACCGACGGCTAACGTTAATTGGCAAAATTCAGGTTTTAAAGAGCCTTGCTTTATCTCAATTGACGTATATTTTAACCCCTCTGGTAACAAACCAGAGTTTTATCGGCGAGATAAACAACATTTTTTACAGTTTTCTTTGGAACAACAAGGGTGACAAGATTAAGAGAACCCTTTTGATAAGCAACTATGATCATGGCGGACTAAAGATGATCGATTTAAGTTCTTTCAATAAATCTCTTAAGACTATCTGGATACGTAAATACCTTGATACGTCAAACCACGGGAAGTGGAAAGAATTTATCGAGCTCGATCTGGGAAAATATGGTGGAAACCTTATCTTTAGGGGCAATCTTAACAAGTCTGACTCTCTCAAGATAATATCAGTTAAAAGCATCTTTACAAGAGAGCTACTACAAATATGGTCTAAAGTCAATTTTGAAGAGTTTGTTAAAACCAAGGAACATTTTCTTGAGCAACCCATATGGCATAATTCGCTAATTAGGATCGAAAACAAGCCCGTCTTCGATAAAAACCTCTTCAAAGATAAAGGATTTTGTGAAAGAACAATACAACTTCCTTTCCTACACAGATTTTATTGAAAAATATAATTGTCATCTCCGACCTTTAAAATATTTTGGACTCGTATCTGCCCTAAAACAAGTCATAAATAATAGCATCACTCAAAATCCTACTCTTTCAATCCCAGAAGATTCACTTCTTACCTTATTTCTTAAGAACGCAAAAGGAACTAAGGTCGTCTACAAAAAACTTGTCTGTAAAAAAACGTCCACCCCGGTGAGAAGTCAGGCGAAATGGAACAGTACGGTCTCCCAGGAGGGATGTGTTGCTGATTGGAATGCAGCATACACCTTGGCTTTCAAGTGTACTAAAAGCACGACACTTATTAATTTTCAATATCGATTTTTGCATAGAATACTTCCCACAAACTTGTTTCTGACAAAGATTGGTATCACGCATGACCCAAACTGCTCCTTTTGCCGTACTACTGAGGAAAATCTCGCTCATCTTTTTTGGCACTGTCCAAACGTTCAAAATTTTTGGGGAACCTTGACTGAAAAGCTTGCTGATTTCGACCTTATACCTAGAGACTACTCGATGGATATCGCAGTTTTTTTAGGCCTAAAGACGGATACCTCTAAATTTTCTCTTCAGATAAATTTCTGCTTTCTTCTAGCCAGATATTAATCTGGGGTTGCAGACTCTGCAACAGGACCCCTAAGCTAAAAATGTTTTTGAAGACCCTTCAGTCCCAATATAAAATTGAATTGTATAAACGAGTACCTACAAACAATCCTACAAACAAGAAATGGGACCCTTTGGTCCCACTTTTCAATGGTATTTGTTAGTTTTTAATTGGCAAATGTATATAATGTTCCCACATTACCAGCTCTAGAGACGGCTTTCTTGTAATTGTGTACTGCTCCAATCAATCAAACTAATGGTTTTTGTGACCAATTAACAGTTATGATCTTTGAGAATATTATATTTTACGTAAACTGATTAAGAATATTATAATTTACTTTACGTTTATTTTAGTTTATGTTTTTAGTTATTCTCTTTTTTTACATTTACTTGGTAACGTAACTAGTGTAATAAGTGTAATTGTAACTAGTGTCTACTACTGTTGTTAATTAGTTTTTGTATTGTATTGTTGCATTAAGAAAAGTATCGTATTGTAAGTAGCGTAAGTATCGAATTGTAAGTAGCGTAAGTATCGTATTGTAAGTAGAGTAAGTATCGTATTGTAAGTAGTGTAAGTATCGTATTGTAAGTAGTGTAAGTATAGTATTTTAAGTAGTGTAAGTATCGTATTGTAAGTAGTATATGTATCGATTTGTAAGTCGGTGAACTTTGTATTGTGAAATAAACCAAAAAAACAAGGTTTTGTTGTTATTGTGCAATTCGCCTTGTAACCCTTCTTCTCTGTCACTATAGTTGTGTGTGGTGCTCAAAGATACCTCAACATTGATCACAGACAACTATGAACGCCTGGTTGCTAAATTTCGTTCCCTTCTGCAAAGGGCCTCACCAGAAAAGCCACTCGGTAAGTACAATAATTAAGAGAAAGGCGAAATAGAAAAGCAGAAAGTTGTTATAAAATTACCACATGGTTAATACACCGAGTTGAAAACGGTAAAAGTATGTAATGAGGGAAAAGCACTGGTATAGTTTACTATTATGAGGTCTGGAAGATGCAGGATTCGTCTCCTGTCTCCTGGTTGTTGGCTCTTGTTGTGTTACTTTGCTCCACGTTGTCATCCTTCGCCCAGGTGTATAAATAGGATCCAACGAATTTCCTTGTGATCAACATGCAGGAGCCTCAACCAGAGACTTAGGGGAAGTTTCCAATAATGGTTAAATTCCTTGTCGTTTCATACCTGCTTAGATACCGAATCAAATGCTAAATGATTTCTTAGAGCCATAGACGTTCTAGATCATAAATCTGGAGTTAATCCTTTCATTTTCCGGAGCGAACCAAATGAATGTTTTGAGAAAAACCTAAATTTTATCATGTAGAATTATAGTCTAATTATGAAAACAAACAGCCGCGGGAAATAACTGCTGGGCGTCTTTCATTTGAATGGTTACACTTCAGGATCTCTCGTCCTGGGACGCAACAGTTAGAACCACCTTGTACAGCATAATAAACAGCACCACCCGAAAGTACTGCACAATAGCTTTCATTTGAGTGGTCACATGCACTAAAGGATTTCATCCACAGACTCAAAAGTTAGAACCACCTTGTAAAAACAAAACAGCACCACTGTCCGCAGGAAAGTACTGCCCAGTAGCTTTCATTTAAATGGCCACACTTTAGGATTTGATCCACATATTTTAACTGAAGCTAGAACCACATCGTACAACTCAAGGTTCGAGTTTCGAAGCTTTCTAACTATTCCCATTTGATACTAAATGCTCAAAGCGTTTGTTATTCCTTTTCCAGTTTTGTTTTTAGACTCTTTAGATCAACTGTCTGATCAAGATGACGGACGCGCGCTAAAATGGCTGCCGACAAGTTTGCCAAGGAACGTTCATATTGTAGTCAGCACTTTGCCCTTCACAGGAGGGTGCCTTTCTGTACTGAAAACCAAACTAAAACCTGAGAGTAATGCAGACTTATATCTTGAGGTATGTTGAATTAATTTTATTTGACCCCCCTGGTTGTTAACCCTATTTAACTTGGGCTTTTTTTAGGTCCTGCGCCTCTATGTGAGGAGGGCATAGGTCCCTTTGATGTCCGCAAAATGGGACGATGACGTCAAATGACCTGGGCCGAATTACGTCCTTAGTTCAACACAGCTGCCATCTCGAATTTCTCGACTTTACAAAAGCTAAGAATAGGGTTGGAGGGGGGCTCCGCTATAAAAGTGACCGGGATGTACCTTTTTGGGGGTTAAAATTCTTGGTTTGGTACTACTTCGATACCTCTTAGGAGTAAAAAGAAATGCGAGTCATACCCACAAAAACGGATTTCTGCACGGTACTTTTTAGGCTTTCTTTTCAAAACTTCTGTCGATTACTCCCGTCAAATTTTATATGGGAGCGCCCCTCCCCCCCCCTCCACCTCTCCCCCCCTTCCCCTCTCAACCCCTCCCCCCAGAATGGGAACTGTAACAGTAGCCATCGGTGCAACAGACGTGCCATGTGACGATGATTTGTGCTGGGCTCTGATGGTTTACAACAACAACAAAACAAAAACGTGTTTTGTTCCGATTGGTTAAAGTATCCATAACAAATACAACCGCTTAAACGTAGTTTCGTTTACATAGGTTTCATCTCTGGAATCGAGTGATGCTGAAAGTATACTTGATACGAGGCTCGAAAACGCAAAAAGGTATATCTGTGCATGGATTTAATTTATTTCTTTTGTAGTTTATACTCGATGTTCCAAATGCAATAGTGTCTCCCGTGCATGACCAAGTCGTCGAAGGACAATATAAATTTGTCTATATTAGAAAATATATTTCATTTTCTATGTTGACAATTTGTACCGTATTCATTGCAATACACGAATATTAACATTAACATTTTAGAATTTCCAAAAACAGCCTAAAGTGTTAATCGTATCATCGTTAAAAAGAAAAAAAATCTATTGTATTATCCTTTCAGTTTCATTGAGACAAATTAGTGGTACTGTTTATTGACATTACTTGCCTTTTGCCTCGCGAACATTACCTCAAACAGAAAACTGACACAAGAGCAAAGGATTCAAGTGTTGAAGACGTGTTCCAGACCTACAGCTCTGTATTTGAAACTAGCATGTGATGCAGCCCTAAGATGGAAGTCATTTACAAAGGACACAGGCAAAGAACTGAGGCCTACAGCTACTGAGCTGATTATACAGCTCTTTGAACGGTACGAATATTTACCAGTCTAAAATGCTCACCCCACCCGGGGTGAGGCGACTAAGAGAGCCCTAAGAGTGTTTTACTTCCTTTATGATGTGCTACTCCATCCCAACACCACTCCCAGTGTTTGTTAGGTTCCCTCGATCGTTCGTCTGAATTGAACTTATCACTTTAATTCAACCAGTTTTTGATAACCGTTAGCGAATTGGAACAAAAATGGGTGTTGTTTTGGGCCAAACGCCCTTTGGCTAACTATTGCTATTGTTTCAACCCCTCATAGCTTAATCACGAAGCACGGCGAGCAGTTCGTTCGTCGAGCTCTGGGTTACATTACGGCCTCCAAAACAGGGCTCACCAAATCCGAATTGGAAGACGTGTTATCATGTGATGATGTTGTGCTTGCTGACGAGGTCTTCAAGTATCATGTGCCTCCGATAAGAAGGGTACCTACGCTGCTGTGGACAAGACTCAGAAATGACTTAGGTGAGAATTTCAAGTTTAAGTTTTCAAAATGTGAGAAAAAGAACAGCACCGTACCAATGTAGTGTTTGAGTCCACAAACACAAAAGTGAGAACCACATTGTACAGCATTATAAACAATACCATAGTAACGTAGTGCTGTGGAGCTTTCATTTTGAATGGTCACACATTAGAATTGAATTTCATCCACAGACTCAAAAGTTAGTATCACCTTGAACAGCATAATAAACAGCACCACAGGAAAGTACTGCTCAGTAGCTTTCATTTGAATGGTCACACTTTAGGATTTCATCCACAGACTCAAAAGTTAGAACCACCTTGCACAGCATAATAACAGCACCACAGGAAAGTACTGCTCAATAGCTTTCATTTGAATAATCACAGTTTGAGATTTCATCCACAGACTCAAAAGTTATCATCTTGTACAGCATAATAAACAGCACCACAGGAAAGTACTGCTCAATAGCTTTCATTTAAGGAGGCTCCCAACAGATGGTCATTAATTAAAACCTCTCTTTATCAGTTGATTCTACAATCATGATATCAAACTAATGCCCAATGATTGGTGAATACGTTGTTATCATTTTTGTGACACAATATGTTACTAAAGCAACAGTATAACGTGCTGAAAACACCATTAATTTTAGCTTTAAGTGTTAATAACTCAAAAATGACTCGGTGTTTTCAACACGCTATACCGTTGTTATAGTAAAATATTGTGTCACAAAAATGATAACAACCTGTTCATCAATCATTGGGCATTCGTTTGATATCATGATTGTAGCATCTGATCAACTGATAAAGAGTGGTTATAATGACCCATCAAATTCTAAGTCTTGACAAGTGCTGGAAACTGTTGGGAGCCACCTTAAATAATCACAATTTGAGATTTCATCCACAGACTCAAAAGTTAACCCACTTCAAAGAAAACCGTCTTGCAGTAGAAACTTCTAGCATTATTATGTAGATTGTGGAACCAAGGGAAGATTTTAAACTGCAGTGTTTGTTTTTCTTATTTTCAACATATCACCAATTGACTTTTTTATAGGTGGCTATTTGGTCAATGTGGCCGCGGATGGTCACGTGGTATACAAGTGGTATCACAGATTGTTTCTTGAGGCAGCCAGGAACTACTTTTTGAGTGACAAGCCTTTTACAGACTCGCTCCACACAGATTTAGCAAACTACTTTAATGGCAGGTGAAAGAATAATTTGCAAAAGTTAAAGAAAGATTTCTTGCCCGACGTTTCGCTGTCGTCATGACCCCATTATCAAGAGTAAAGAAAATATAACAGAGCGAATATTTAAGTAGGCTATAACTAAAATTTACATATACAAAATTGATGGCTAAACAGACACTTTAGCGCGATTTAAGTCAGTTCTAGTTTGAGCTTGCGTATGAATATCATCTCTTTAATGAGGCAATTGAATTTGCTAGTACATTTAGCAAGCACGTGAAACTGTTCTAAAAGACGCTGTGGTATCCGACCATTGTCTTCTTGCTGGATAATGGCGGTGTCATGACGACACAGAACGTAGAATAATAAATCTTTTTTTTAATGTTTGCATGCTTTGCTTTTGCAAATCTCTTGATTAAATGAATTATTTGCACCCCAAAATGATGGATTCACCCTAAATTTATTGAGTGACTCCAATGATAACGAGATCAATCTTAATAAACAACGTTTCAAATTTTCTGCCCAAACATTGTTTGGTGAAAATACCATTGATGTTGAACACTTCAAGCCCAATATTATACGTACACTGGTTTAAGCAAGGAATAACATGTAGTTAATTATCTCAGGAAGAGATTGATGGACATCGAATGAAACATGAAAAAGTTGAACCAAGGTTTATTAGTTCTTTCGTTTTGTCTTTAAAAAGCTCAGTTTAAGAAGGTAGAAATCTCATGGGAATTTTGACATTTTTGGATCGCAGCTGTTCGCAGCTGTCATACACATATGATGCCCGATTTAGGGTGTCAGCTCCATTGTACATTGTACACTTCCATTGTATTAGGCAAAATTATGTATTCTAATATATTCTATGGTATTGTATTCTATTGTATTGTCGTTCTTTTGTGTTCTAATATTCTATTGTTTTAACAATAGAATAAGTGTTACCCCTAAATCGCGCATGGTATAGTCATACACGAAATGTTTTTAGAACACTTAAAGCGTTAAGCTGCTGTTAAATACACGTTGCAATTTTCCCTGCACGTTACAAGTTGCACGTACAATGTTACACATTACGATTGTCATGCAACTTGTCTCGCGTAAACAATTGCGTAAGTTGAAAAATGACGCATCTGTTGACTAAAGAGTGTGGCGAAACAAGTTGCAAGAGCCATGTTACACGTATTTTTGTTGTACAACTTGAAGAAATTTGTTGGAGAAAGTAGAAAACGATTCAACTTTTCGTGCAACTTAAAAAAGCAAAAATTCAGTTGCATGAGGGGGTGTTACACGTAAAACGCGCGCGTGCAACTTGCATCAATATTTTTTGCGAGACAAGGGCTGTTTACCATTTACAAGGGAAAACCGGTTGGTCCACGGTTTGTGTAAATGGTAAGCAAAACTCCAGAAATGGAAATTCCGTTTGAGATTGGCGTGTACCATTTACCATTGACACCAGAAACGAGCTGAGTAACCACGCTTATGCATCAAAACTGGCGCAGGGTCTGGAACTGTTAGAGTTTCAAAGACACAAAGCGACAAACTTGAAAAAAAAAAAAATGGCCCAAATTTTTAAGTTGCAATCCATTTCCATCGTGGCCATCTGCACCCCAAGACTCTTATTTTTACTCTTAGACGCTAATATAGTAATTCTAAATAAGACTACACCATTATTCTTGGGTTTATTCTGATAAAAAATGTCTTTTACATTTTTAAAAGTAAATAGCCCATTTAAAACTAATAACCGTTCGCTCTTGCTTCGATTAATTTAGTTGATTGATATATCCATCTTGGATATATAGTGAAAGAATGGAATAATCTACCGCAGTATGTGGTTGAAGCAGAATCTTTTAAACTGTTTAAAGTCAGATTAAAGTCTTTTTTAAATATGTGAATATGTAAATAGTGATAGGTAATAATTTAATGTTTTTTTTAGCAAACACTACAGGGTAGACCTCGTGTTCCTTTTCATGATGTAGTTTATCCAGTTTATTCTCTTATCTTCTCGTTTCTGTATATTTATACACTTTTGTGTTTTGGTAAACATAATGAATAAACCAGTATTATATTGGTGTTTCAAGAGTACTTCTTGTAAAAAAAAAAAACAAGAATACTTCTTGTTTGAATGAAATTTAGAATTACAAAGGCACTCTTGCGAAAAGACAACACCAAAACCCATGCAGTGACAGTCTCCTTTACAATGTACTTTACTATCGATCTTTTAGGTGGGCGCGAGAAGCAAAGCCATACACAGACAACAATGGAAACGTAAGAAGTGCTCATCGAATGGTGGCGGACCAACCGCTGATTTTAAGTACAGATGCCACGCAAAAGATGGATGTGGAAGATAGAGAGGCTCGAGCGAGATACAATCTGCGCAAATTAAGCGAGCTTCCGTACCATTTGATACGTTCCGATATGTGGAACGAGTTTGTGGAGGTTTGGTCATTTTTTTCTTCTGGAGGTTTATAACGATCCTCTCAAAATCATTGCTCTCATCCAAAAAGACGAGAGAGGAAGTGTTTGGTCGTCAGGAGCCCATCATGGGCTCCTGTTGGTTGTATAATCCGTGTGACGAATGATAAAATATTCAAATAACTTATCTATGAAAACTAGTAAGAATTAAAGTGGGATTTGGTAATATTACCACATTTTTATAAAACTTACAAACGTTCTAATGCATTGTTTTGACTGGAAAGTAATTCGATGTGTCAAGAACTTGCAGCAGGGAAAGAATATAATTATATTGACGAAAGAAACCTGTTTTGCCCACTTATTTTATCTCTGTGCTAAATTGGTTACAGCTGTGTTTTGAACGATGCATTTCGAAATCAAATTCGGCGATCTTAAAAGCTTTTTAAAAGCGATTAATAAAAGACTAAAATCTGTAAACAGCTGCCGAGACATTTAGCAAAGAACTGTAAATGTCGCTAGCGCGTTTTCTCATTTCTATTAAAACGTTTCGTTTTTCTTACGTCGAGTTATTTCAAGAGGGTTTCTAAATTTAATTAAAAGCGTATAGAACAGCGTATTTTGATATTGTCCCGTTTTTCTAATTTTCTTCAAGAGGTTCAGATTCTTCCAGAAGAGGCTAATTTGATCGTTCCTTGTTAAATGCTTCCCAATGCATTGTAAACAACATATATTCTCGAAAAAAAAAATAGCCCCCGGGTAGTACTTATCCTAGAATCGATGGCGGCCGGTTACTTCCAGAATTAGTCTTTTTTTTCTTTTGAATCAGTCTGGGATTAATTTGGGCAAACAGTTGATCTGTTAACTCGCCGTTTAGTTAATCAAGTATAAAGACCGGCAAAAGACAGATTATGCGATATCGATCTACACTGCAAATCTTGAAAATAATGCCAATTGTTCTACTCTCAGTAAAAACTAACGGTAAAATGTTTGAACGACGTCTAATTCGACCGCTCTTCGGTCGTTATCAAGCTAAAATAAGAAAATTAACATATGTATTTGTATATATGTGGAAAGAGAGAAAACGATGCAGCAATAGCTGTAAAAACTGATGCTAAAAGGTTCCACTCTGCATATGTAAATCGTATTTTGCCGACATCAACGATATCATGCCTCTTTTTTGAGAGGAAAAGTGCGGGGCTTATCAAGGCACTAGGGAGCTTAAGCAACGACGACGGCAACGCTAAGGAAAACGTCACTTGAAAAAAGGATTCGCGCTATTTTAAACTACTAAGCAGTTGTTCCAATTTGTTTAGTTTGTCTAATGTGACCGGATTGTTCAGGAGCTGAATTTGAAGGGATGGCTTTCCATTTCAAATGGAGAAAGGAAAATTTATCGTCGTGCGTTCTCGTTCTCCACAAAACCTATCATTTGATTATTTGACTTTGTCGTTTTGCAGAGAACGGCAAAGAAATGTACCAAAATGTGAAACGCACGTACAGAGGCATTGTTTTCGCTCATTAAACCTGTTGTTTTGTGCCGTTCTCGCTGCCGTCGCCGTCGTGGTTGCTTAAGCTCCCGGGATTAACGGCTGAGTCGTGGGATTGTGAAAGTCCAAAAAACATTTCGGGCCCCACCATAGAAATTAAATACTGAAATAACAATACTAAAACTGTTTAATTCCGATTCTAAAAGTAAAGCTTTCGAGTCCGAATTTTCTTGAGGTATTCAGTGAGAAACGCATAGTGCCAGGTATCGGGTCCCAAAAGCCCCAGATTTCTGGATCGCGTTGTAGATGGACGCCCAATTATGTTTTAGCTTTTACACAGACGCAGGATTTTAACTAGTCAATTCTTGCTGATAAATCGGAGATACGAGCCGGAAGCATCATTTCTTTGAATGCTTGACGGTAACTTCTATGTCGGTAGAAATATATGCATGGATTTACAGCTGAGTTAGCAAGGCCGAGTGATCCTAACCAATACAGGAGCATATTGTAACGGTATGGGAACATGGTTGAAATAACGGTGACAGGAACCCAGCAAAGAGAAAAAAGAACTACAATCAACGAAATCGTCTTTGCAACTTGCTTTTCTCGTTCGCGCAAATCGCCCGGTATTTGGAAGTTGCTTTGATTTTGGTTTAAGTTGCGTATTTTAGAAGACCGATACCGGACGTTTATGAAAGTAACGATCCCGCTTATGACGATAGCTGTGTAGCAAGTGACAAGCCCAGAAGTTGCGAGACGCTGTAAAAACAATCTGTGTCCACGAAAAATGAACTCTAGAGCTGGATATATAGAAGACGCGAGCCACACGAATGCTAAAACCATTTTCAGCTTTGAAAAAGTCATTTTCATTTTGTGGGTAAACGGGAAACAAATCGCCCAACAGCGATCTATGCTCATTGCTGCCAACGTTAAAAGCGAAGCCGTGACAGAATAACGTGAAAGTACTATCGAGGCATACCCCGAAGTACTCGCTGAACAGACTGGCGTAACACCTTGCGTTAGCTTTAAGATCACCAATGGCACTGCTATCGCGGTGACAAGTAGATCAGCAATCGCGAGGTTTGCGATTAACACACCGCAAATCGTTTTTAAGTTCGGCGTTCTCCTGATCACAAGAATTATAATCATGTTACCAAGTGATCCTCCGACTGCTATAACGCTGCAAAGAACTACTGCAAGAGTACTGTTGATTGTGTCGAGTGAAAAATCCTGGCAATACGAAATGGCGCCTGTTCTGTGCCAAGTTCTCAAATCTGTTGTATCACTTAAGCTTGAATTCATTTCCATGACGACTTGGCTAAAATCTCTGAAGGTTTGTTTTCCTTGTGAAGGTAAAACTATATGAAATATGGACTTTCCTCTGTTTCATGTTAGCGTTCGTTTATACGTCATTGTGCTCTGTCATTTTTATAAAGAACCGCGCTCGGATTTGTTAAACTTCCTGTTTCTTTGGAAAATAGTACTTTATTTGTACCGCAACGGGGGGAAGAACTCTATTTCCGGCATGCTGTAAAAAGCATCACTATCTTAATTCAAGGTTGGACTAAACTAAAGCTTAATCAGTTACAAGTATTGCTCGTTCAACATAGTTTTGTAAACATTCTGAATCAAAGGCTGGCAAAATGCTTTAGAAATTACAATATGCGTGCACCTTCCAAATAAGAACCAGCTATTCTCGTAGAAATAGTGTCCGTTGCTCTATGTATTGGATTGTCATAGTACATTGTCATTTTAGTACGACTTGACTTAATGACAAGCTTTGAGAGAGACTTTGTCTACAATCTCGGTTAGAGCCACTTTGACCTGAAAGACTGCCTTAAGAAGGCCTGGTTAATAAGGTGGTCCTTACCAACCATGTTCCTTGCCTAGATTAGTTTTTCAATTTACGCTAGATCTATAACCTCGGTCAGTCTTGCTTCACAACTTACGTAATACACTATGGAGATTAAGGCCCCGTCCACACGTATCCGGATATTTTTGAATCCGCAACTTTTTTGTTGCGGATTGGCCTTCCATCCACACGTATCCGGCGAATTCGGGCAAATACGATTCGAATACGCTACGTGTGGACGCGAATATTTTCTAATCCGTAACAAAAAAGTTGCGGATTCAAAAATATCCGGATACGTGTGGACGGGGCCTAAGATTGACTTTCAGAGTTCGCAATGTCCTTGCTATTATTTCCTGCTTACGTCACATTAACAAGACAAAGCGAATCGCTTTTGTTAAGTGAGGAAAATTGTTTAGAAAATTAAATTCCTACTGATAAATGCTATTAAAATAATGTACCCACCTGTGTTGATCTCATGGTCCGCTCTGTCAAAGTTATAAATCATACCGACTTCGCAATATCGTTGAAATGTGTTTAGACATGAATTTTACGAGATGATCCAGAAATTAATTTTACGAGATGATCCAGAAATTAAAATAACAGCCGGCTTGCTAATATCCACGGGTATTATCCATTTTTTGGATTGAAACGTGTTCTGGTGGCGGCGAGGAAATTTTCCCTTTCGTAAACAAGCGATGCCATTTTAGCGACACTTAGTAAATTTTTCACCAATTATCGAATTATTTTTTCTATCAAAAAAGAAAAATGCAATTAATTACCTAGAATCGAACCCGGAACCTCTGCAAGCTAACATCCCTCCTTCACCACTAGACCACTGGGTTGATCCGGCAAACCCAAGAAAAAATTTAAATATAAAAGGTGCTTTTTTTTAATGATACATCTATAACCCTAACCCTATCCCTAGAACTAACCTAATCGCGAATCTAGCTTAGGTCTAATAATCGCTTTACCTAAACCCAGTTTTATCTAATAATGATAGCCTACTTTCATCCCAATCCAGGCATAAACTATAGAGAAATGGCATTGACCATTATACAAAAGGCTTGGTTACTAATGCATGTTAATGTGGCATCGACCGTTAAAAATGGCATCGCTTGTTTACGAAAGGGAAATCGGCGGCGGCGAGGCCGATTTCTTTTTCGTAAACAAGCGATGCCATTTTTAACGGTCGATGCCATCATTAGCATTTATTGGTAACCAGGCCATTTGTAATGGTCGATGCCATTTCTTTCTTGTTTATGCCTGGATTGGGATGAAAGTAGGCTATCATTATTAGATAAAACTGGTTTTAGGTAAAGCGATTATTAGATCTAAGCTAGATTCGCGGTTAGGTAAGATTTAAGGTTAGGGTTACCCGTTATTGATATATATTAAGAAAAGCACCTTTTATAATTAAAATTTTCTTGGGTTTGCCGGATCAACCCAGTGGCCTAGTGTTAAAGGATCGATTCTAGGTAAGTAATTGCATTTTTCTTTTTCTGATAGAAAAAAAAAAAATTCTAGAATTGGTGAAAATTTTTCTAAGTGTCGCTAAAATGGCATCGCTTGTTTACGAAAGTGAAAATTGCGGCGGCAAGAAAAAGAGAAATGCAGTAGGCAAATGAAACCTCTTGTGCAGTACTTTTGCATGGTGTCATTTGTTTGTCAATATTTTACAAAATTATTATTATTTTTTTTTAATTTTGATTTTTGACATTGGTTTCTAAATGGTTAGCAGGTGCGCGGAATGTCACGGATTTAACTACCGTTGGGACAATTTGGAATGTTCTAGTTCATATGAAATGTTTTACGTCTTTTAGGGACAACCATTATTTTTTGACGGGGGGAAGGGGGGGGGGGGGGGGGTGGAAAATTTTGAAATAAATTGTTTGCAGAGGCTATAAACACTGAAATAAATTGTATGCAAGCAAAAAATACAGAAAAAAATTGTTTGCTTAAAGTATGACACTTGGACGAAGACACAAAAAAATTGTTTGCAGCAGGTGCCGCATATAAAACAAAATGTTTGCATGTGAAAATTTTCCAACCCCGCCCCTCCCTCGCCCCCGTCAAAAAATAATGGTCCGTCCCTTACTTCGAACTTATGAATGCATTATATACTTTTATAGATCGTGTGCCAGATTCCATTTCTCATGGCTAAGTGTAAAGCTGGAAAAGCGTTCGGTCTAACTTTGGAACTTTCTGAGGTAAGATATAAATCACTGGGTGGCAAATTAAAAATGTAACATTTAAAAGGTTATAATTGGTTTTGAGCTGATGTGTATGCTAAATTCCACGGCAGCAGCCATTTTTATCCATCCGTAATACTTGTAGTAATGTCGCGCACGGGCCACAGGGAACCCACTCTGCTGGAGCTTAACCCACTGTCTGTAGCATGAAGCAACTAGCTAGGAATATTGATAATAATAATTTAATAATAATTTATTTCTATAGCGCAAAATCGCTACTTGTCCTAAGCGCTTTACAATGTATAAAATATTTTAAAAAAATACAATTTCTTTACATATATAAACAATCCTGGACTGGCTAAGTTACATTTTAATTTTAGAAAAGTCATAGATATTATAATTGAAAAACAAAGACAAAAGACAGTACAAATTATGTTTGAAAAGCAAATAAAAAGAGAATAAATAAAAGGTACTATAATTATATGCAAGCCTAAAATGATGAGTTTTTTGCCCTTTTAAAACTATGAGCAGTATCAGTATGATCTCAACTCTAGAGGAAGCTTGTTCCATAGCTTCGGCCAGGAGCCATAATCAGGGATTATGGCTCCTGTTTCGGGCCCGTCACAGAAAGAGCCCGATCACCATACGTTTTGGTGTTAATCCTACCTACTTGTAGGTAATTCATAGAGGCTGACCTTAAAGGCCAGGAATAGTTCCTATAACTAAGTAGTTCACTAATGTAAGATGGAGCCAAGCCATTAAGACCTTTGAAAACAATTAGTAAAATAACTCTATAATACACAGGTCGCCAGTGAAGTCTACGATATGCAGGGGTAATATGATCACATTTTCTAGTAAGAGGAACTATGCGAGCTGCAGTGTTTTGCAAAAGTTGTAATTGTTAATTGGTAGGCAGGCAGCCCATATGGGATGGGATGCTAGTCCATCGCAGGGTTACCCCTTGGCATTTTGTGACCGGTACCCATTTATACACCTGGGTTGATAGAGACAGTGTGGAGTAAAGTTTCTTGTCTTAGGAAACAACAGGACGGCCGAGCGACCAGGCCTCTAACCACCGACCTTCGGATCTAGCGCGTCACTTGTAGACTTGTATTTATGTCATCATTAGATTTGCTTATTTTCTTGTAAGTCTTCTTTGTTATGGCAAAGCTAATAAAACGACAAAATTATAATAATATTTAAATCAAGGTGAACTCAAAAATAGTTATCAATTACCCTATTGCTCATTGATAATTCACCCAAATGAAAGGCAAGTTACGATCAGTTCAAAGTATGCGAGCCTACATCATCAACAGAATATCGTCAAAATTGACCCTTTTACTACTAAACAGTAAAGGGTTGTTTTCTGGGATTGCACCTTAGCTCTTTGGTGACTAAAAGTGTACAGGTGAAGTCTAACGCAATTCAAGTTTGCTTTTATCGCAGTTTTACATTGAGTGTCTAAAATTATTTTGTGAATGCTTTGGTTTTGCATTGCTACGCTTTGTGATTGGCTAAAATATCTCGCACCACTTTGCCAACCAATCAGAAGTAAAAACAAAACCAACTGTAACTTGCTCGTACGCGTTTTCCCGCGCTCAGTGCTGATTGATTCACTAGGTTATCTGCGTCTGTTGTTCTTCTGAAAACCACTCTATCGTTATTACTCCAATTTCCAATGTAGGCTTCCCTGAAATGCAGCAAAGACAAGGCAGGCATCATTGAGGACGTGTACAGCTGTATTAGAGCCAATGCCCAGC
Organism: Cladopsammia gracilis; assembly: GCA_022457155.1. Taxonomy (NCBI): domain Eukaryota; kingdom Metazoa; phylum Cnidaria; class Anthozoa; order Scleractinia; family Dendrophylliidae; genus Cladopsammia; species Cladopsammia gracilis. The sequence continues at coordinate 395,955 of JAJGOT010000188.1, read as the reverse complement.
AGCTGAGTCAGTTTCCTGAGCTGGTACCTCAACTGTGCCTCAATGAACCTGATATGTCATACTGTGTAACTTTGGCACAGGTAAGTTACTTTGTTGTTTCTCAGCTTTATAATGATGTTAATAGTCCTGCTAGACAATAGAAGCCTACCGTAGTTTCTCCACAAAGTGAGCCTTGCGGTACTTGTAATTAATTCTCCGACTTTCCAATGCGACGCTTCTTCGAGGGCAGAGCCGATGAAAATGTCATTAAAAAACAAACACTATTTATTTTTCTTGAAGGAAGAAAGAAAAGAGTAATTATTCATCATGAGAATAAATTTTCCCAATTGGTTTAAACTGCGAAACATAGCGTGTTTCACTTTTACGACGCTCTTCGAATAACAGCCGCTCCTGACTGCTCAAGTGCTTCGAAAACGCGCCGCATACGTTTTGAGGAGTGCGGCGCTATTTAATATTTCTGCTGTTTTATGTGCGGCGCTTATACGGGCCGTGCTTTTTTTTTTTTAGCAGATACAGTATATTGCGATAAGAGGTAACAGAGGCCGTTTTGATAACTGTCACTATCGATAACAGCGAGAAGTCCTTAGAAAGACTTCGGTTGGTCTCTCTCTGTTCGTAGTTAGACATTGCGAAGCAGAAACAATCCCTTTGACTCTATAGTTTACCACGAGTGTCCTATTCTCTTGAAAATACAAACAAGAGGGCTTGCGCGCAGACAAGATTTCTTTTCAAGACAATTTCGAGTAAATCTTTTAGTAATCAATATTAAGGGAAGTTAACAATTCAATTGCATACGGTGATGTCTTTTTTAACCAATCACGTATCGAGATACACGGACAACATTACAAAAAGGTAATACTGACACCTGTTCTTTTTCTCTGTTTGTCCATTAAAGGAATACTTGAAGAATACTAATAATTCAAGAGGTAAGTAATTTGCTTAAATCAGATAAATAATGATGAGAACATTACACATACCTTTCACTGTAAATGAAACTGTTGACGTATAGATCCCAGAGATGCCAAGATAAATTTCACTACAAGCTTGTTTTTTTGTCAAACCGGAAACAATATGTATTCTTAATGGCCCTTATCGTAGATGAGTACGCCACGCCAACATATCAGCGGTTTCTCGCTTTCTTGACCCTATAGTCTCGTTTTGATGTTTACGAGAACCTCTGACGACGATCAGCGCAAACATCAAAACGAGACTATAGGGTCAAGAAAGCGAGAAACCGCTGATATGTTGGCGTGGCGTACTCATCTACGATAAGGGCCATTCATGCGTGTGTGTTAAAATGATATAGCACTTGCACCCAGAGACGAATTTTGAAAACCCGTATTTATTGGCAATTTTTTTACACGGTCGTGTAGCCGACGATGACATGCATCAAACAATGAAAAGAGTGTTTCATCTATTATCCATCCAGCTCGAACACGTCATAAACCTCCGCTGCGCCTCGTTTTTTTTAACCAACTTCTCGGTGTTTGGAAATACTGATAAAGCACTCTTTCTGGTGTTTTATATATGTTAATTTACTTTTTAATAGAAATTTACATTAAATACAGAGAAACCATACCACCATTACGCTTATGATTTTATTTCTGAATTATTCATAAGTTATAGAACAATAGTTAAAACGTTTTCTTAACACAAAACACGCCATGCGACTTTTTGCAATATACAGTCAACTCTCTCTTAAGCGACCACCTCCCTGAAGCGACCACTTTTTCCTACACCAAGGGTGATCGCTTAAAAAAAGAGTTGACTGTAACGCCCAACGTTTACGAAGTTCTTGGTACTGCCAAAGGAATTGAAAAATCGAGAGCTTTGAGGATGAGGTATAAATTATATTAATTTATCGCTAATTGTTTGTCTCCAAGGTAAAAAGATCACTCTTTGGCGCGACTTAACAAAGCTCAACGCTCGAAAGACCAACATAGCAGCATTCAGACATCCGGCGGCAGTCAGGAAATGCGTGTTCTCCAAAGGCTGCAAATACCTTGCCACTCATACTACAGATGGAGTGTTACGTGTCTTTATGGTAAGAGATGAAGATGCCTTGGCAGCGTTCTTGCCAAAAAATCATGGGAATTTGTGGTCATTAAGCCCTTTTTGTTTTTTTGTTTATTTTTCGGCCCGCGATACTCACCAGTGAAGCCTGCGCATTCCCATTCCACTATTAAAACGATGGCACCTCCTTTATTGGTCGTGACTAGAATGGATACTCCAAAATCAGGTTGGATCACCTCGGACACTTATTGAGAATTATATAACGGAATGTCGACACACAATTTATTTTCAATAAATTTTTAGTGTAAAAAAGAAAATCTAAAATCCTCACTCAAGACTGAACCGGTGACCTCAGCTAGGCTTAGGCTTACATAGCCTACCGTACCACTGTACCACCTAGCTTCTCGGGTTGCTTAGTCCTAAATTTAACTATATAAACTAACCCCAACCTCAACTGAAAGCCAACCAGTTACCCCGTTATATAAGTCTCAATAAGGTGTCCAACCTGATTTTGGAGTATCCATTCTAGTCACCACCCTCCTTTATTTCACACCTTTTGGGTGATGAATGTAAATTTAGGCGTCTTTCATTCATGAAACGTGGTTGGCTGGAGCGTCCTGTACAGAAAATGTGCCTCAAAAGTCTCATCAAACTAAGATATTGCAAAAGCAAGTTAAAAGTAGAATCCATGAAGACTTCTGATATAACTTCGCTAATGTTGTCAATAGTGGTCTCAATAATGACGCATCTTGTTTTGGCTTACTTCGTATGCCGGGCACACACAAAAAAACATACTTTTCTGCCATTTTTGGGATCTTAGAATTTGATGAAGTATCGTTTCAGTTTTGGACGTACCGTATACACTCTAGGAAACATTGTCATAGGTTTCATAGACTTGAAGTTATGTCATAGAAAGTCATAGCTTCAATGTTTTTAAAACTTCGCACTTTTTTACCGACAAAAAAAAAACCTACGTTAGTCGTCATAGCAACTTGGCAAGAACTCTTGATTCGATATATGTGGTGGCATTGTTGCCGTGATGTGAAACTTGTAATGAAAACGAAATGTAAAAAAAAGACATCTCTTTGCAACTTACCTCGTAACGGAATATTTCGTTTCAAATTAGAGAACAAATACGGCTGCGAGAGAAGTTACAGCGTGTAGCATGCATGCTCTTGTATCTTGTATTGTGATATGTTATCGTCAAAAAGTTTCAAGAAAGAATTGCATGGCGACAACATCATTTCTCGCATTTAAAACATATGTTGAACCTTTCTTCTAACAAATAAGCGTCGTGGAATTTTTGCTGTTTTTATTGGAAAAGCAGCAAAATTCCCCATAACAAGGAACAGAAGAGACAATTCGTTCACTTTACATGTACGTCTGTCTTCAGGTTGCCAGTGGTTACAACGTCATGACAAAAAGCTGTGACTGCCACGTGATATCATTTCCCGCCGCTATTGACCAATGCCACTGGGTTGCAGTGGCAGGCACAAACTCTATTGTCCGTTATGGCCTGGGCTCTGGTAGCAAACACGAAGGTGGGTTTATCAGTTAAGTGTATGTACGCAAACAATAACAGCCTTTTTCTTCGGCATTTTTTTTTTCACATATTTTGAATCTTCAATTAATTTACGTTTTAAAATAATTACAGGGACTATTCTGCAGGAGATAAAAGTTGACTGCGATATCGACGATAGAGCAAGCATCGTAATCACCAAGAAAGGAAAGGTTTGGGAGGTATGTCGAAGTAGAGAGACTAACAAGAAAACATGAGTACGTGAACTTACGCAACGGGTCAGCAGCCAGGACGGGAAATCTTTAGTCTGATGACTAGCGTCAGCTTGACAGTAAATAATATTTGACAAAAAATATTCCGACTGAACTATGCTTTCCTTTGATTGTTTTATGTTACACACGACCAGAGCACAGCAATGCAATTTGAAAATTGCGTCAAAATACGCAATTTTAAATTACGCTGGTTGGAGAAGAACGTTTTGCCGTCCTCGTCCCTCCAAAATAAAATAAATTAAATAATAGGAATTTCGACTAGTGGAATTCACGAGATGGCCCTTACTTCCACTGTTTTCGGATCGAATTGGAATTTGGAAATTCTGCCGTTCTGTTGAGCCGAGTAACTTCACTATTGCCAACCCCAACTCACCCCTTTTCAAAGAATTCGAATAACTACTTTGTTTTTCGACTAGAAGTTGCATTATTACAACTCAGAGAAATGCCTCAGTCTAATTATCTTGTGGGTATAAATATACGTTTTGTATTCTGGTTTCATCGAAAAGTACATTTTTTTTCCTGCCTAGCTCGAAAAGGAATGTGAAAACACTATTGCGAAGGTGTATATCCTGTTTCTACAAAGGCATTTTTAGAATTCGTATGTACTTTTCTAAACATCAGTTATTTGAAAAAGGCATTTCCTGAGTACTATTTAAGGAATGACGTTTTGACATTGCAGATTTTTCTAGCGACGTCACATGGAAAACTACGCTCCTACAGTACTTCATCTTCTGCTCATGGACAACCTGTCTTCAAAGAAGAACTTCCAGTACGTATGTCCTACCCGTGTCCAATTCATAAGTTATTTGTTTCTTTTATGTTGGCTGTTCAAGGTGACAGTCGTTGAATATTTTTTCGGTTGCCTTTAAAGAGACACTGTCCAGCCGGAACAACGAAATTTTGCTTACTGAATTTCAATGTTATTATCACCCAATGCCATCAAATTAATATACAGTTAAAATGGATAAAAAGATTCTATACAGCAAAACAGAAGCAGTCGTTTCGAGGAAAACTGCAGGATTGCAAGGATGGAAGTGGATTACAGTTCATCAAATTTGATTTCGTGACAGGCGGTCGAGAAATCAAAAATGCATTCTGATGATTTTTTTTTAACCCGTTATTTTGTCTCAGTCTTCAGTTCATATTCCTTTGCGGTCATCATTTCGGTGTTTTTTCTTCCTACTTCAAGATAATAAAGCAAGCTTACAGCTTGCTCCTGGCAATAATCATGAAAACACGATATTTTAGCCGGGACAGTGTCCCATTCATAGTTAAAAGAAAACGAATTGGTTGTGGGATAAAGATATAAAATGGTCTTTGCTAAATGTAAAATGCGCCTTCCTTTTCAATTACGCTGTAGTTAAATTTTTAAATAAGGTGTAAATTGCGAATAACTCAATTCTAAAAGTATCAGCTGGTCCTGAATTTAGACCACATGTATCTGACATTTATTTTTTTCTTCTTTCCTGCAGAGGAGACCCAAAGTTCTCACCATCTCCCCGGACGGGAATTCACTTGCTTTTGGTTCAGACAAGCTGTACTTGTGGAGCGCCAAATCCCAAAAGGTCGGTGAATGCTCCGAGCTCTTGTTCAGTTTAGTTATTATATAGTGGCGTGTTTTATGCAGAATTACCTCCATCTGTAACCTAGGGACATCCTTGTGGCAATGCTTCTTGTCACAAGGATGCAAGTCTTCTTGTGGCAAGTCTTTCCCAGTCGCGCTTGTCCACGGGCAAATCGCTGAATTTATTAAATCTCCAAAATATGTCACGACAGATACTTGAAGTTTTTAAATCGACAATCGGTACTTGTTTAATGATTTTATGTGACAAGCTACCGTACAAAGAACCTAACCTGGACTCCTCTAACATCATCTTTAAGAATGCTACAGGGCAACCCCTAACGTTTCGTTTACCAGTTTCAATCGTGCTTTTAAATTACCACTCGTTGCAATTAACTTACCTTGCCTTTTCCTACTTCAAGGACACCAAAGTGTTCGAAATCGGGAAGAAGACAGCTCCCAAAATGGATGGCGCTAATTTGAGCTTTTCTAGAACTGGGGCTAAATTAGCAGCGGTTTTGGCTAGTGGAACGTACATTTGGAACACACAGTCAGGTATGCTATCTGATTTAAGTAATTTGCCAGTGGAAATTAAAGAATTTATGGTTAGTTTTTTGTCCGAGCATTTACTCGAGTTTGGAACGACAAAGACCGCAGACGCATCAAGAAACTCTCCTGACCAGGTCATGCAAACTGAAAGAAAACCAAAAGTCGATTGAAGAATAGGAGCGCCTGAGAGATGCATGGGGGTCTAACCAAAAGCCACTGACAACGTTTCCCCGTTCCCGTTTGGATTTGCCGTAGACAATGTCTCTAGTAAGTGACCTTGTAGGCTGCATTTCTGGACTTCCTAAATGTGCTATTTGGGTTGTCTCTCAGAGGCGCGATGGTGTAGTGGTTAGCAAGTTGGACTTCTAATCCGAAGGTTGGTGGTTCACGGTCTGGTCACTGCCCGCGGTCACGTTGTTTCCTTAGACAATACATTTTACTCCACATTGTCTCTCTCCACCGTGGTGTATAAATGGGTATCGGCGACAAAATGCTGGGGGTAACCCTGCGATGGACTAGCATCCCATCCAGAGGGAAGTAGCAATACTCCTAGTTGCTTTATGCTACACTAACCGAGTTTGGCTCCGGCTTTGGCTCCGGCTTTGTGGGCCACGTGTGGCTCGTGTGGCTCGTGTACAACTTTACCTACCCTTAACTTAGACAACTGTGTCACTTTATCAATCGTATTCTCTTTTGCAGCAAAACTTCTGAAGACACTTGCAATAACTACTTTGGGTGTGGAGTTTGTGGCATTTTCTCCGGAGCTGGACTATATAGCATCACCTGACCTCAAAGACAAGGAAGATCTAAAGGTATTGTTACAGATCTACCTCGATAATCGTTCTCTTTCCTCTTAGAATATCACCACCTACTTTAGATTGAGAAGATATTTTTATCTTAAAGGCGCCTTCACAAGACAAACTAAAGATGGCAAACTCGTGTTGACAAACATCTCGTGTTTTCACACGACAAACGTCCAGACACCCCACCCTCCCAGGGCTCTTTCTTCTCGATCGAGGGAGACAGAGGACCTGTGAAACGAGCTTGCAAATACTAAAGTTGCAGGAAACGTTCACACGAGAAACTACGGTTGGCAACTCGTGTTGGCAAGCATCTTATGTTTGTACACGACAAACTACGGTTGGCAAACTCGTGTTGGCAAGCGTCTTATGTTTGTACACGACAAACGTTCCGACACCCCACCCTCCCAGGGTTGTCTATGCTCGAGGAAAGAAGACAGAGGACCTGTGAAACGAACTTACAAATACTGAAAATGTAGGAAACGTTCACACGACAGATGCTAGTTTGACAACTCAAACAAGTTGGCGAAAATGTTGGCAAAAATAGAAGCAAGTTATATTTATCGCCAACAGTTTGATAACATGTTTGCCAACTGCTCATGTCACGTTCTCACACGCCAACTTGAGTTTGCCAACTCAAATTTGCGCGCAGGCGCCTTAACAGAGCACTAAGCTCGATTTGTTATTGACCTCTCTTTCAAGGTATTCTGTATGGCGCCAAAACCGTATGATAAACACCCGGAATGGGAAACCCTAACGGGGCATTCGGCTGCAGTTAGAGCCTGTTGTATTGGAAACAGAGAAAGCGGCCATCCATTGATTGCCACTGCATCAGATGACTGCACTGTTCAACTATGGGATACCAGAAACATGCCATCACCCAAAGTTGTAAAATTGCCGGTAAGGTTCATGGCGTCAATTTAAAAAAGGCAACGTTACTTTCACTAAGCTCCTGAAATCCTTTCTTCTGCGCGATCCTCATAAGGTGGCTTCAGTGTGGCCTATTAAGCCCTATGTATAACTTCTCGAAGCACGTCTCTAAGGTTTCCGGTGAGATCTTCCTTGCATTGCCTTAGAGGATTTCAGGTGAAAGCAAAGATAATGGGAAAAAATTTCTTTGACGCCTGATATTTTCCCTCAACTTTATTTTCAACTGCATTTTTAAAAGGAGCGAATTTGCAAAAGAGAAGACAACAACGAATGTATTGTTCAACAATTATGCTCGAGATTGAAGTGCTCAAGGATTGCTCAGCAACTGTCTTTTGATTGAAGCGCATGAGAATTTTCCCCACAAATTTAAAATTTTGGATCACCTTAATAGACAGAATCTTGGTCAAGTACTGTTCAGTACATGTAGCTCTTATTTGATGACCAAACCCAAGGATTTTTCCCACATACCCAAACGTTAGAATCACAACCGAAGACATGCAATACTGCTCAGTAGCTTTGTATTGAAGGACACGCTTGAGGATTGCCCTCAACCTCGTCTTTAATGTCTTTCCCCCTTTCAAAATGGAGGGCGAGGAATTGTCCTCACAGACGTGGGATCTAAAGCTACGTAACTTGATTTGTGACCGGCTACAGTAAAAACGGTAGGGTCTGTGCCAATTCGCGAGTAACCTTTTTCATCTAAGGGATCCGGATCAGATTTGGTTCTCATCCTTTAATTCTTTCCTACTTATAAATTTCCTTTATTTTTTTTTTTAAATTCCCACAAGGAACACAACGGTATAGTACAGGATTGTGCATTCTCCAGTGACGACAATTTAGCAGTGAGTTGCTCTGCGACTGAGACGTGGGTGTGGCAGGCTCATCCACCGGTACACAGACTGCACCAATTACATCCAGCGTCTGGTGCAGGCGGTAAGGCAACCAGTTATTGCAAATGGCAATAAAATGCGCCTACTTCAAGATGGCGTCGTCCAGACACAAGCCTGTGAATAGGCTTACACAGTCTGGAATGACACTCAAACAAAAACTAGAAACTAAACATTGATTTAATGCTTGATATAAAAAAAAAACTATGAACAAAAACAACAGGTCTTGTATCCAAACTGACACTAATCTTTCTTTAGTAAACCTAAATCATTGCTCTAGTTAATAAAAATAAATAGTTATTATAAAAAGTTACTTCAGATAACACGCCATGTTTTACTATGTTATAAACAAAAAGCAAGTTGAATTTACGGCAGCCTGTGCATGTTCAGCTGTTAATTAGATAAAATAATGAACTGATATTTCTATGTCATTCCTCAGAAAGCGGCACCTGCCCCTGTTTCTCCGAAGACAGTGACTTTGTATCAGTTTTTGTGAAGACCGGAGTGGATGTGTGGCATCTTAAGTCTGGGGTTGATCGTCACGGGTCAGACGCCTCTCTCGTCATGGGAGCCCACAGGTAAACAATGTATTAAACACTGGATGATTAATAATCCATCTTGGATTGGTGCGATTGTTTATTTTAGAACACGAGACCCTGAATAAATTATTCTTGAATCGACTCCCCAACAATAATTGACTAATCAATTGGACGAATGATTGTAATTTTGATTTTTTGTAATTTTGAATTTTTTGATTTTAACCTTTCATTGTTTTCGTCCATAGGTTTTATGACTGACTAACCTCTGTATTATTTAACAGAACTCTCACCCTTCTTACTGTTCGTCACCTCTTCACCAAGTTCACATCTGATGGCCTGTATTGTTGTTTACTGACCGAAAGCGAGCCTTCGACAATCCGATTGTACCTGGCAGTGAATCAATACGCTCTAGACGAATGGGCGAAACATGAGCTCAAAGATCCGCCACCAAACGATTTGAATGATCGGGAACCTTTTGAACAGAGATTTTCAGTTGATGAAGGGCATAAGGTTTGGCAAATTTAGTGTTTTACTAATGTTTTATATATTTATAATCAGAAATGATGGGCATTAATTTAAACTCACTGCTGTTAGTAGTGGCCAAGTTTAGTGTCAACTGCGCATTGTAAAGAAAGGAAAACCAGATAAGAAAAGATAAGAAATAGAACAAGCCAGCACCAAGAAAATACTGTTAAATACAGAAGGCAAGTTTCAACTCTGGTATACTTAATAGAGACATCCTTTTCAGTTTATTTCATTCTATTTTCTTTAAAGGCAACAACAACAAAAGTCTTTACAATTGACGAATCTCAAAACTGAATCTGAAATTTAGGATAGAAGGGAAACAAAGTAAGTTTAACAAATAAGCGTTAAACGGCTTTGTGAGCAACCGGGTTCTAAATTTAGAGTTGAAGGCAATCCTTAATTACAAACATGGCTCAGTCGATATAGTCGAAATGAAAAAAAAAAAAAAAAACAGAACACGCATATGCACAAACAAAAAAAATCAACCAACTCCTACAACCAGCAGCTAACGGCAATAACGGTCGGTCCTAATGGAACACTGAAATGTATGTTTTTTTTCTCTCTGAATAGGTCACCGAGGCAGCCATATCAAACACATGCGGTAGACTAGCGGCCATAAGTATACCACAGCAAAGTAGTGGTCAGGACGCCATGAAAGGACCTGTGGAAGTACATCTGTGGGACCTGAACAGCCACACAAACTGGAAAGTCTTGTTATCCAAACAAGCCTCCATCAGTCGCCAGCTCACTGTCGGTTGTGATTACCTGGTGACGTTTGTCCAAACACGAAAAAACATCTCTGAGTCAGAAAGACTGAGAAGTGGATTGCCAAGACGCAGTGCAAACAGCACTTATTCTCTTGCCGACGAAGCTGTGATTCACATAATCGATACACGTGGATCGGCGCTTCAGACGTTTGAAGTTTCAGGCAAATTTTCTGGCGTGAGTGTTACAGGCGGCGATGAGTCCACGTTGAGAGGCATTTCTGATGGACTTGTGGCCTATGGACTCCATGAAGGAGTTGTCACGGCACAGAGAGTTAAAAGTAGTGAAGGTTTAGGCACGTTTACAGTTAATAACACCGGAATAACAGCTGTAAATTTAGCTTCTAAGGGGAGATCTGCTGTTGTGGGGTGTGCAAACGGAAGTGTGGATATAATTCAAATGATATGATCTGTATGATGACGTCATTTACGCAAGAGTGCGTTACGTTACTCGAGACCTAAAGCTAATTTTAAACTAAAGGTAAAAGAAAAACCTCGGAGGCAAACGGAAGCGCAAAGAAACGCTTTACCCTTTCACTCCCATAGTCAATGGAGACATGTTCTGTAGTAATAACTTTTGAGTCTGTTGACAAAATCCTATGATGAAAGCTCTTCAGCAGTATTTTTCCATGGTATCATTTGTTTTTCAATATTTTACAAAATGAAATTTGGGAATTTTCTTGAATTTTGATGTTTGGCACTCTTGGGAGTTAAAGGGTTAAAACAAGCTCCAGTACTTAGTTATTTAACTGGATTTAAAGGGGCTATGTCATGGACGTTTTTGAGGTTTTTGGATCAAAACGGCCTCAAATAAACACTAAAGCCTGGTTTCCATATAATCGCAACGAACGTTACGATCGACGATCGCTGCGATTCTTGCGACCCTTGCGATCATATGGAAACCAACCGTTGCGATCGTTGCGATTGCGATCGCAGAGATAGAAATTTTTCTATCTCTGCGATCGCAATCGCGTGCTTGGCACTCACGATGAATGATAATATTGAAATTTAGTTAAGATTGAGTGCTTGAAATACTGTTACAAAGACAGTCAGACGTTTCGGGGATAACCCCTTTATCAGTGCTTGCGTTCTCCGGCACGAGACAAACGCTCGTGCTTGCGTCAGCACAGCGTGAGAACACTGATGAAGGGGTTATCCCCGAAACGTCTGACTGTCTTTGTAACAGCATTTTAAGCACTCAATCTTAACTAAATTTCAATATCATTTGATAATAGAGCAATACAATAGACAACACAATAGACTTGGTATATGGAGCATTATCCTGCAGTTTTCTTTACCGGACACAAACCTTAAATCGCAACATGTCGCCGAATGGCAGCTGTAACTGAGGAAGGTTTACAAACAAGTTATTTTAAATTCTTAGTATGCATTGTATTCAATTTATTGAGCAGTTTTTAATTGAGTGTCGAAAGTAATTACACAATTGCTTTGGTTTTGCATTGCTACGCTTTGTGATTGGCTAAAAATCTCGCGCCACTTTGTTGACCAGTCAGAAGTAAAACCAACACCAATCGCGACTTGCTCGCACGCGTTTTCCCGCGCTTGGCGCCGTCGACATGTAATTGCTTCGAGCTCTGATTGCTTCATTGGATTGTTTACGACTGCTGTGATTGGTCAGAGTAATTACTTTGGTTTTTGGTCTTACGACACTCAATTGAAAACTGCTCTATTTTGTATCGTAATTTTTTTCTTATTAATTAATTTTATTATTTATTTATTTATTTATTTATTTATGTCCTTGTATGTTATCAATTAATTTATTTTTGTATACAGAAAGAAGAACGAAATGTCAAAATCCTTGATGCAGACATAAACTGACCGATCATCAGATCATCAGGGTTTTTCGAAGCCAAATAAATTTGCAGTATATGAAATTCTCTTCTACTTTCAGTCCTGAAATCTTATATACTGACCTAGCTTATCAGACCATACATCCTAGAACGCGTCAAGTAGTCAGTATGTTATAAGACCGTCTTATGGGGACTTTGTATGGTATAAGACTGACTTCTTGGACTTAGTATGTTATAAGAACGAATTGTGGGGACTTAGTATGTTATAACAGTAACTTGTGTGGACTTCCGTATGTTATAAGACCGAGTTGTGGGGACTTAGTATGTTATCATGCATGTCCAATACTCTCGACTAGATTCCAGTGGACAAAACCTGGAGTCCAACGGAGTCTAGTCGAAAAATGAAACCGGAAGTACAGTCGAGTCCACTTGAGTTTACGGAAGTCTAGTCACAAGATGAAAACCGAAGTGTAAACAATACTTTGAGTGGAGCTAGGGTTGGAAGTCGTCCGATGGAGGCCATCAGATCCATCGGAAACACATCGATTCCGATGGAATCTTTGGAAGTCTAGTCGACCCGAGACAAGCACGCTACACATGTAATATACCTCGTTCCGTTCTTTAAACCATTACCCGAGACAAGCACGCTACACGTGTAATATACCTCGTTCTTTTAAGCCATGACCCGAGGCAAGCACGCTACACATGTTTAACTATTATAGCGAGAAAGCGCGCGTGATATCGCCTAATACTTAGCCGACGAGGCCGTAGGCCGAGTCGGCTAAAATTAGGCGATATCACGCAAGCTTGAGTGCTATAATAGTTTTATAATTCAACACATTGATAACAAAGCACAGTTTGAAGAAAAAATATCGCCGACAAGCCTTTTATTTAAAAAAAAAAGCTTACAGATGTTTTACCGCGCGAAACTTGCAACATCACACAGTTCATGAATGAAAATGGCGCATTTGTCAATATTGCGCAAGCTTGAACACTATAACTGTTTTATAATTCAACACATTGATAACAAATCACAGTTTCGAGAAAAAAATCATTGAGATATACAACCTTTCATTAAGTAAAAAGGCTAACTACAATATTTTACCTCGCACCATTTCTTAAACAACAAGCAGTGAATGCCGAAACTTTTGCCCAGCTAAAATTAATTTAGCGTACACAATCAGTTGACATTTTCTACGAAGAACTTTCGTCTGCTCAAAGAACGGGACAGAGTAGTGACTACAAGAATTAAAACACAGTAAAATGGCATAGAATGTCTTAGTTACAAGTGTTTCGTATCTTAAAATGTTCAATTCAAAATCAAAACAAATTGAACAAACACACGGCTATGAACCTAAACATAGCGGCGAAAAGTCGGAAAGAACTACAGCATGGACAGTAAGCTTACAAAAATTCACAGCTAAAGGATACAAGAAACGGTTAAAACATCGTACCTGTAGTTGATTTGGCTTTTTAGTCCCTTCCATAAGCACCAAATTTTCAAACATCGAAGTACGAGCTGAGTCGATCAATGTTGTTTACAAACTTGGAATGCTCGTTTTTTAGCTTCCACAGCCGTAATGACGAGATCAGAGGAATCTGAATCTGAGGAAACATCAAGTCTATATCATATTCCAGAGGTGATTACCAAAGGAATTTCACGAAAATCGGCTCCTTCATTCACCTCTTGTCGAGCGGTTAAACTTTGAACCAGTTTTCATTCAGCTACGCCAAGAAACACTGCGACCGCGACAACGCGAAAATTTCGCGCTTTTTTTGTCCAATCATGTGAACAGTATTTTTCTCTTTTCTTTTCTTCTCTTACTTTCTTTCTTTTCCCTTTTTTAAATAATAGTTCACGCACTTTTTCACCCAAAAACACGAAATTGCAGGCAGCAGTCATTTTCACTTTCCTTCAAAATGCGAAATTTACCGCCATCGCTGGTTATATGTCATGTAGACATAACGTCTATCGACAACTTTTTTACCATATTTGGGCAGTGTATCAATGTGTTGAATTATAAAAATAAATATACCTCGTTCTTTAAGACCGAGAAAAGCACGCTACACATGCAATATACCCAACACCAGCACGCTACACACGGGTTATATAGTTCGTTGATTAAGCAATGACCTGAAGCAAGCGCGCTACTTCGACTACAGATGCTTCCGATCGTCCCATTCTTCTACTCTACGACTGCGTTTACGCCCTGAAAGGCGGTAATCTGTAATAAGCATCCGTTTCTAGGATTTTTCTAATTCCCCGATTTTAATTTGCGATTCTATAATTTGTCTCGCCGCTTGTTTATTGTGGACTAGCGTTTGCCAACGAAACACTTGTTTAAAACTCAACCGGCCTTAATAAAACGCCGCCATTTTAGACGCAAAAAAATGCCACAAGAAGAAGGAGGCGTATTTTCCCTCTCGTTTCCCCCACCCTCTTTCTCGCCCTAATACCCACTTTATGTTTTTTAAGGACAAATTAGTGACGCTCGTGATCTCAGGACGCACATTAGCTTCATTTTTTGCCCACACGAAAAGGCGCATGCAAAGTTTAGAATTGTTGAATTTCTTCACAAGATACAACAAGAACTCTGCGAGTACTATAATCGGGCTGTTAAGGATATCTTCACTCCTTTTACTTCAAACTCTTCGAACTCTTCAAGAGAACTAACTTCAATCAATACACGCGTCCCATCATTCATTCCTGTACGATCTCTACTATGTGACTCAAACACTTTGAATCCCTTCTCTCAAAAAAGGCGACTGTATAAATTATTGTCAAAATAAATGACTTATAATTATCACGTAACAACGACTCAAATAGAACCCAAGCGGTTATGTGGTCCATGGCCAAAAAAGGCAGGTTTCAATGATGCTGGAAAGAAATGATAATCTGTCCATTGCGGCTCCACTGAAAGGATGCGTTTATTAATGCTGTTTCTGCGGCCGCAGGTAGTAATAGAAAAGTTTATACCCGTTGGACGAATACTCGAGAGTAAGCAGCTCTCTAATTTATCCAATTGCAACCTAAAAAAAGTATATACTCTCCAAACTTTACAGTATATAATCAATATCCCTCAGAATATAGACTCAAAGACAGGATTTTTGCTCAAAAACAAATTCGCGTTGTCATCTTCAGGACCTTTTGTTCTGCTTTGCTTGTATGAACGCGTGTCGATAAACGGCACAGTAACAGTTTATTCCCATAAAAATAAATGTGTACAGGTAGATTTTTAATAATTAATTAAAAATTGCGAGGAAGACTAAAGAAACCCTTGCGGGCTTTTACAAAGTAGTCTCCCTTTAAGTTTAAGATTTATCTAAAAAAATATTTATCCGGTATCAGACGTTGGCGTTTGCTTGTATAATTGTAATTAATTGTTAGGTAATATAAATACGGTTGTTTAACCCGAGGGGGAGTACTCCGCAATGTTTTAGTTGGGGGTGTTTCGCTGAGACCTAAGAACCTCTACCCCATCTGAGACCTAAAATTTCTATTTTCTCTACCCCATCTCAGACCAAACAGTTAAATTTGGTAAAAGGCTCTTTATGCAAAATCAAAGGGCCTTAAGAGCCATCTCGTTAATGCAAAACATGGTAAGGTTAATTTGAAAGACAGATTAAGGGGCCAGTAGTTATCATGCAAAAACGACAAAGGAAGTGTAGCGTTTTTTTATTTTTTGAGTTAGCAAACCGAATAGCGGCATAAGTGAACATTCTAAAGAGGTACGAAGAGCTAATGTCTTAAGGTGTAGTAGACATGACCATGAAAGCGAGAGGAGTTATTTGAGACTTTTCGTCAGTGTTAATTTAGAAGGTGCGTGAAAAGTGTTAACTTTCAAACTATATTTTTAATGGTTACTAAGAGTTTGATTACTTTGATTGGTTTTGTTTTGATAGCGTGGATTGTTAAAGAAGTACGTTTGCCGGGGCTGGTTTGCGTGATGTAATATCGAGTTTAAAGGTATTTTGACAAAGTGGGTAAGATTGGCTAACTGGACTAGTTTGGTTTTTATTAAACTCTTGTTCTTAGGCGATCGTTACTTGATTAATGAAAGGTTCCTAAGAGCCAACGCGTGAATAACAAATGCCAACGCGTAACACAATATTGCCGTAAGCTCATGTTTTCACACTGACACGGTTCAATATTTTTTTTAAAATTATACCGTATTAAGAATTTTTCACAAACGCAAAAAGAAAAATACAGTACATCACTTTCATAATGTTCAGTCTCAAGAAGAAAGGAAGAAAACAAAACAAAAAACGGCCCGAGCGAGATTCGAACCTGAGCCTTTCGGCTGTTAATCCGCGCTTTACACCATTCAGCCACCGTGATCAATAACTTGAGACGGGTTAAATTGTATTACTTCAATGTAGATAAGCATCAAAACGCGTGTCTCGGTTGAAAATTCCTTTTTGATCGATTTTAACGTTGCTTTAAAGACTCCAAATGCGAAAATCTTTAAGCTTATTGTTGTTTACATTCGTTTACAACAATTTAGTTATTGTTATCGCTGGATTCACGCTGTTCTTGTTACAAAGCATTACGTCATAAGTTTGCAGCTGATGGAAGGAGTGAGCGAGTGAGTGAGTGAGTGAGTGACTCGAGAGAAGATTGGATACTAGGGTGAATTGAGGCGCGTGGGATGTCATGGGAAGGGTCAAGGGAAAAATAGCGACTGACAGAAGGATCGATGCAAATCACTCACTGAAGGTTGCAGAAGCTTTTTTAAACTTTCGGCTTGTTTTGGCCAATTTTTTACATGTGTCTGTTACCAAGTATTCAACAAAGGATGTCCGTTAATGACACGGCTCAAAGTAGCGTTGTATGGATATTTTTTGAATTTTTTGCTCTTCATTCGAGCATTCGGGAATCGGGACATTTCTCGAGTAGAAGTGGAAATCAAGGGCGCGATCCATTCGACCAAAATTTTCGGAAATTCAGGTACAAAATGGAATAGAACAGAAAATTTCGAAAAATTCGTTTCGGAAATTTTGGTCAACCTCTGAAGGTTGTCCCGTTTTCCGGAAATTTGGAATTTCCGGAAATT
This sequence comes from Cladopsammia gracilis, assembly GCA_022457155.1. Lineage (NCBI taxonomy): Eukaryota > Metazoa > Cnidaria > Anthozoa > Scleractinia > Dendrophylliidae > Cladopsammia > Cladopsammia gracilis. Next base: position 378,731 of record JAJGOT010000188.1, on the reverse strand, counting down.
TTCTGTTCCATTTGGCATTTCTACTCGGTGCGACAATTCAGCCGTAGTTGTTGCCTTGTGAAAAGCTACAATATGGCGGAAAAACGAGATTTTTATTATTGTCGCAGTCTGTTTCTTCACGTTTGACGGTACAGAATTCTTTCTTCGATATTTCTGTCGATGATTCGGGAAATATCGAACCTGCCGTTGATACGTTGAAAACAAAACTGAATGAACTTGAGCAAAAAAAAAAAATGTACAATGCACGGAATTCTTATTCCCGCCAGTTGTGAATATTTCTTGTTTGTGGAATTGAGCTCGTGTTCTTACGTTTCAGTAGGTACTATGCAAGAATTACAAGACGTTTCAAGAACATCGCGTGCTAAAGAAACAAGATCGGTTCATTCAAGTGGAAAATACCGTTCCATTCGACATATGAAAATTTCGGAAATTCAAACCGGATTTTTTGGTCGAATGTATCGCGCCCCAAGTCCCCACAAGCCAGTCTTATAACATACTGAAGTCCCCACAAGTCAGTCCTATAACATACTGAAGTCCCCATAAGATAGTCTTATATAACATAGTGAAGTCCCCTCAAGTCGGTCTTATATAATATACTGAAGTACTGACTTTTCGGGACTTAGTATGATATAAGACCGACTTATGGGGACTTAGCATGTTAATAGACCGACTTGTGGGGACTTCAGTATGTTATAATACCGAAATGTGGGGACTTAGTATGTTATGAGACTGACTTGTGGGGACTTCAGTATGTTATATAAGACTGACTTGTGGGGACTTCAGTATGTTATATAAGACTGACTTGTGGGGACTTCAGTATGTTATATAAGACTGACTTGTGGGGACTTCAGTATGTTATATAAGACTGACATGTGGGGACTACAGTATGTTATATAAGACTGACTTGTGGGGACTTCAGTATGTTATATAAGACTGACTTGTGGGGAAATCAGTATGTTATATAAGACTGACATGTGGGGACTTCAGTATGTTATATAAGACTGACTTGTGGGGACTTCAGTATGTTATAAGACCGACTTGTGGGGACTTAGTATGTTACAAGACCGACTTGAAGGGACTTCAGTATGTTATTAGCATGTTATAAGACCGTCTTGTGTGGACTTAGTATGTTATAACACTGACTTGTGGGGACTTAGTATGTTAAGACCCACTTTTGGAGACTTTAGTGTGTTATAAGACTGACTTGTGGGGACTTAGTATGATATAAGACCGACTTGTGGGGTCTTAGTATGTTGTAAGACCGATTTGTGGGGACATAGTATGTTATAAGACCGACTTGTGGGGATTTTAGTATGTTATATCAGACTGACTTGTGGTGACTTCAGTGTGTTATAAGACTGACTTGTGGGGACTTCAGTAAGTTATATGACGGACTTGTGTAGACTTGTGGGGAGTTAGGGACAGGTCAATAAGTATGGAGAGGGGTTTGGAGCAGCTGGAAAAGTGGTGGCCCAACAATGCATGACCCACCCACTGATGTGGGCATAAATTCTGCTGACCCACCCTTGGGTATCGGCTAAACATAACATGATCCACTCCCTAGATCACGACAACACATCATGTATTTTGTCCATATCCTCTTTTAATTATTATTTCAGTTAATTTCACATTTTAAATATGCACAGATATACACTAAAATACTACAATTTGATCATACACAATATAAATTTACAAATTATTACAGCTGTATTAGATACTATACACACTTTGCAGTGTGCTAAGTGGCACATCACTGTCACTTTCCCCATCAGTGCCTCTACAAGCTCTACTCTTAGAAACAAGAACAGAAAGAGGCAAATTGCCTTCCTCTGAACTGCTGCTGCCAATTTCTTCCAATACTAAATCCTCATCTGAATTGCTGTTAGTGATGGTTGTTGCTGACTCTGCTTCACTCTCTTTATTTCTATCTTTCTCCCCTTGGTTTATAAGTGTAGCACACATCTATATGTGCGCTGTCACGACAACAACCTTCTGGCTTTTTGAAAGCTTTTTTGGACAAGTTATGTCTGTTGACATACAAGTCAAGCACAGAAGCTCGTTAGCTTTTTAACATATCATCTCTCGCAGGCTGCAGCCAATCAAGATCCTCATACACCAGCGTCTTCTCTCTCTCTGCTCTTTCTGGCGCTTGTCCTTCTTGGTCTTTGGATAGGCAAGGTGGTGTAAATACTTCAACACCAGCCCTTTCTCCACTGCAAAATTGTGTGAGAACTGGTTCACTGCATTTTCAGTCATCATAGGCTTCTGTTGGTTGTATAATCCGTGTGACGAATGACAAATTATTCAACTGAAATTACCTATCTATGTATTTTAAATGAAAACTAGTAAAAATTAAAGTGGGATTTGGTAATATTATCACATTTTTTTAAAACTTACAAACTTTCTGATGCATTGTTTTGACTGGAAAGTAATTCGATGTGTCAAGAACTTGCAGCAGAGAAAGAATATAATTATATTGACGAAAGAAACCTGTTTTGCCCACTTATTTTATCTCTTTGCTAAATTGGTTACAGCTGTGTTTTGAACGACGCATTTCGAAATCAAATTCGGCGATCTTAAGCGGTTAATATAAGAGTAAAATCTGTAAACAGCTGTCGAGACATTGAGTAAAGAACTGTAATTGTCGCTAGCGCGTTTTCTCATTTCTATTAAAACGTTTCGTTTTTCTTACGTCGAGTTATTTTCAAGAGGGTTTCTAAATTTCATTAAAAGCGTATACAACAGCTTATACAACAGCGTATTTTGATATTGTCCCGTTTTTCTAATTTTCTTCAAGAGGTGTTCAGATACTTCCACGCGAGGCTAATTTGATCGTTCCTTGGTAAATGCTTCCCAGTGCATTGTAAACAACATATATTTTCGAAAACAATAGTGTAGTCCTTATCCTAGAGTCGATGATGGCCGGTTACTTCGAATTCCAGAATTAGTCCTTTTTTCCTTTTGAATCAGTCTGGGATCAATTTGGGCAAACAGTTGATCTGTTAACTCGCCGCTTAGTTAATCAAGTATAAAGACGGGCAAAAGACAGATTATGCGATGTCTATCAACACTGCAAATCTTATAAAATAATGCCAATTGTTCTACTCTGCGCCAGTCAACGAAGCTTTCCAACACAGCACAACAAAAGGCTTTTTAATCAGAAAAGGTAAACTACAACCAAAACAGGACGAGAGCACGAGGAGAGGCGAAAACGCGCATGAGCAACGAAAGCGGTCTAACCGCTGACCTATGTAAAGCATACATAAATACTGGCGTGATCGCCCTTTTTTTTTTCTTTTTTTTTTGGAGCAATAAAGGCAAAAACAATCATTGTCAAGTCTCTTATAAAACCGGAACACGGTAAATGTACAGTATAAGACTGAACGAGAGTTCATATTTCTAGCGGTGTTCTTATTGACTAAAAGTTAGTAACATAGTCTGCAAAGTGCACTGGAGGCCGGCGTTGTCGAGATGACCGTCTAGGAGGTGTGGTTTCAGGAGCTGGATCCTCGCTTGCTATAGGCTCTATCGGGGGAGTGTCGCATGCGACAGGTAGGTCCTGATGAGTTGGGGCGACTTGGGCAGCTGGGGTGGAAATCTCACACGGTATGTCTGGTGGTGGAGGGGGAGGAGGTGTTGGTGCTACTGGCACATCTTCATCCTCAGAGGTATCGTCACTTGAGTTCGCATAGTTGCTTGTACTGCTAACATCAGCGGGGACCTTGTAGCATTCAGACTTCTTAACGCGGTAGGATAAGCTTCTTAACTGAGACCCGACAAACTTTTGGACATTACACCAGGAACCTTCGACAGAGACGACCAAGTATCGATCTCTGGAGCATGATTTGTTGCGGTCTGAGTGGATGTAGATCAAGTCTCCCACTGATAGGTGTTGGGTAGGAAGGTATAGTTTAAGCGGGCTCTTAGACGTTTCACTGTGGGGATGATTCTTGTCACGCAGCTCGTGTTGTTTAGAGATTAACTCTTGGTCAACTAGTGGTACTTGACTGTTGGAGAATTGATCCCGTTGCGTCCACATTTCGCAAGCGGATAATCCTCGGGAGCGAATGCGTGAGTTCAAAGTCTCGGTGGCTATGGACAGGTCTAGAGGAGATACAGCTCCACCCAAAGGATCACGTCGAAGAATTTCCTGTTGAAGTTCTTGAATGGCTTTTTCCACTACAGGGTTTTTGTTGTGATTCTTTTCACGACCAAGCTCTACAGTTAGTCTGTGGTGGCTTAGTAACTCGTCACCAACAATGGCTCTAAATCCAGGGGCAGGATCTGTACGGATGACAGCGGGTGGACCGTCTAGTGGACGTAATGGTATGCACAGGCGGATCAGTGCGTCACGAAGGGTAGGGCGTCGTTCGTCCTCCAGAAGTAGAGTGGAAGTGTAAGATGTGACGCATTCACGCACGACGAGTATGAGTTGACGTGCACGTTTGACAACATCGGCAGCGAAAGACACTCCAACAGCTTCTGGTGGAGCACAAGAGGACTGCTCAATGGCGGCATGAGGTGTCTTGCGGAGGGCAGCACAACTGTAACAACTGCTGGTGACACGGTTGACGGCTTTGTCCATATCGAGGGCGAAAAGGTAGCGGCTGACTGCCATCTTCAGTTGGTGGGCTGACGGGTGGCAGAACTGGATGTGTAGTGACACTAAAAGACCATCGAGGACTTGTCGTGGAACTATAATTCGCTCGCGTGTTGTAGTTAAAGGCTCTGTGCATTTGACAACAAGAAGGCCATCTTTGGAGATCGTAGCCACATTTAAGTACCTTTTCACATCCTTAACATTAGTTACTTTTTTGGATGGCCGGGTGCCCTGTTTCAGGTGGGCATGAGTGCGGCGAAGGTCTGGACAATCAGATTGTATGGCTAGCCAGGTTGGTCTGTTAGTGAACGGGAGCCTAGCAGTCCCCGTCAGCACATCTTGAATGGATGTATGACGTACTACTGAGTCTTCTGTGCGGGAGATGAAGCTGCACACTTGGCACTTTGGGTCGTTGCAATCGGGGGCGTTCCGACTGGCAAAGTCTGAGGGCAAAATGGCAGACCCGGACACGTGGCGGACGGTTGCTTGATAGCGACTGACAGTGGAAAGAAAGGTGGAAACACGTGGACTGGCAGAGAACTCTCCTCTGCATAGTTTCTCGTAAGCCTGAACGCATGGTTGGCTATCTGAGAGAATACATGCCTTGTGATTAGACTGTACGAGGTATGGACTGAAGTGCTTTGTGGCTGTAGCAATGGCTAAGGCCTCTATCTCACAGGAGAGCCACGATAGCTGATGACTTCTCAGTTTAGCGCTAAAAAATCCCGCAAGATGAAGGCTGTCAGAACGTGTTACGTAAAGAGTGGCACCAATTCCAGGATTTTTTGAGGCGCCATCAGTTACGATCCAGAGCTGGTCATTAGGTCGTGGCAATGTGATTGTGCGATGTGAGGAGAGCGAGGCTTGAGCAGTAGAGAATGCAGAGCGGAGGTCATCAGTCCACAGGATTTCCTCTTTTGACAAGCGGCCTGCGACCACATCATCAAGGGGGGCCAGTAGCTTAGAGCAGCCTGGAAGGACTCTGGCTAACACTTTGTACGCGCCAATAAACGACTTCATGCGACCCACAGTGTCGGGGGCGGAGCATGAGGCAAGAGTTGCGATTCGGTGAGGGCAAGCACGGAGGCTGCCAGAGGACCAGATCCATCCTAAGATCATGGTCGATTTAGGGTTGATTACTGTCTTTGATGCAGAGAGACGCAGATCACAGTTGGCTAAGGCAGACAAGACTCGTTTCCAATTGTGTAGTAAATCAGTAGGGGTGTCACCACCACAGTACAAGTCATCCGCAATTTTTGCAACAATGCCTTCCTGAAGTAGATCTCCTAGAACCCTGCACATGAGCTCCTCTAAGGCTGTTTCTGATCCGGGCATGCCCATTGCGGAGCGCGCGTAAACACGAACACCACGGAATGGAGTCGCCACACCACAATATCTCATAGATTCGCTTGCAAGTGGGATCTGATAGAATGCGCTTGTGAGATCTGTTGCAGCGATATGCTTCCACTGAGCAATGAGGCGCAGAGTAGAATCCACATTGGGCATGAGGGATGGCTGGGGCTTGCTGTAGTGGCCCACGTCTGCGAACGCGGTAACAAGGCGATGGCCACCATTGCTTTTTTTTACAAGGAAAGAAGGGTTGAGGTACTCGACTGAGATTCCGGCGTCCTCGGGGCGTTTGAACACACCAAGTTGTTCAAGCTCATCAAACTTCTGTTGCAGTTCTACGAGCTAGTTGGGGGCATATTGAGGTAGGCGGCCTTTGCGCTGAGGGGGCTCTACGGGGCCCATGTTTACCTTGGCTTGAAAGGGGCCAACTGCTCCATTGTACCCTGGAAAGTTAGGATCGAAGACGCTGTCAAACTCACGCAGTAGTGAATGGAATTCAGCCGACACTGTAGGAGGAAGTAGGTTGTCTGGGTCGAATGAAAGGGGAGGAATGGAATGAAGTGGGAGGTGGGGTCTTCGGCGGGATGGGTTTGACTGAGTTACCATCGTCGGTGGGGCTTGAAGGTACAAAGACGGGGCTAACTTGACAAAAATGCTGATTGCGTTTGAAAACGAGTGGCTCGCTAGAGTGGTTTGGAATGCGGATCCTGCCTGCGACACTGGACACGATACTGGGAGGTGGCCAAGATTGCGATGCCGAGGACATTTGTACACGAAGGAGGTCACTGCGTGGTTCGAGGGCGTACTTGGCATCCATTGGGGTGTCGGGAGGTAGGCTTACCTCCAGGAATTCTCCTGGCCATACAGTGGTCGTAGTAGGAGGAGCACGAAGGACGACTGCACGACGGACAGATTGATCATTGGCTTTAGGAGAGGCTGAACCGTAGGAATAGGTGGTGTTGTCGCCTAAGATGACCTGACGCCTAGCGGGGCGCACAGCGATGTCATTTAGCTCCATGAAAGGGGTACCGGCAAGTATGTCAACGTCCAGGTTTTCAACAACCAGACCTTCAAATTGGAACTGGTGATTCCCACGAGTAAGGGGCAGGCGGGTGTCCCCAATAACTTTTAAAGGAGAGGATCCGTCAGCCTGATGGGCGGATTGAGCGCTCTGGTAGACCTCAGCACCAAGTCGTTGAACAGCAGAGAGGCGGATCATATTGCCTGTAGCGCCGCTGTCGATGGTAAGTCGGACGGGATAGTGGCGGTAGAACATGTCCATGTAAGGGGACTGTCTAACCTGTATCCGGAGGGCAGCAGTTGGAGGGTCAGGATCAAAATTCTCACACACTTCGCTCTCACGAGTACTAATATGGTTATCGCTTGTGTCGAGCAATGGGTCGTTGTCCAGAATATCAGCCACTTGCCGGGCCTTGGCAATGTAACGGCGGTCATCTTCTGGCAGGTTGGGGCATTCACTTAGAAAATGAGTGTGATCAGCACGACCTGACTGCTTGCACAGGGGGCAGGTTTTAGCACGGTAGTTGGCTCTAATAGGGACCTTGTTGACGGGTCGACTGGAACGAGTAGATCTGTGGAAGTTAGAAGCTGCAGCACGCATGACCTTAGCGTCATCTGAGGAACGTATTTCATCCAGTAAGGACTGTAGAGCCTGGGAAATTTCAGGCTTGATGGAGGCTAGAGTACGATATCGCAGTTCAGTGCCGTACCTTTGCTTAACTAGCCTTGGTAGCTCTGGATGGATTAACTTAAGCCATGTAAGGACAACAAAGTTCTCTAGTGTTGGAGTCAACTCTTCGTCCTCAGTCAAGTTTTCACCGTGATGAGAGATGTTGTTGCTATGTAGCAGGCTATCTTCCACAAATGCCATTAATCTCTGGTAGAGGTCTTCAGGGCGTTCGTTAGGCTCTAATCGAATGTCAACAAAGTCAATAAAATGAGCACCTGTGACCTGGAAGCCAAAATGGAGTCGAATGGCATGCCATATGGATTCTATTGAGGTGGAGTTTTTGACCAAGGTACTCCTAGATATAATCGGGCAGTAATTTGCAATTTGACCAAGCATGAGCTCTAGCATACTTTTTTTTTTATTATTTGTTTCCACAATCATGTATTTACAACCCAATATTTTAATTTATATTAGTTAAAATGTAAATAATTAAATAACTAGCAATAACAGTTACAGTTTATAAAGCACATTGTTTAACATAATTGTGGACTTAATTATTTAAAAGATTCATTTCCTCAAACATTCTCCATTTTTTCCTAAAGAAGTTCATATTATTCGATTTAAAAGAAATATACTTTTCGGTTTGATATTTATTTAATAGAATTCTTTCAAAGTGGCAAAAAGATGGTTTCGTTTCTTTACACCGGCAAGTCCACAAGTACGTTTTTCCTAAAATAAGAATATAGTTTTGCAGATCCATCTCCCCCTTTAAAAACCCTAAAATAATCTCACGATATTCTAACGAGAGGCTTGCGCAATTCTTAAGTTTGTTTAAAATTTTGTCACAAACTTCATTCCAAAAGGAAGACGAAAAAGAACAGTCAAAGAAAATATGAGGTATCGTTTCTATAGTCTGATGACAGAAGGAGCAGTTGGGGTTAGAAACATAGCCTATCTTACAAAGTAGTTCATTTGTATATAGAATAGAATTTAAAACTTTATACTGAAAAGAACGTAAATAAGGTTCATTTGCAACTCTCAGTGGCATCACAAATGCCTCCGAAAGTTGCTTGTCATCTAAATGAAATTCTTCTCTTAACTTAGCCCATTTATTTGGTTTTTCGTATTTTTGCTTTATAAGATAGTGATAATAGTCACGAAACTTAAAATTTTCTAAATCAAAGATAATCTCGAAGGTAGGTATGTGAGAACGCAGTTTCGATGGAACTGATTGCCTCAGACCTGTCCATACTAAAAAATTGGAGTTCTTCAATCCCGCATCTCTGACGACATTGAAAGACTCAACATTTGTCATCTCATAAAGCAGATGAGTTGAATATGTGATATTATTATCAAAAAAATGTTTATAGAAAACACTTTTGCCGTCAATCTTTATTTCTTTGTTATTCCATAGAATATACTTCTATATATTTTCGGGATCCTTGACTTCTCTTAATTTTGACCACCAGTCCAATAGTTCTCGATAGAAAGTTGCTGAGATTGTTAATTGTTTGACATCGTAATTACACTGAATTAAAAATAATCCCCCTTTGTTCACCAAAAGATAATCAAGATATGACTTCCAGAAACCAGAGTAATCTGGTTCGACTATTCGTTTTAACCAGCTTAGCCTTAAAGCTTTAACCATGTTATCATAATCTAACATTTTAAGGCCACCTTGGTCATAGGGTGCATATGTAGAGAGTCGGGTAACTTTGTCGTTACCGTTCCACAAAAAACGAAAAACCAGACTATTAAATTCTTTTATAACTTCGGGAGGAGTACATAACACGGAACTAGGATAAATCATTTTTGGGAGTAATAGTGTTTTGATAATATTTACTTTGCCGTGAATCGATAATCCTCTTGACTTCCACAGATTTATTGTGTTTTTAATTTTTTTCAACCTCTGCTTAAAGTTTTTCTCTACTAATATTTGTACATCATATGTAATATATATTCCTAAAAATTTGACACATGTTTTCCACATGACCCCTAATGGTTCATTTTCACAATTCTGAAGTGACCCAATCCACATTGCTTCTGTTTTCGTTACATTGAGTTTAAGTCCAGAGGCTTTCTCAAAGCGTTCAAGTAATCCAAACAAGGCTCGCGCTGAATCCAAATCTGATAGGACAACCGTTGTGTCATCGGCAAACTGCAATAATTTAGTTTCTAAATCGTCTATAGTTATTCCTTTAATGTTTTCTTGATTCCTTATAGCAATCGCCAGAATTTCAACTGCAGTAACAAAAAGGTAAGGAGAGAGGGGGTCTCCCTGCCTCACTCCACGTTCTATATTGAAATAGCGAGAGCATAAGCCGTTGTTTATAACACAACTTTGGATGTCGTTGTAAAAAATATTCACCCATCTTCTAAAATCGGGTCCAAAATTAAATTTTTCTAAACATTTTTCAAGAAATCCCATTCTAAACTATCAAAAGCTTTTTCAAAGTCAATAAATAATAACAGACCGGGTAATTTCTTAACTTTCGTATATTCCATTATATCTAGAATTGAACGTATATTTTCGCTAATATTTCTGCCTGGGATATAACCTGATTGATTCTTATGAATTAATTCGGGTAAAAGACGCTTCATTCTTTCGGCAATAACTTTTGAAGCTATTTTCGCATCAACGTTCAATAGAGAAATTGGCCTCCAGTTTTTAAGATCGCAGCAGTCCTGGTCTTTTTTCTCGATGAGTGTAATAACCGCCTGTCTTTGTGACGGGCTCATTGTTCCTTTGACAAAAGATTCATTAAAACTTTTAATTAAAGGATCACCTATAAAATCCCAAAAGGTCTTGTAGAATTCTATTGGTAGTCCATCATTTCCAGGTACCTTGTTTAACGAAAAAGAATTTAAAACTTTTTTGCATTCCTCTATGCTTATTAATCCTTCACCAATATAAGAAGAATCATTTGAAAGTGTTGGTATAGGTAAATCTTCCAGGTGAAAATTAGGTTTATTTTCTTCGGGACCTTCTCGTCTAGATTTATAAAGATTTTCATAAAATACGAGCTCTGCTTCTAAGATCTCGAAAGGGTCTGTTGAGATGACTCCACTCAAGCGAAGCTTCCGAATATGCTTCCTAACGTGATTTCGTTTTTCTAAATTTAAAAAGTATTTTGAATTCTTTTCCCATGTTCATGCCACCGTGCGCGCGATCTGATGATTATGCCTTCCACCTTTTTTTCATACAGATGTTCCATTTTTTCTTTCAAAACATTTAAAGCTGATAAATTCTCTTGATTAGGGCAGTTTTAGTAGGCTGCTGTAGCCTCTTGAAATTGTCTGTTTAGCTGTTGTTCCTCTAAATTTTGCTGTTTACATTTGTTCATTGAATACAATCTAGAGTATTTCTTAACATTATATTTTACCCAGTCCCATACAGATCGCGGATCACTTAGATCTTGCTTCCCTTCCTGTATCCAAGTAGGTAAAAGACGATTTAGTTCGTTGACGTATTCTTCATCATTTAGAAGGGAGCAATTTAATTTCCAAAATCCAGGACCTTTCACCTTGTCTTCAACATCCTGCAATTCTATTACTATTGCGGAGTGATCAGTTTTTATGGCTGAAATCATATCAACATGGCAAACATTATCAGATAAAGAATTTGAAATCAGCCAATAATCCAATCTTGAAAATATCAAAGGATTTGATTGACTCCAGGTATAACTACGTTTTGTTGGATTCTTTACTCGCCAAATATCAAGCAAATCCAGCTCGGACTGTAGCAGTTCAATTGTGTTAATTACAGATTGCCTTGGGATTAGATTGCCACCTCTTTTGTCAATGATGGGATTTAAAGGACAGTTTAAATCACCTCCCATAATAATGTTCTCAATATCATCAAGGTTTTTATTCATGATGGTTTGCAGGACTGTGTGGTAAAAGGCAACCAGTTCATTATCTCGATTAGGGCCGTATATATTAACTAAAAGAGAGCGTTGTCCGCTCAGGAGTACCTTTAATATTATAAATCTTCCGTTTGTATCAATAACCGATTCCTCAACGACACAATCAAAGTTATTCCTAATTAAAATTGCGACACCTCTTGCATTATTAGCCCCATGAGAGCAGATTAACTTGGCACCCCATTCTCTTTGCCAGGAAACTTCATTCCCTTGGACAGAATGTGTTTCCTGAAGGAAAACAACGTCAGGTTTTTGTTTTCTAAGCCAAGTAAATATTGTTCGTCGTTTACGATAGTTGCCTATGCCTCTCGTATTTAAAGAAATAAATTTACCTCTCACCATTTGTGGTGATTAGGTATGTGAAAAAATCTAAATTTGGAGGAAGATGGATCTTTATATACCCGGTTAATTACTGATAGCCACACAAATAAAATAATCAAACACTTTAAACAAATAACACCAATACAAGAAATGTTTGAGGTAAACAAAATATATGGTTTGTAGAAAATTGCTATTAAAACTATGGCGTACATAAGCAAATTCATTGGAAACAAGTTTTGCGCAAAATTCGCTCTTGTGCAGCGCTGCACAAGCAATCCCAGCAGACATAAAGACATCGCGCGGATGACTTTAGCGCTAGGCTTCGCAAATGTTGAAAAAAAAATCACATCATTTCACTGTCATTTCTCAGAAATACAGACAACGTGGAATTTAGGCTAAGCAACAGAAATTTCTCTTCCATCAATAAAAAGTTTACCTCTAGTGAAACGCACTTTTTTACCTTCGTCGTAAGCTTTTCTCATAAGTGGAAGGGCTTTCTTGCGGGAGTTAAAGTCACTAGGTGTAAAGTCCTCGACAATTCTTGCCCCTTGTAATGTAGCCTTTCCATCTACACTCTTTGCTGCTTGTAGTAGTCTTCTTTTAAGAGGTCTGCTATAGAGTCTTGAGATGATAGCCCTCGGTTTATCGTCCCGTTTTTTGCCAGTGCGGTGAGCATTTTCTACCTCAGCAGCTGGATCTTCGAAGCCAAGAGAGGTGATAAAATCCATAATTATTGCCATACAATCTTCGCCTTCATCTTCGTTAACACCAAGCACTCGAATATTAAAATCTCTGGAATATCGTTCTAGATGTTCCAACCTATTTTTAAGTTCATCATTGCTCTTACGAAGGTTTTCTACCTCTTCAGCATTAAAGCTCACAAAGTTTAGGGATTCCTTCATGTTGTCGACATCGGCTTCTAGTTGCTGTTGCTTGGTTTTCAAACCGTCTATTTCGTCGACTTTGAACATGACACTTTCGATCTTTAACAGCCTTTCGTTCGTGTTTCTTTGGAATTCCTTTAGGTCATCACTAAGTTTGGTTATTTGACCGGTGAGGTCAAGTCTCAACGATTTCAGTTCTTCGAGCTCTAGCATACTGACCTTCTGTTGGGCAGTACGGCGTCTAGTGGTTGGAACGGGCTCGCCATCGTCTCCGAAGCCTCAAAGTGGGTCAGTTTTGGACTTTTTGGCCCATGTTGCGCCATCCACTAGAAACGGTGCGAAGTTGGGATCGAGCGAGAGTGTATAGAGGAGATTTTGCCTCCAATTCTCAAAGGAATTCACGGTTTCGGTTTTGGATAGGCACCACTGTTTCGGCGCTCGTTGGATACTAGCCATGGCTTGTGTTGTCAGCTCGTAGTGATGTCGACTTCTGTTGGCTCGTTTGAGAGAGTTTAAGAACGACTTTGTCCGCTCTTCGGCGAGGAATTCGATCGCCGCTGCCACCACGCCAGTCAACGAAGCTTTCCAACACAGCACAACAAAAGGCTTTTTAATCAGAAAAGGTAAACTACAACCAAAACAGGACGAGAGCACGAGGAGAGGCGAAAACGCGCATGAGCAACGAAAGCGGTCTCACCGCTGACCTATGTAAAGCATACATAAATACTGGCGCTGAGTAAAAACTAACGGTAAAATGTTTGAACGACGCCGCGTCTAATTCGACCGCTCTTCGGTCATTATCAAGTTAAAATAAGCAAAGTAACATGTGTATTTGTATATATGTAGAAAGAGAGAAAACGATGATCCAATAGCTGTAAAAACTGATGCAAAAAGGTTCCACTCTGCATATGTAAATGGGCATTTTGCCATCAACGATATCATGCCTAATTTTTTGAGAGGAAAAGAGTAGTTGATATTAGCCACTTTTGAGACAGTCCAAATTTCTCCCAGTTTTCACACAATTCATTTCCTGCTGATTTAGGCAATTAACAAAGAATTTTTCACCAGCTAAATTCAGCAGAATCATCACAATTCTGATAGATTGAGCAGATTTGAAGAAATTATCAATTGTGTGAAAAATGGCGGAACTCAACGAATTTTTGAGGATTTTTTAGAATTCTTGTGAACTGCTTAAACTGGGAGAAATTTGGACTGTCTCAAAAGTGGCTAATATCAACTACTGACTGCTAAAAATGAACACAAAAAAATAATTTGAAATTAGGCACTTTCCAAAACTTCACGCTCATTTGGGGAGAATATTTCTCCCAGTCTCCAATGCCCCAAAGCCAGCGTGTCAATTCCATTTCCCAGAATCACTCTTTTGTCATCTTCCGCACTCAGCGCAATTTTGGTCATGTTTTCCGTGAACAAATGGTGCCCCCTGCTGCGGAAGATACTTTGCCTCCTGAGTTGCTTTTCTTTTGTCCTCAAACATTTCATGAAGTTTGCATGCCTCAAACTCTTTTTGATCATGCATTTTTTCACTCCTTTTGCCTTTTGTTCCCCTGTGGTTTTTGCATTCTCCTCAATCAGGAGAGAATACAGTTTCGGCCTCAGGGCGACAAATTCTGTCAGAATGGCACCCCCGCATTCATCTTTCATCAGCCCAATCTTTTTCTTGTTTTCTTTCACAATTGGCAATCCATTCAGAACAGCTGGGTGATTTTCTGGGAAATCATTTGTGTCAAACCACTTTGGTACATCTGCGGTAATATCAGCGAAGAAATCTGCCGTTTCAATCTCCAACACCAAAGAATCTGTGTCGGTATACAGAACAGAACAATTTTCCCACTTTTTCTTCGCATACCCATAATGGAAATCATACATCAAAGTTTTGGAGAGATCCAAGATTGACATCCCAGCGAAGATGGGTTTGTTCATGACCACTCGCGTTTTCCTCATCTTGACCGCAATCAGAAATTCATCAAAAATCTTCACGTCTGCGAAGTTGGGCTTGTTAATCAACTTTTCTGCCCTTTCAACATCTCGTTTTCTCAAAAACTCGTTTTCTCAAGTTTTCCATGGTTTTCCCAAACACGGAGTTGTTCATCAGTTTGAAGAACTCTTTTTCAAATGCATTTTTTGCCTTTGCTCTCAGGGCTGTGTTTTTGTCAATGTAACATTTCATGAAAGGTTCCTCTTTGAATGAAATTCCTCGCTTGATGGCTTTCAGTTTCATTCCCAGGGAAAGATAGAGTTGCAGGTTTTTTCCATGCAAAACCATGCCTTCTTTGTCCCTCAGATTTTGCGTCAACTTTTCCACTCCACCCAGTTTCAAACTTTCTGGAGCCAGGGGAAAATCATTATGGTCGTCATGCAGTTCTTTGGGATAAATGAGATCAACTTCAAGAATACAACCTTGACCTTCAGCATTCACAAAGTTTTCCCAGTTTTGCAAATCTTCCTCGCTCATCCATTGGAATTCTCCAACTGGAAGAGGCTGTGACATTGCCCACCCATAAAGGTTGTTTGCATCCAAATAAACCAGAAAACGACAAGCTTCATCGGGGTTGAAATCCTTCAAATATTTATTGTTTGCTTTCGCAAATCGCTTGGATGCATTTGCGTTCCCCCCTCTGATTCCTTTTTCAATCATTAACAACTGTCCACATCTTTCAGAAGTTCCAATTTCACTCCGGTCATTTTCAACATTGCGTCCCAAGCCATTCCGGGGGCAGTGAAGAAGTGAGCTGGATCCAGTTCATAGTTTTCTTCGCAAAGTTTTCTGAAACTTTCCATGACATCGGCAAGCAGCAACACATCCGTTTTCAAATAAAGATCGTGATATTCTCCCATGTTTTTCACTTCAAATTCTTTCCAGACTTTCTGGGCGTGTTGAAAATCTTTTTTCTTCACTTTCTCCTGATTTAATCGGGAGAAAAAAGCGGCTTTTTTTGGCAGTTTTTTCTCAAACTTATCAAACCCATCCATGAATTCATAGGGATAAACTCCTTTTCGGCGCATCAACTCGCTGCCTTCTCCAAAAAATCTGGTGGTTTCTTTCAGTTCTTCTTTGGGGAGATTCTTCACCAGCGATTCCAATCCCATCAGCGTGAATTTGAAGGAATCCAGAAATCGAATTTCATGTTTCACGGAAAATTCTCTCCATTTCCCCTCTTCTACCTCTCTTCGTTCTTTTTTCAACTCAAACTTTAGGGAGAAGGAAATATATTTCTCCTCGTTGTTGGGGATGCATGTCACGCTCAAAACTTCATCCATTTTTCCCAAAGCTCGCACAAAAAGATGCGCGTCATAATTTTGGAGATTGTGGAAAAACACAGGGGTGAATTTTGGCCGCTGAAACTTTCTGTTGCAAGATCTGTGCGCTGCTCCCCTGAATTTTCCGGAGAAATGGCAGTGATCTCTGACTTTGGACAGGTCTTCTTCTCCGAATTCTTCTCGGCACAACCAGCATACCGTGGCTTCTCGAAATGATTTCCATTCTTGGCTGGTCATGGGGGACATTTCCTTTTTCGGCAAACTCAGGTGAGCTTGCCTCACATGGGAAATCAATTCCCGAATGAAATCTTTGGGGAGTTCTTCGTTTTCATCTTTTGCTCTTTTCAACACGGGTTCCATTTGCAAAAATGGGGAAACGAGATGAAACGCAAATCCACAGGGAATATGCTCGTGAGTTTTCTGAGTTTTCCCCAAAGGTTTCAGAATAGATTCAAAATCCGCATAACCCACCACAGGCACATGCAGCATTTTCCCATAGTTTTGGAAAGAGCATTCGCCTCCTAGAACTTCAATCCTTGCCGCCTCAAAGTCTCCGCAAATGGCTTTATGTTTCTTCAAACTTTCCACGCTGGGAAATGAATTGAGGCATCTTTTGCAGAAAAATCTTTCATGCCCATGGCGTGAAACTTGAGAGGATGCCAGGCGAGAGAAATTCTTCACCAGGCAATAGTGCGTTTTGAATTCCTCTGTCAGCAGAATCAAATCCACGTGAAATGCCTTTTCTTCCTCGGTAATCCTCAGGGGAAAAACAGATCCATTCCAGCCAAAAACATTCACTGAAATTGTCGGATTTCTTGCTTCAAAAAACTTGATTTTGTCCACGGCCATGGGGAATTCGCAACCATCCCAATTCATGTCTTCCGCTTGTTTTCGCAAATCCGGTGTGATTCTTTCTGGGTGGACTTCAACCATATTTGCGGCTCTGCCCAAGCACCATTTGAAGCACATGTTATCTTCATTTTTCATGTTGATCACGGCTTTCTTGTTCTCCAAGTCTGGGGGCAAAGCAATCCAAGAAGACCCTCGCAGTGGGTTCCAGCGCACAAAATGAATTTCCAAACGCAAAACTCTTTCAAACATCCAATTACTTCCCTTGCGATTGAAGTTTTCCAAATTTTCAATTATTTCTCTTTCCATTTCATCCACAATCTCCGGGTTGTTTCCCAGATTCTTTTTCTGCCGGGAATGGAAAAATGGGTCATCAATTATTTCCTCTCCAGAAGCCAAACTGGTTTGGGACATTTCTACATTCAGAACGCATTTCACTTTTGTTTGTGGATTTTCTCGCAGGAGTCTGAGAATATGCCATCTTGCTTTCCGGAAAAAATCTTGGGGAGTTGGGGAATCATCTCCTTGAATTATAAATTGTTTCGCGAATCCTTTCAAAGCGGATTTTCCTTCTTCCACGACCAACCTTTGTTTCCACAATTCAGCGATTTGCTTTTTCAATCTTTCCACCGCGGGATTGGCTCTTCTCCGAATATCAACATCATCCACATTTTCCAATGTGAATCAATCAGCCAATCCGAAACCGTTCCTGTGTTTTCTTCAATCACTCTGGGAATGGCTCTGGAAGGAAAAATTCTTCTTTCCGGAATCAAAATAGGCACATCAATTTTTTCATTTTCGGCATCTAGAGGGTTGGCTTTTCGTCTTTTTCGAGTTCTCAAACGAGCTGCTTTGTTTATTTTGGGCTGATCAATGCCTCCACCTTGCCAAAGATTTTCAACTAAAAATTTCATTAAGTCATTTTTCTTCAATCGCGACCAACCTCGCAAATTTGTCGATCGCGCAAATGATTGCCATGCAGCTAAAGACATTTTTAATGGAAAAAAAAAATCTTTTTTCCCCATTTAAAATGAAGTTTTCAATTCAGGAAGTGAGCGAAGCGAACCCCGGAGGGGAAGGAAAAGAAAAGCAAACTTTTTTCACATTCAAAGAAGCCAGCGAAAAAACGGGGCTTCCCTCCAAAACGATTTTGCGAGTTCTCAAATCGGGCAACACTAAATATACCAGAAGAACCGATCAAAAAGTGTTCTGGATTCGGGAGGAAGAAGACACACCATTCATCCAGATTGATGGGGAAGAATTTTTCACCGCAGAGGAAATTCGGGAACGATTTGGGTTATCACGCACAGTTTTTTTCAATCAACTCTGCAAGAAAAAAAACTCATTTTCTGGATTCAG
The DNA here is from genome assembly GCA_022457155.1 of Cladopsammia gracilis. Classification (NCBI taxonomy): domain Eukaryota; kingdom Metazoa; phylum Cnidaria; class Anthozoa; order Scleractinia; family Dendrophylliidae; genus Cladopsammia; species Cladopsammia gracilis. The sequence goes on along the minus strand of JAJGOT010000188.1, from coordinate 360,476 downwards.
GGGAAAAATCGCACGAAGTCACTTGGGTTTCTCCCAGATTGCAAGAATTCATCTATCTCATGAAAAAGAAAGCTGCATTGGAAGCGGCGATGCACGCGCACCCCAAAAAAGGGCTTTATAAACATCATAACCTCTGCCAGGCTGAGATGAACGACGCCCTTGTGGATTTGCAAAATGCGTTTTGAATTTTTTCTTTATTGGAGAAAAAATGTCAAGTGAAAACAAATCCACTCCTCCGAAAGAGGCTGAAAAAATCAAAGAGGAAACGGACTGGGAAAAAGCGTGTGACGCAGAAAAAAACTTCCAAAAAGCGGTTGATATGGCCACTGGTTTTCTCCCAGTCCGATCGGAAGAGGATCGCAAGTTCATGGAAAAATGGATTTTCGCGATTTAATTCATTTTTTATCTCCTCCCAAAAAATGAATCCCGCGAAAATATCTATCCCCGACTGCTCTCTCGGAGACCCCTGTAAGAAATCTTCTGGAAAAATTAATTTCTGCCTTCTCCCCTGCCTCCACATGGACTCACGGCTCAAAGCGAAACTCCAAACCAAATTCAGGATTTTCCTTCATGAGGGTGAATCGTTTTCTATGGGCATCACTATTCCGAGCGAGTTGATTAGTTTCTTCAACAATCTGGAAAAACATTTCAACTCTGCTGCGATGAAAAAGAAGCAGGCAATCAAAGAGATTTCCCCGTCTTTTGCTCGATTTCAGGAGGGAGATTTCATTCTCGTAAAAACTGACAAATCCGAGCAGGAAAAGATTTACGCAAAAATCTATCCCTCCAAAATTCCCACAACGGATTTCTCCTGCAGATTTTGGGAGCTGTGCGCGGATGGGAAAAAGAAACCCATCTTGAAGCAAAAAGAACTCATTGGCTGTCCTCTCCGCGGGCAAGTCGTTTTTTCGATCAAACATCTTTTCTGCGGAAATGTGAAAGCGATCACATGCATTGTGGACGAAGTTTTGGTGGAGGAAATAGTGCAGGCTGCCTCGGAATTCGATGAGTTTGAGGACAAGAATGAGGATGATGAAGTTTGAGGAAACTTCAAATTTTTCAGAATTTGATTCTGAAAAATTTTGTGATTTTCAGTGAATTTGGGAGAATCTTTTTCTTGAAACAAATCTGGAAAAATGAATTTTGTCTGAATTGACAAATCCAAACTGATCAAATCTGAATTTTTCAAAATCCACTCAGGGGAAAAATTAAAATCCTCCCCACTCAAGGGGAATTCAGATCAATGGAGAATGTGTTGAATCCGCCATCAATTTCTCAATCAACTTTGTTTGTTTTCGCATATCTTCTGCAATCTCTTCAACCCACTTCTCCAGATTAACATAGCTTTCCATCAGCAGGTCAATGGAATCAATCTCATCGTCTGACTCACTTTCACTCACTCTCTTTCTTTTCGCATTCGAAGGCATTTTCTTTCCATTTATTTTTTCCCATTCAGGGGAAATTTTGAAATTCCCTCCGGAAAATGATTTTGAAATTCCCTCCGGAAAATGATTTTGAAATTCCCTCCGGAAAATGATTTTGAAATTCCCTCCGGAAAATGATTTTGAAATTCCCTCCGGAAAATGATTTTGAAAATCCCTCCGGAAAATGATTTTGAAATTCCCTCTGGAAAATGATTTTGAAATTCCCTCTGGAAAATGATTTTGAAAATCCCTCCGGAAAATGATTTTGAAATCTATTCCAGGGAAAAATTTTGAAATCTATTCCAGGGAAAAAATTTGAAATCTATTCCAGGGAAAAAATTTGAAATCTATTCCAGGGAAAAATTTTGAATTGAATTTTGAAATCTATTCCAGGGAAAAATTTTGAATTGAATTTTGAAATCTATTCCAGGGAAAAACTTTGAATTCTGAATTTTGAATTTTTGAATATCTATTCCAGGGAAAAACTTTGAATTCTGAATTTTGAATTTTTGAATATCTATTCCAGGGAAAAACTTTGAATTCTGAATTTTGAATTTTTGAATATCTATTCCAGGGAAAAATTTTAAATTGAATTTTTGAATATCTATTCCAGGGAAAAATTTTGAATTGAATTTTGAAATCTATTCCAGGGAAAAACTTTGAATTCTGAATTTTGAATTTTTGAATATCTATTCCAGGGAAAAACTTTGAATTCTGAATTTTGAATTTTTGAATATCTATTCCAGGGAAAAATTTTGAATTGAATTTTTGAATATCTATTCCAGGGAAAAACTTTGAATTGAATTTTTGAATATCTATTCCAGGGAAAAACTTTGAATTGAATTTTTGAATATCTTTTCCAGGGAAAAATTTTGAATTTGAAATTCCCTCTGGAAAATATTTTGAAATTTGAATTTGAAATTCCCTCCGGAAAATAATTTTTCCCCTCCGGAAAATGATTTTGAAAATCCACTCAGGGGAAATGATTTTGAAAATCCCTCCGGATGATTTTTGAAAATCCCTCCGGATGAATTTTGAAAAACCCCACTCAGGGGAAATTTTGAAAATCCCTCCGGATGAATTTTGAAAAACCCCACTCAGGAAAATGATTTTCAAATTTTGCTGAATTCAGCATTGTTCCGGAAACTGATTTTGAAATGAAATTTCCTCCGGAGAATTCCTCCATATTATTTGGGGGAAAAATTTTTTTCCAAATTTTTTTCCAAATTTTATGAATGAAGGGATGTCCGGGGGATGAAAAATCTCCCCAAACGGATTTTGTGATGAAAAATCACCCCAAAAACGGATTTTGGGATGAAAATCCTCCGGGGATTGAAAATCTCTCCGGGGTTTGAAAATCTTTCGCTGAAAATCAGCTTGAATTGACAATTCAAGAAAATTTCTGCTCCATTTCATGTAAAACTCAGTTAACTAAATTGGAGAAATGATTGGATAAAATTGAGCTTTATCCAGATAAAATGGGATTTTAATTTTTTAATTTCCCCTTTTTCTCAGCATAAAAACTGTTGAATTTTCAAAACCCTCTCCGGAAAAGGAAAATGATTTTCAAAATCCCCTCCGGAAAATGATTTTGAAAACCCACTCAAGGGGAAATTTCAAAACCCACTCAGGGGAAATTTCAAAATCCCCTCCGGAAAAGGAAAATGATTTTCAAAATCCCCTCTGGAAAATGTTTTTCCTGAATTGACTCAGGGAAAATGAATTTTATTGAATTTGACATTTCTCCGGAAACTGATTTTTGGAATGAAATTCCTCCGGACATTATTTCCCCAAATTATTTGAGGAAAAATTTTTTTCCAAATTTTTTGAATGAAATAATGTCCGGGGGAATGAAAAATCTCTCCAAAAATAGATTTCAGAACGAAAAAAACGCCCACAAAAATGGATTTGGGATGAAAAATCTCCCTGAAAACGGATTTTGAGATGAAAATCTCTCCGGGGATGAAAATCTTTCGCTGAAAATCAGCGGAAAATTCAAATTCAAGAAAATTTCTGCCCCATTTCATCTAAAACACAGTTGACTAAATTGGAGAAATGATTGACGCATAAAAAATGTCGAAATCAGCAACGCATTTTTCAATCTCCGATGGGAAAAAAACAAAAACATTCTCCTCTATCAATTCCGCAGCGAAAGAGTTCAACATTTCAAATTGCGCCATCACAAATGCATTGAAAAAAGGAAATTCAACCATCACCCGGAGGTCGGACAAGAAAAAATTCTATCTCGGCGAACCAAAAGCACAAGAATCAACTTCTCTCCAGATAGATTTTTCTTCACTCCCAATGGATGAGGAATGGTTTGAAAAATTCAAGATCGTTGTTTCAAATTTTGATGAACTTTGTCGAATGATTGCGAATAAATTATTCGCGGATGAAGATATCGAATTGGACTGGAAGAAGAAAGAATTGAAATACAATGATGAAGCCGTTTGTTTCATCAAAATCATTTCCATCATCTGCAGAGTGGCTTTTCAGGTGAACAAAGAGAAAGCTCTAGCAGTTTTGAAGGAAAAAATTGGGCAAAAAGATTTTCAACCCTTGAAACTAATTCAATTGGTAGCATCTTTGAGGAAAAATGAAAGAACATTTCACGTTGACATATTCAACAAAATCAAGAAATTCAAGTGATTTCCCCCTGATTTTTCATTTCCGGGAAATGAAAATTCAACCCTCAAATTTTTTCTCCCATTCAGCTTCAAACTTTTCCAAATCCAACCCCAAATCAATCACAATCCCATCAATCGCTTCCATTGAAAACAAAAATTCAGCTCGATCAAAATTTCCTCCCGCAAAGCGAAGCGCAAATCACTCAATGTTTTTTCATAGGTGGTGAAAGCGAACTTCGCCATCTCAATTTTGCTTTTCAGGTTCTTCATTTCATTCGCGGTTTTGACAACCAAACCCAATCCTGAAATCACTCCCAACACGATTGGATTCATTGTTGCTGCCCCAGCAATCGTCCCGATTGCAACCAAACCGGAAGAGGTCAAATTCATGAGCAGATTCATTTTCTTGAATCGGCCATGCGCTCGTTTCAAACACCAAAATCTTTTGTGATAAAATCGAAAAAGTTTTTTGATCTCTTCCAGTTCTTCTTCCCGAATTGCGGGGTGGATGTGATTGAAAGCAAAAATGCTTTGTTTTCGCTCGGCTCGCTTCGCTCGCTTCATTTTTCAGGGAGAAAATCATTTTTCAATCAGAATTGTCGCTTTTGCTCTTTGAATGGCATTTCCATCCGAGAGAGCCAGATAGAAAGCTTCTTCCTGCCCAACATGGAGATTGAAGGTGAACTGCAGTGAACCAAATGAATTGGTGGAAGGTCTGACTGCTTTCCGAGTGATGCGATCTCCTTTAACAACACTTGTCATGATGATGGTTGCTCCACTCACTGGGTTGGATCCGCGTTGAAGAATGAAAACCGTGACATTCAAAATCCGGAAGTCAGATCCAAATTGTTGCCAATAATTTGTTTCATCTTCCTCTTCATTTGGGAAGATCAAACAATCGCCGTGTTTTCCTTTCACAAATCTTGCAAAAATGAAGTGTTTTGACGGGCGAAGCGGCAAATTCAACAAGGAGTGCGAATTCAAATCCAAGTCAGTCTCCATGACCATCTTCCCCGCTTGGAAAACGAAAGGGGAATCATAAACGCTGCTTTCAACATCAGGTTGGGAACCAGCAATGCCATATATGATCAGATTTGCATTTCCTTTTTCAGCTGACTCGGCAGTGCCTCGCCATTTCAAATCCAGGAAAATAAATTCAGGTGGGGAAATCCTCCATTTGTGCATGTGGATGATGGATCTGGAATACCCCGAAAACTTCTTAGTTGATTGTTGGTTGATATTCAGACTTGTGCTCACAACGTTGACGCTCACGCCATCCATTGACGCGGGGAAGAATTCCACGCACACAGTGTATTCTCCCTCTGGGAGTTTGAACATATTGAATCCAAGTCTCCCAGAGTATTCATTAAAAAGATTTTTTGTGATTTCCAAGTCATAAGCCTTCTTGTTGAAATGATGCGGCGAATTTGAAAAATCACTTATCCCAGTCACTGTCATATGATGTTCAGAGCTGGATTCATCCACATCTTCCATCAGATAGCGGAATGCGTCCTTTGGGTGAGAGGTTGACGTGATATGCGATTCATTTACGTATTTTTTGATCTTCTCTTCTAATTCCATCGTGTGGGCTACCACACCTCCTATCTGGTTATCCACATAAGATTTTGACGTGGGTTGTCGCTTCAGAGTTGGCGTTGCAATATTGTTGATTTGTTGCGAGTTCATATCCAGGTTTCCGGTCATTGTCCCGCCTTCCAACGAAAGCTTTTTCGCGGATTGGGCATCCACATATCGCATATTTGCGCCCTGATCGGCAACTTCAGGATCTTTCACGTTAAAAATGGTGTGATTTCCCATATCCAAAGCCGTCTCCATTGGAAACGTCTCTTTGCGGCTGAGAAAGATATTTTTGGCGTCATTATAAGAAACCGGGTTGTTATAATGCGCTCCCAAATCATGCCATGTTTGTTGTTTTGAGTTTTTCACGTTGAAAAGTTCTTTTAAATCAATATCCTTCGTGACTTCATGAGTGTGAGCCGGAGCATCAGGGTGGAATTTCTTCAGAGTGACCATATTCACCGCTGACAAATCCTGGTTTTCATCAGTGCCCAGATTGACGATCAATTTGCGATTCATTTCTATTTCCCCGGGGTTGATGAGTTTTTGTCCCCTGAGATCAAGATCCCCAGTCGTATGCGAGGAACCATCAACCTGGAGAGAATCTGCTCGCAATTGCGTTGCAAGCGTGTCAACTTGTAGCTTTGTGATTGCATCCGAATTCCCCGTTCCTTCAGCGACATTTGTCAGGCGTTTCCTTTGCAGGTCGAAGTCTCCTGCTGGCGTTAGCTTGAAACCAACTCCTGGCAATCCATCTTTTCCATCTCGTCCTCCCTGGGAGGTGCTTGTTTCAGAAAGCAATCCATTCGAATAACTCATTTTAAATGCTTTCATCAAAGTTTTTGGCAATGAATTTCCTCGGCTTATCCACATACAAGAAAGAGAACGGATCATGCGTTGCTTTCCGATAATCTTCTTTGCTGACATTGTTCTCCCTGCAGATCGCCGTAATTTCTTTGTTGCTTGGGAATTCGAAGATGCAAAAATGCGAGCAATTCAGGCGGATATCTTTTGGTGTTCCGAAATAACTTTGCGAAAGATAAATCACAGAACATTTCTTGTGCCTGCCCTGAATGAAATAATCAATCAATGGCTTTTGGTTTTTTTCGGAAACAAAATCATCGAAAACAACCAGCTTTTGATTCTCCCCTGTCAATTCAGAAACTGGGATGATTTCATCCAGGGATGCTTCCACAACGTCATACCCAGCTTCTTTGCTGAATGGGCGAAATGTTTTCAGCAGATGCTGATATTTGGTTTGGTCAAGATTTTTCGCATAGAGATAAATTTTATCGTAGAAGAGCAGCGGGCGGAGGATCATATCCAGGAGAACATTTGTTTTCCCCGATCCTGAAGGGCCACAGATCAACATTCTGAAAGTTCGATCCGGCATGAAAGGGTGACGTTGTTTGAAATTTGTGATTGGATCCTGACAATCATAATTTGGAATCTTCATTTTATTAATGAACATGACGTTCTTTATCTTGTTCTACATCTTGTTCTACATCCCAAATTTGTGTTTCTGGGATATAAAATGAGTCTTTTGAAATGGCAAGAAATGGCTAAAAGCAAATCTGCTTTGGGGAAAAAAATCTACTTTGTTCACAATGCTATCACCCAGAAAAAGTTGGGCGAAGAGACAAGTCAAATCGGACTTGAAAAAACATTCAAACCCATCACATCGAAATTGGATGAGGTGATTGAGTCGAATTTGGGGCCACTCCCGAAAATCCGGAAAAAGAAAAAAGCCAAACCGGCGGAGATTGATTATCTCCCCGAAGTCGATCCATTTGAAGAGATGGATGTCGAAGGCCTGTTTGATGAGGCCGTTCCATCCCAACCCAAGAAGCAAATTCCAGCAGGGCCGCCAACATATGAAGAAGTTGTGCAAGAGGTAGGGGAAGATCCACCTGAATATGAAGAAGACGACTCTCCCGATTATGCTCTTGCGCCGGGAGATGAAGGGGAATGGGAAGAGGAAGAGGAAGAGGAAGCCAATAAGATATTGGATAGCTTGGACCTCACAAATTATGATACTGTGGAGAAAAATCTCAGTGACCCAAATATCTCATCAACGAGGAAAATCAATTATCTCAAGAATATTGTAACCATTGCAAACTACAGAAGAAATCGGTTGAAGGGCTACAAAACATCTTGGTCCAAAAAGTTCCATAAAGGTGAAATAACGCAAGAGACAAAGAATTTTCAACATAGCAGAATAGACCACTCATCCCGAATTTTGAATGAATACATCAAACATTTTCAAGCGAAACAAAAGACATTGGAAGGTTCGGGAATCAGGAGAAAAAAAGGTGGATCCATCCGTTTTTTCTCCAACCCCGCTGATCTCCTCCAGAAACTTGAGGTCATTGTTGGCTCCATCCTTGCTGGGAATACGAATTCAGGCATCAGAAATACCGGGGTTGGTATTCTTGATCTTCTCCTGAAAGAAAACGCCATCAACAAATCCCAGCATGAGAAGCTCTTCAGAAAGTATTTCAAACTCTAAAATGGAAATCGAAAGAGAAATTGTCCTGTCCTCCTTTTCCGTCAAGACTGGGGGAAACAAACCAGAAAATTTCACAACTGAATTCAATAAACCAATTGTTTTGGATCGAAATTCCCAATATGTTGTTGGGTTGAACAGAATTATCAATATGAGTTTTACGTGGTATAACATCAATGCGGCATTGAAAAATCAGCTGATCAGATTCAGCTCTGACGGTGGGAAAACATTTTCCGATATCACCTTTCCCGCTGGGGTTTGGGATTATTCCACAATAAATGCGGCAATTCGAAACGCAACAGGCCCACTCGCAGGATCCACCCCAGGAAAGAATGAAAAATTCCCAATCAATCTTGCTTTCTCTCTCACAACTTTCAGAGTAACAATCACACTGGAAGAAAATTATCAACTGGATTTGACACAATCCAATTTCAACGATCTCGTTGGTTTTGAGAAAAAGATTCTGAAAGACAAAGTCAACATTGGCCCCAGAGTTCCAAACCTCAGTCAAGATACTGATATGTTGAACGTGCATTGCGATCTCACAAGTGATTCGCTTGTGGATGGGGAAGAGAGTGATATCATCTTCTCCTTTTCCACATCTGTTCTGCAGGCCTCCTATAGTTTCACTTTGGAACCCATGAGAATCACATTCAGCCCTGTGAATAAAAACAGAATAAGCTCCATTCGGATTTATATCACTGATGGCCGAAGGCGGATTGTTGATTTGAATGGGGCTGATACAGCGTTCTCTCTTATCTTGAAAAAACAAATAAAATGAAAAGTTATGAATTCTCTCATTATTATCACCCCCAGCTGGGACGGTTTGTTTATCGGCACAAAGGAACAGGTGTCATTGTAGATAATATTTTCAAACCAATAAGGAAGGTCGCATCAGTCGTCTTCAATAAATTCGCGAAACCCATTGCGAAAAAAGCATTGGAATCAGGAATTTCTCACGCTGGGGATGAACTCGCCAAAAAAGCAGTTGAAAAATCTGGTGATTTGATCATGAAAAAACTGGAAAATATGAGAAGGAAACCCTCCTCCAAAAAAGCTGCTGCTGCTCCTCGACCGCAGGGAGAAAGTTCTGATGCTATATTGAACAGGTTGATCTCTGGGCAAGGCATCCGAAAAAAGAAATAAAATAATATAAAATGGCTTTTCGATCGAGTGAATATCTTCAAAGAAATGAATTGGTGCGCTTCCAGCTGGATGATGTAATCAGAGCTCCAGCTAATGGACAACCTCAAACAAAGCATGGTTATAAATTCACAATAAATGACAGATCAGCATTCTATGATTGGTATAATGCTTTTTTTGAAGTGCAATTTCAACTCCAGAAAATAGCAGACGGCGCTGGGTATGCCGCAGCTGACAGAATCACAGTGATCAATGGCGCTCATTCCCTGATTAATCACCTGAAGATTAGTTCTGCTGGAAAGATTGTTTATGAGACTGATAATCTGCATAACGTTACTTTTATTAAAAATTTGCTAGAATACTCCGATGACTTCAGCAGATCAGTCGCCAAGAACAGTTTCTGGTATTTGGATACTGATGCAACAACAGCTAATACGAATGCAGGATTTGAAGCTCGCAGGATACAATCTCAAGCAGTGCAAAACAATGGAGACGGCGGTGCAAAGAACATTAACACGATCATTCCCCTGAATCGCTTTTCCTTTTTCGAAGAGTTGGAGGATAAGATGCTTGTGCCCATGCAGCTGCAATTTGAGATTAAGCTTCAACAGGATAATGAATTAATTCATATGGCTAATGGCACTGATGCTGGAAGAGTTGTTGTGAATAGGTTTTTGCTTTGGGTCCCCAGATTGACACCGAAAGATTCTCTTTATGACAAATTTGTCAGTTCATTCCTGAAAGAAACACAATGGAAATATCTGAGGGAGATGTATTCGAAATCAGCTCCTACGCAGTCATCAGGATTCTTCCAGATATCCGCAAGTATTGACAATGTTAAGCATATTTTTGTTTATCTTAAAAGAACCAATGATGCCGCTAAAGAAGAAGATAGCCCTTATCTCATGGACACTTTCAAGCTGAATGCGGACAATGAAAAACTCATCCTTGTTGAACTGCCGGCTGGAATATGGAAACGGAGTTTTCTACCCGGAAACAGAGTATGACAGTGAATCAAAAGTGAGGATTTTCCAGGATGTCATGGCTTATGCAATGAGGAAAAATGATTTTTACACTGGAACGCAGCTGAATCTGGCCAATTTCAATTCTCTTTTCCCGTTGATCTATTTCGATCTGACTTATCAAACTGAAAAACCAACAAGAGATCCCAAGCAGTTGATATTCAGATATCGATTGAACGCAGATGCAGCTGCAAACTTCAATGTACATGCCATTGTTCTCTATGAAGAAGAAGTGAAAATCGATAAGATTGGAAATGAGCTGGTTATCGTGTGAAGCGAGCGCAGCGAGCGAGCGCAGCGGCTGTGATCTGAAAACATATCTTGTCATTTAAAATGACAACATATCACCCATATAAAGTAAATCTGTCGAAAGGGCAAAAAAGCAAGCTTGGAAGAGCATTCCGAACAAAAAGCCCTATCACCCTGAGATTGGGTGGCAAACAAACAAGCGGAAATGATGAACTGATGCTGACAGCCAATCAAATAAAACGAATCGGCAAAGCCGCATCTCAGGGAAAGGGAGTTGAAATCAAGATATCAAAAACGCAAATCCGAAAAGTGATGAAGCAAGGTGGAAGTCTTTTCTCTGCTATTGTTCCCCTGGCTCGTTCCCTGGCGCCTACCCTGGCAAAGACACTTGGGTTGTCAGCATTGGCTGGTTTGGCGAGTGAAGGAGCGAGTCAAGTCGTGAAAAAGATAAGCGGGAGCGGGCAAACGGGGGGGTTTCTCATTCCCCAAGATAAAATTCAGAAACTGATTGACAATAAACATCTGTTGACAAATAAGCAGAAACAGGATATTTTGTCTGCCCTGAAGTCAGGAGGACAACTGACGATAAAACCATCAGCAAAACAATCTGGTGGATTGTTGGGAACTGTGCTGGCTTCCATCGGAATTCCACTGGCGCTGGACATGGTGAAAAATTTGTTTGGGAAAGGAGCTCCTAGAGTTGGACGCCCAAAGGGAAAAGGAGCGCCAAGAGTTGGACGCCCAAAAGGAAACGGCGCTCCAAGATTGGGAGCTCCCTTCCAACGCCCGCCTCCATTCATCGGAACCTGGGGACGAAAAATTGGGATGGGAAAAAAATCCAAAAAAGGAACGGGACTTCTGCTGGGAACGAAAAGTCCATTCAACAATATCCCAGTTCTCGGGGCAATATTGTGAGCGAAACGAAACCCAAATTCGTGAACAAACCCCTGAGCAACCTTGATCTTCTCCAGTGGATTGATTTTCTGAAAATTCCCAATTTCAAAGGGATTTTCGCCAGGGATGAAGTGAGGCCCCGAGAACACAGCCCCTGCATTATCAATCTTGATTCCCTTGCAAATGCAGGAACTCACTGGGTGTGCTGCGCCCCCGGACAGAAATTCACGTGTATTTCGACTCTTTTGGGATGGGATTTCCCCAGGAATTCAAAAGTTTCAAACCGGTGATTTGGAACAGCAGTCAGTATCAAAACATCAACAGCGTTCTTTGCGGATATTATTGCCTCTTCTTCCTCCATCAATGGTCGCAGGGGAAAGATTTCTATGATATTCTCCAGCCTCTCAGTCTGACTGATACGATGGGGAATGAGAAATTCATAAAAGAATATTTCGATTGAAAATGAAATCATATTGCGTGAAGGAGAAAAAACAAACTGAATGCGTGAAACCAACTGGATTCCAGACCGCAAAAAATGGCAGAAAAATGTGGTTTTGCCATTGCGCTTCCTGCGGAATCAAAAAAACAAGATTTGTGAAAGCGAGCGGAGCGAGCCGCGGAGCGGTGTCGGGAAACTGAGTCGGCCCTCACAAGGTGGGGGCATTGGTGAACTTGCGCTGACTGGCGTCGCGCATGCGCTGCCTTGGTTGGGAAAAAAGACAGTTGAAATGGGTCGTTATGGAGCCAGTGAATTATTGCGAAACAAAAACACTCAAAAGAAAGCATTGGATTTTGCCCTGGACAAGATGAAACCATTTCTTGCCAAAACCTCTGCTGATATGATGAATGAGCTGCCCACGGCGATCCGACCAAACAGAAAATATAAAACAGATCGAGCAGATTTGGATGGGGGTGCTTTAGATGTTCATTCCCTGATTGGGAAGCTGCCAAGACCAAAGAAAGGTTTCACTTTGCCTGGACATAATTATACCGGCCCTTATAACCCATTGGATAAGCAAGTCAGATTTGATGAAAAGGGAAAAATTCTCGAAATTATGCAGCAGCCCACAGGAAAAACAGACGGAGTTGCTATGCAGCACGATGTTGATTATTCAGTCTGCGCGAAGGAAAAGAATCCACGTAAATGCAAAAACAAAGCCGACAGGAAAATGGTTGCCGCTTTGGATGCCATTCCCTGGGAAGAAAGACAGTGGGGTCATGCTTTGGCGAGAAACACAATTCAAGCAAAACAGAAACTGGGTCTCGGCTTCGCCTCGACCCGCTCCGCTGGCCTCGGTGCCCCAAAAAACGGGAAAAGATTTTGAGTGAAGGCTGGGCTCAAAATCTGGCAAATGAACTTCACCGGCCAATCAGGCGGCGCTTTCCAAAGAGGCGAGTCATAGCATATGGGATTGACAACATCTGGGCGGCTGATCTAGTCGAGATGGGGAAATTTTCGAGGTGGAATAAAGGGATCAGATATCTCCTGATGGTGATCGATGTTTTCTCAAAATTCGGTTGGATTCGCCCCCTGAAAGACAAGCGAGGTCAAACAGTGGCTGATGCTTTCCGAGATATATTCAAGGGGCGAAAACCGAAAATGCTTTGGAGTGACAAAGGGTCTGAATTTTTCAACGCAACAATGAAAAATCTGCTTGATAAGAATGGGGTAAAATTGTACACAACACAAAACGAAGAAAAGGCATCTGTTGTTGAGCGCTGGAACAGGTCTTTTAAGGAGAAACTCTTCCGGATGTTTTCTGCTAACAACAATACAATATACTGGGACAAACTTGGCAAATTACTGGATGAATATAATCATCGTTTTCATTCGAGCATTAGGATGAGTCCCGCAGAGGCGAGCAAACTTTAAAATGAGAAAAAGGTTTTCGCTAATTTATACGGAGATTTAATTTATGCTAAACACAACCCGGCAAAATTCAGGGTTGGCGACAGGGTGAGAATTTCAAAGTTTAAACGGCAATTATTTGACAAAGGTTTCACCCCGAACTGGTCGGAAGAGATATTTGTGATTGACGAAATAAAGAACACAAACCCTGTAACGTATAAATTAGTTGATCTGTTGGGAGAATCAATCACCGGATCATTTTACGAGGCGGAAATTCAAAAGACAACGCAAGATGTGTTTCGAATTGAAAAAGTTATTCGCCGCGATAATAAGCGAAAACTCGCGCTTGTAAAATGGACAGGTTACCCTGACAAATTTAATTCTTGGGTTCCACTGAGTGATGTGGAAAAGCTTGGTGTCTAACGCGTTAGACACAAAAAATGTTCCGCTGAAAAAATTCTGAAAAAAATATTCCGCTGAAAAATTCTGGAAAAATATTCCGCTGAAAAAAATATTCCGCTGGAAAAAACATTCCGCTGAAAAATTCTGGAAAAAATATTCCGCTGAAAAATTCTGGAAAAAATATTCCGCTGAAAAAAATTCTGGAAAAAAATATTCCGCTGAAATCTGGGGGAAATATTTTTTTGACTAAAAAAATATTCCGCTGAAAAAAATCTTGGGAAAATTCCATTTATTCCCCCGAAAAACTGTCTAACGCGTTAGACAAAATTATTCTGTAAATCTCTTCTTGTTCATGATGGCGAAAAACACGTTAATCACTTTTCTGAAGTATAATTTTTATGCAAGACGCGTCTTGCATAAAATTAAAGCCAAAGCTATAATTAAAATAACAGCGTGAAATAAAAACAAGCCTGGAATATGAATGTTTTTACATTAATATTCACAAAGTCTGTTATTTCAAAACACCGCTTCACTTCGCTTCGCTTGGCCCGTTTTGCTTCGCTTTACTTTCTTTCAATTCCCGGTGGATTTCCCACAGGAGGCAACTTTGCTTTTGGAGTTCATTTCTGAGAATTTTATGTTCCTCCTGGAGATTCACAAATGACTCAAAAAGGAGTTCAATTGAGTCTTCGATTTCATCGCTTCGCTCAGCTTCCTCCATCTCCGAATCAGACACAATGAATTCCTCGTCTGAAGTGGTGGGAGTTTCATCGTCGCTTCTTAGTTCTTCCTCTGAGCAAGTGGAACAATCTTCATGGTCACTCGCTTCGCTCCCTCCGGTCGCTTCGCTTCGCTCGGCTTCATTGAAAATTATTTTTTCAAATGGGTCCATTTTCTTTCCAATGACATTTTTTGAAGATTGTTTGGATTATTTTTTCTTGTTTCGCCCGGCTGGATGGAGTTTTGAGCAGTTTGAAATCATCTTCATTGGGGCTGAAACCGTTCTTCTTCAACAGGGCGAAAAGAACTTGATTGCAATTGAGAAACTTGTCTCTGCTGAGAAACTTGTCTCTGCTGAGATGAAGGTCATTATATGCAAGTGAAAAATATTTAAAGTCGTCAATGAGAAATTTTTCCAGATGCTCATAATCATTGCCGTCGTGGCCTGTTATGTGATTAAAAATTTCATGATCGCGGCCATTGACTTTTTTCCATTTGGAAGCTTTGACGAAATCCCTGACTTTTTTTTCTTGTGATTTCGTCACGGGGAATTTGGGAGAGAATTTCTCTTTGATAAAATTCGAGATCTTTGAGTGGAATTTCATTTTTTTTCCTCTGATGTTTCCCCTGATTTTGCCGAATGATATCTTTGAAATGTTCCAGCCTGTCATTTTTGGGAGAATGCCATGTTGTGAGGGTTTCTCGAATAATTTCAGGAGTGAAATCGATTTCTTCTTCTTCAGAATCAGACATTTTCTTGCCGGAAGAGATTTTTTTGAGTTTTGGATGGAATTTGGCCGCTGCGGAATTTAGGGAAAGATTTTTTCAGAATGCCTAATTTCAAGATTATTTTTTGTGCTCATTTTTAGCAGTCAGTAGTTGATATTAGCCACTTTTGAGACAGTCCAAATTACTCCCAGTTTTCACACAATTCATTTCCTGCTGATTTAGGCAATTAACAAAGAATTTTTCACCAGCTAAATTCAGCAGAATCATCACAATTCTGATAGATTGAGCAGATTTGAAGAAATTATCAATTGTGTGAAAAATGGCGGAACTCGACGAATTTTTGAGGATTTTTTAGAATTCTTGTGAACTGCTTAAACTGGGAGAAATTTGGACTGTCTCAAAAGTGGCTAATATCAACTACTGAAAAGTGCGGGGCTTATCCAGGCACTACACGGGATTAACGGCTGAGTCGTGGGATTTTCAAAGTCCTAAAATATATCGGGCCCCACCATAGAAATTAAATACTAAAATAACAATACTAAAACTGTTTAATTCCATTCTAAAAGTAAGGCTTTCGAGTCCGAATTTTCTTGAGGTATTCAGTGAGAAACGCATAGTGCCAGGTATCGGGTCCCAAAAGCCCCAGATTTCTGGATCGCGTTGTAGACGGACGTCCAATTTTGCTGTAGCTTTTACACAGACGGAGGATTTTAACTAGTTAATTCTTGCTGATAAATCGGAGATACGATCCGGAAGTATCATTTCTTTGAATGCTTGACGGTAACTTCTATGTCGGTAGAAATATATGCATGGATTCACAGCTGAGTTAGCAAGGCCAAGTGATCCTAACCAATACAGGAGCATATTGTAACGGTATGGGAACATGGTTGAAATAACGGTGACAGGAACCCAGCAAAGAGAAAAAAGAACTACAATCAACGAAATCGTCTTTGCAACTTGCTTTTCTCGTTCGCGCAAATCGCCAGGTATTTGGAAGTTGCTTTGATTTTGGTGTAAGTTGCGTATTTTAGAAGACCGATACCGGACGTTTATGAAAGTAACGATCCCGCTTATGACGATAGCTGTGTAGCAAGTGACAATCCCAGAAGTTGCGAGACGCTGCAAAAACGATCTGTGTCTGCGAAAAATGAACTCTAGAGCTGGATATATAGAAGACGCGAGCCACACGAATGCTAAAACCATTTTCAGCTTTGAAAAAGTCATTTTCATTTTGTGGGTAAACGGGAAACAAATCGCCCAACAGCGATCTATGCTCATTGCTGCCAACGTTAAAAGCGAAGCCGTGACAGAATAACGTGAAAGTACTATCGAGGCATACCCTGAAGTACTCACTGAACAGACTGGCGTAACACCTTGCGTTAACTTTAAGATTACCAATGGCACTGCTATCGCGGTGACAAGTAGATCAGCAATCGCGAGGTTTGCGATTAACACACCGCAAATCGTTTTTAAGTTCGGCGTTCTCCTGATCACAAGGATTATAATAATGTTACCAATTGATCCTCCGACTGCTATAACGCTGCAAAGAACTACTGCAAGAGTACTGTTGATTGTGTTCAGTGAAAAATCCTGGCAATACGAAATGGTGCCTGTTCTGTGCCAAGTCCTCAAATCTACTGTATCACTTATGCTTGAATTCATTTCTATGACGACTTGGCTAAAATTTCTGAAGGTTTGTTTTCCTTGTGAAGGCAAAACTATACGAAATATGGACTTTCCTCTGTTTCATGTTAGCGTTCGTTTATACCTCATTGTGCTCTGTCCTTTATAAGAGGGTCTGGATGGGTGGATTCAAATGTCAGTTGTCAGTTAAAATTGAGGCCAGTTGTCAGTTAAATTTTAATATCCTTTGTCAGTTGTCAGTTAAATGACTGTTAATTACTAACTAAGATCTGAAATAACTGTTTTGGCGCATTTTAGACTCCCTATAATGATTAACAATGCATATCATAGTCTTCAACATCATTGTCTTTGTAGAAATTATTTGTTTCAATTTTGTTTTTTATTTAACTTGTACGCACGGGAATAATGTTGAATATGTTGGTTGATACATGCAATATGCAAACTGATTAAAGCTAATTAGGAGTATTAGACTTAGCTAAAAGAAGACTTGGGGGTGGATCAAACATGTTCATTAATATGCATTCACCAGCCCTTCTATTTCCTTATTTACTTTCAGGCCTTCTAGAGAGGGACGTATTTAAAACTTAAAGATGGACTTGTTGCTCCAGGAACATATAGTACGATTTATAAGTCAGAAAGTATTGAAACTGTTCCATATAAAATTAGAAATTTTGAGATCAAGAATATAATGTGATTCTAACCCAACCCAAGTGGCTGTGGAGAGGGAGGCTTATTAAATATTAAATAGAGAGGGCGGCTTATTGAAAACGACACTTTGGCGATCCACGCTGAGCAAAATAAAATGATCGCTGAATAGGCGCCACGTTTGTTTTTCTCAAAACTCTACACGTGCTGACTCACGTAAGCAGCTGAAATTGAAGAGCGCGTGCAAACTGTGTTCAGCTACCTTAATAGAGATGGGGGCGTAATAGAGTGTATTTTGCGACATTTCTGACAATTCATATATAACTATACAGCGATCTCATATTAAAAATATAAATATTTTGGTTATTCAGTGTTCCAAAGGTGCAGGTGTCTAATAATACAGAATGAGTTGTTTTCGTTTATGCTAGTATCCTATTTAATTAAACTTTTCCTTTTTCCTGTTGTTCCAGGAACATATAGTACGATATACAAGTCAAAACCTATCATTGATATACTGAAAACGGAAATTGATAAGAAAGTATTGAAACTGTCCCATCTAAAATTGGAAATGTCGAGAACAAGAATATAATGTCATTCTAACCCAACCTTAGTGGCTGTGGAGAGGGGAGCTTATTAAATATTAAATAAAGAGGGCGGCTTATTGAAAACCTCGAAGCTCAAGAAGGGCGGCCTATTAGAGAGGGGGCTTAATAGAGATCGCGGCGTATTAGAGTGTATTTGCGACATTTCCGACAATTCATATATAATTATACAGCGTTCTCATATTAAAAATGTAAATATTTTGGTTATTTAGTGTTTCAAAGGGTGCAGGTGTGAAAGAATACATAATAAGTTGTTTTCGTTTATGTTAGTATTCTATTTTAAGTTAAACTTTTTCCTTTTTCCTAGATAAACTTTAACACAAAAAGATCATCGGCTTTGTAGAAATTATTTGTTTGAATAAAACTTCAAAGCAAGAGAATAAAGTTAAATATGTTGATTGATTACACGCAATCGAAACTTTAGCTTTTTAATGTTCCACTACTAATGAGGCGAAAATGGCTGCTTCTAAACTCAGAACGTGCCATATATTGCATATAACATGTTTAAGGAGCAATCTGACATAACCCTGCTCCTAAAAACAACCCGAAATTGAAGAAAAAGAGCTGTTTGTATACTGAGCGGAACTTTCCTTGAAATTCATCCAAAAAAGAAGTTATATGTTTTTATTGCGACCAACACTTTTATAAAAATCCACTCCCCTAGTGCGTCACTTAAGTTTTGTCTGTTGATATATAAAACAGAATAATATCGAAAAGAAAAAAATGCATAATTTCGAAAATTTGGTTGTCTGAATTCTGGGTATGTAGGTATTTAACCGGCCGATGGCTTTCATCCTCAATGTTATGAAATAGTAGAAGCGACCAATGAGTTTATACTCGCTATATCCTCTCTGAACACAACAAATAGCGCAAAGGCCCCTCTTACTGTATTCAGTATCGGATAAAAATTATTTGACTTCTTGAGCAAACATGGTTTGAGAAGTGTTATTTTCAACCATCGACCCTAGTTGTGTCAACGAACGGAAGCCATTCCTAAGAGTATACCTATCAATTGTCAAGGATTTTAAATAACTTGTTTCCCACAAAAAGAACATTCATTCTCTGATGAAGGCCGCAGTGAGCGACCGAAAATTTAGAAAAACTTTTAAACTTTTTATAAAATTTTTAACAGGTCAGTTTCAAAACTTTTATTTATTATCAAGTGTTATTTCAATTATTTGTTTTGAAACAGCATTCTCATGATCATAAAAAGAGGGTCTATTAAAGGGGGTCGCACAGTCCGCAAACCGCCATAGTTTGTTCTTCCTAGACCGCAAACCGCTTTGGTTTTTTCCTCAAGACCGAAACCGCCAATAATTCTTGACCGTAAACCGCCAGATAAATACTAATGTACCCGCAAACCGACACTAAAAAATGGCTTTAACCGGCAGCCCGCCAGAGTATAATAGACCCTCTAAAAATAACCAATGATGAAAAGGTTGCTAGCTTCACATTCGCACTTATGTGAACGATTGTATCAGTGTTAAACAAATACTTCGAAACCATGAATGATCTAGTATTTTTCGGTTTCTATTTTCTGAACTTTGGATAGAAAATTTGTTCTAAGCATAAATGAAACGAGTAAAGTGTTTTAAATCGAAAACTAAAGAACTTCATCTTTTTTTGTCTTGTGTTCGGAGCAACATTTTCTTTGGGTGGGCTGATGCACTTGCTTGTTTATGTTCTTGTTGGATTTTTAAAAGTAGATCTCAGGAGAATCTGTTTGGTTTTGAAATCCATCAATTGTGTCATGACTGTTTTTCTTTTGTTCAAATTTGACTGTTTAACTAGAGGTGAACAGGTTATTTTAATTATACAAATTCGCACTCACAAAAATAAAAAGTTTAATACGTTTCAAACCGAAATGGTCTACTACTAAAATCTGAAGTCTTAGACTAGACTTATCTTAGTGTAGCAATGTTAACTTTTAGTAGCTTCAAACCAGCTCAAACGTTTCTTTAATATGAAACTAACATTCAACACTACGGCTTCCTTTATGACCGCGTTGAAGACACTGATTAAAAGGACAGTTAAATGGAAATTTGTAGCTAAAGTTCACCTGCTGTATGTCAAGCGTTAATTTCGTATTTAAATGGAACTTTGACATTAGAAGGTTAGAGAATTCTGAAAACAAAAAAAGTATTTTTCTTTACAAGTTGAGATCTTAAGTTATATAATTATACATTAAATAAAACCGAAAAAAGATTATTCCAAGATTGTTATCAGTTGCTTCGCAACGTAATGTGTTTAGAAATACAAAACCTCAACACAACACGAATTTTCCATGATGATCCAGAATATCCACAGGTATTATTTTGTTTTGGTGTAAAACGCATTCTTTGGTGGCGGCGAGAAAAAGAGAAATGCAGTATGCAACTTTGTTGTTTTTATGGCTATCATAAAGAAGAAGTGGTTTGATGGCCTTATTTAACGGAGTGAATTCTTGGCTTTCATATGACGTTTTAAAAATTCTAAAATCTCAACTATACATCCTACAAAGTTGTTTCTAACATGGTATGTAGATACCAGTGTTGTTATCCTTCATAAAAGGTTTCAGGTTTTAACGATGTTTTGCTTCCAATTTGTAAATGTTTTAAAGTGCCTATGAAATGAAATTTTCGACCCGTTTTTATACTAAGAAATTGAAGTCCATGTTCTTACCACAAAGTTGGCCTGCATGAGCCAAAAATATGGGACAACCAGCGCGCGGCCAAAATATGCAAAGTAGGACTTGTGACGTCAACAAGTAATCAACATGGTAGTCAAAATTCATCTGTCGGAGGACATTTCCAACCGAGCAAAACTGCTAAATGTATAGCTAAAAAGTGGTTTGTCTGCGAGAAATACTGAAGCGTCGGATTTTGCCCAACTCATGACGTCACTATGTTATTTGCTTCTGCTTCTGTTTCTCTGCCATAAGGATCAGTTTGCCGTTTCTTTTGTTTCACTTCAAGTATTAATACTGATCTAGGCCAGGAAACCCAGATCCGGCCACTCTCAACGGTTTGTCGCAGTGATCGTGTACTAGTTCCAGGCCCCAGGACACGAAAAGCTAATTTTTGACCAACTTTGGACGACCAAAAATATACTTTTCGTTGCTTGACCATAACTTAAATTGGAAAATTACGAATCAGTGGAACATGGCCTTTAATTGTTTCGTGATATATTTATAGAGAGGGTGGTAATGTGGGGGGGGGGGGGGGGGGGAGGGGTTGGATCACGTTTTTTTTTTTCACGAAAAATAAAATTGTCATTTCACGAAAAAAAAAACATTCCTTACTTTTTTCTAATTAAATTACATCCAAAGTACAGCTTTGTTTGTTGTCTTCACCGACCGTCCACTCCTCGTTCTTCCTGATGTAAAAAAAAGGCTGAGTTCTTTGTTTTGCTGATGTTGTGTAAAATTACCTAACCTTGTAGAGTGACCTGGGGTCCAGAATGACGATCAGTCACGTCATGCATTCGTCACGCAATTTACACTGGCGTAGTTAAACGCTTACTGGATAATTTTTTGGAGGAAGAAAGAATCACGGTTTACAGTAGCATTTCACGAGAAAAAAACAACAGTCATTTTGCAGTGCTCATGAAAAAAAGTCGATTCACGGTTTACGGGTATATAACCAAATCACGTTTCACGAGAAAAAAAAAATAGCCATTTCACAATTCACGGGAAAAAAAAGAGGCCTTTCACGGATCAAGAAAACACCTTTTACCACCCTCTATATATAGAGAGATAGGCTTTGCCTAACAGCAGAGCTCTCTGAACAGAAAGTTGATGATAAGCTTAACTAAAACGAAAGGTCGGAAGCACAAGAATTATGATTAACAACCAGGCTATTTTTCAGTTTTCGCAATTCTCAAAAACAGTTGTACGCGACCGTCTGCACAGTACATTTAGACCGTACAAAAGCTTACAAAAACTAAATTTTTTTCTCGGTCTAGAATAATTAGTATGACTAATTTCCGAATAAAATACACCTGTTGCGTATCGAAAATTGCCCGAAAAACTGACTTGGAAATCAAAATTGCAAAAAATACGCAGACATCTTTGCATAAGGCGACGCGAGTGAAGATAGAACCATAAAATCCAAGTCTTGTTTTGTTTACATAAAATCGCTTTTTAATCCATGTAATGAATGAACAAACACATAAAAATGGCCAACACAATCTTCTTTTGAAAAATGTATTCAGATATCCATTAGTTTATGTTTAACATCATTATGTTATTAGCATATTTCGGAAAATTCTTCGGAAAGCAATCTATCAATTCGATGCAAATAAACTTTTTGCTAAAGTTTTGCACGTGCATATGTAACTTGAAAACAATACTCGTGAATAATAAGGACGCTCACTTGTAAACACAAAATCTATGGGAAAAATTGGTACATTGGAGGCCGTATTTTATTGCCTTGCATGTCTTTAATGTCCTTGAAACTTGCAGGCCATATAAATTGATAATTAATCTCGAGATTGTCAAATTTTTCAAAAAAAATATCTCGCGGTTTCCAAATTATCATCACATTTGTAGGCGTAGACCAAATTACATACAAAAGTGGCAACAAGAGCAGCTGAACGCACGTTAACCAAATCCTTCTTTCTAGCAATCGGCCAGAGCAACCCCCTCACTTTTTCACACACCATTTCAAATGGAATCAAACTACTATGAGATGAAACTTCATTTCCATCGCGCATCGTTTTGTGTAGATATCAGCCAATTATGTCGATAGTGTGTTTTTCACTGTATTTATAATCCCCAAAACTTCATCCCTAAAAATTTCAAAAACGCTCTCATACACTTCTTTTAAACTTTGTCCAGTTGGAGCCCATGGTCTAATCAATTAGTCCACTAGCGAGTTTTACAAAAAATTCTCTTGATCTAGAGAAACTCCTCAACTTGTGAATTTCGGAGGATCACCATTCCGTTGCCATGGAAGCGCCGATGTAAACAAATCCGATACTCCCATAAAGTTCAATGTATTGTGTGTTCGCATGCAAAGTGGCTTGACTTTTTATGTGCTACAACAAAAGATATGGCCCATTAAAATTGAAAGGGTGTGGACTTGAGAAATGGGTACGAGCCTCCTTAACACGTTGGAGGCCCTGAATAAATTATTGTTGAATCGACTCCCCAACGGCAACTGACTGATCGATTGGGCGACTGATTGTAATTTTGATTTTTGATTTTGAATTTAGATTGTTTTAGTCAGTCTTAAAATCCATAGGTTTTATGACTGACTAAGTGACCTCTGTATTTTCAACAGAACTCTCACCCACAGCAAAGTAGTGCTCAGGATGCCATGAAAGGACAAGTGGAAGTATATCTGTGGGACCTGAACAGCCACACAAACTGGAAAGTAAAGAAGTATTTTTCGTTTGTCTCACGATGTAGTCACTTCCGATGTGGATCGAGACGTTTCGACTGCATACTGCTAGTCTTCTTCAGGCGACGTTGAGAGGCATTTCTGATGGACTTGTGGCCTATGGACTCCATGAAGGAGTTGTTACGGCAAAGAGAGTTAAAACTAGTGAACGTTTAGGCACGTTTACAGCTAATAACACCGGAATAACAGCTGTAAATTTAGCTTCTAATGGGAGATCTGCTGTTGTGGGGTGTGCAAACGGAAGTGTGGATATAATTCAAATGATATGATGACGCCATTTACGCAAGAGTGCGTTACGCTACTCGAGACCTAAAGCTGATTTTCAGGGTCTGGAAGGGGGGTCTGGATCCCGAATCACGGGCTATTTTTTTTGGTGAATTCGTGAATCACGTAGTTTGTTTTTGTCATTTCCCGAATCACGTTGTCTGTGAAAATTTCTCTCTGCATATTGTAGCGCCTTTATTCATTCGAGAGGTATCCACTACGGGATTTTCTTTAAGGCCTTTCCCCCAGGCGATTTCATCAATAGCTGTAAATTTTGTAAAATGGGTCTTGAAGATGTGGAAATCCTTTTGATTTTTTTGCGCTGATCACCATTGAACTTTTCTTTGTGGATGAGCTGGCTACTCACTGTACCAGATGTTGGAGTCAGAAATATGAGACCAGAATCTTTAAGGCCCATTTACACATGTGATTTTTTATGCGATTTTTTGTCGTGTATTCTAATGCAACTTTTGTCGCAAATGTAAACTAGCAGCGATTTTCCTGTGCGATTCGGGTGCGATATTTGCTGCGATTTCCGAAAAATCGCCGCCAAGTTGCATCAGGCTTCGAACATGTTCAAAACCTCTGCGACATCGCGCGAAAAATCGCGCCCAAATCGCACTGAAATCGCCGCCCGTTTACACTTCCGATTTGAAGATGCAACTTGCGCGCGACAAAAATTGCATCGACAAGTGGGACAAAAATTGCGCAAAAAGCGCCTGTGTGATCTCATTACTCGCCATAGCATAGAAATAGACAATAAACAAACAGCAAGTCGAAAACAGGACGATCAGGTCCCGGATCAGGTCGAAGTACAGTAGCTTCCCACCCGTGGCCTTCCTGTCATGGTTTTGTCAGTTAAACCACGTAAATAAAATGACACATGATTATATGACAAAGGTCGGTTTTAACAACACAGGCTTAAACCGCCCGCTGTGACTTGGTGTGAGAGTTAGGAAGTTTTTTACAGGTCGCTATAAAACACGGCAAAATTGTGTGTGTGTGAATTGATACGGGCCAATATATTTGAATTTCACAGAATTTTGTCGGTGGAAATCACGAATCATGGACCACAGATAAAGCAAATCGATCCCGCGTCACAGCCGATACAGTATTCCCGTATCACGGCTGGATTTATTTTGTATTCCCGAATCACGTACTCAATTTCGGCTAAATTGCGAATCACGCAGAACCCCTTCCAAACCCTGAATTTTATGCTAAAGGTAAAAAAAACTCAGAGGAAAAACACAAGCGCAAAGAAACGCTTAACCCTTTCATAGTCAATGGGGACATGTACTTTAGCAATATCTTTTGAGTCTGTTGACAAAATCCTATGATGAAAGCTCTTCAGCAGTACTATTGCTTGCATGGTACCATTTGTTTATCAATATTTAACAAAATGAAATTCAGTGGGGTGATTTTTCTTGAATTTTGATGTTTGGCACTCTTGGGAGTTAAAGGCATATGAACCAAAATTTCTTTTTAAGTAGTTATAAAATTTAGCCTTTGAAATGCACGATTCCAAAATTTGAGACGTTTATAGTAAAAATTGGCGATGTTACAAGCGTTCGAAGTTACGTTATTTCGTCCTAAAAAATGGTCACGAAATTCAAGGGTCTGGAGTCGGGTTGTGACGTAATGTTGGTTGCAAAAGTTTGTTTACGTGCAGTAACTCTCCGTGAGTTCTTGCCGCTCCGAAAGATGTATAGGGATTCGGAAGTGCCTGCATCAAAACTCCGCGAAATTGCGTGCGACAGAGCCGCCATTCCGGATAATGAACTGATCGTGCAACCAACATTACGTCACATCACGTGACATTTTGACATTTTGGCCGCGCGATTTGAAAACCATTTTTAGGGGAAAATAGCGTAACTTTGAACGCTTGAAACATCGCCAATTTTTACCTTAAACGTCTCAAATTTTGGAATCGTGCATTTCAAAGGCTATATTTTATAACTACATAAAAATAAATTTCGGTTCATATACACTTTAAAACAAGCTCCAGTAATTAGTAATTTTACTGGATTTAAAGGGGCTATGCCATGGAGATTTTGATGTTTGGGGTCTAAACAGTACATACACGAAATTGCTTATAAAACAATAAAATGTAGATATCAAGGGAATTTTCGACCCATTGCAGAGAATGAACCATGATCTGAGTTTTAGCAAGTTTTCCACGTCTTCCAAGGTACAAGCTATAAACTTGAAACAATTGGCTAATTTTTCCAAGTTGCAATCCGCCATTTCCATCCTGGCCACGTGTAACCCAAGACACTTATTTTCAACCGTAGAGCACTGGTACAATAATGGGACATTAACTGGGACATTATTGTTGGATTTCCACTCATATAAATATGTCTTTCGAACTTTTTAACGTAACTCTTGAAATGGTGACATAGCCCCTTTAAAGTCTGGATAATCATAATTAATCGTACTTTAAACCAACCACGAAAAGCTGCTCCCTGTGCTCCTCAAAGGAAAATTAAGGAGCTCTGAAATCGTCCCTTTATCCTTTCTTCTTATAGAAATAGTAGTCATTTTCCTTCAATCAACTGCGGCATTGCGGACTCCTCGCTATAACGGACACCCCGTCATGACGGACAGGAGTTTGAATTCCGACGAACAATAAGAATCACTGAAGAGAACTATCTCCTTTTTACGGACTCCATCTGTTATCGGGGTCTTCAAAGGTGTCCGCATAGCAACGAGAATTGGGTGTGGGGTAGTGCGCCATACACGAAATCCCGAAATATATGGACTTAATTTAGAACAACAACACAATAGGCTTGATAATAGAACAAAAAGTTTTTTTTGCTGCGTGGCACTCACGTTGAATGATGATATTGAGATTTAGTTAAGATTGAGTGCTTGAAATACGTCAGCACGAGCGTTTGTCTCGTGAGAACACAAACACTGATGAAGGGGTTATCCCCGAAACGTCTGACTGTCTTTGTAACAGTATTTCAAGCACTCAATCTTAACTAAATTTCAATATTATTTGATAATAGAACAACACAAAAGACTTGGTATATGGAGCTCGAGCATTATCCTGCAGTTGCCTTTACCAGAAACAAACCTTAAATCCCAACGTGCCACGAATGGCAGCTATAACTGAGAAAGGTTTACAAATAGGTTATTTTAAATTCTTAGTATGTATTGTATTCAATTTATATTTTGTATCGTAATTTTTTTTTCTTACTAATTAATTATTTATTTATTTATTTATTTATTAAGTTATCAATTAATTTATTTTTGTATACAGAAAGAAGAACGAAATGTCAAAATCCTTGATGCAGACAAACTGACCGATCATCAGGTCACTATTAGTGTTTTTCGAAGCCAAATAAATTTGTAGTATATGAAATTCTCTTTTATTTTCAGTCCAGAAATCTTATATACTGACCCAGCTTATCAGCCCATTCATCCTTGAACGCGTCAAGTTAGAATAATTTACGGGAACACGAGGCGTTTTAGGGAAGTAGCAGACTTGAACATCTATCATTATATCTAATACAAGTGAATTAATACACTAGATGCACTCGGCTGCATTATCATTTCAATTTTAACGTAAAACAATACTTTCATTGCTGAGTGATCCTTGCTACCCAAGTTGAAAATATATATCCCAGAACATCTCAAGTATCAATAATTTACGGGAACACGAGGGGTTTTCAAAACATATGTGAGATGGAAGGCGCGAGAAGTGAAGACCCATTTTTTTTATGTTTCAAATTGAAACTGAAACTAGGTGAGCCCATTTCGAATTATGCTTTATTTAATTTACTGCGTTTTTCAATAACGCGGAAACTCCGCAAACATATTTTATCAGACGTCTTAGAAAACAACGATGTTTTACTGGGTTGTCTGGGTTGTGATTGGTGGATTTCGATCCATTAATTTTTATTTTTGTCAGTTTCTGTTTTTAGGGGTCCCAATGCTTGTCTCCATAGTTATGAGTTCGTGTATTATTGAAAGGCACAGTAATCTTACTTAGAAATAATGGAAAACAAATCCGGGTAGTTTTCCCACTGGTCCAACAAGCTTGAATATCTTGAATTTCACAAACAACACACAACAACATTTTGTTCTTCATTTGCTTTGCTTTTGCTGTGAGTTTCCGACCAGTTTTTCGAATTTTTAGCAAAGTTTAAGGTTGTATCAAGCTTTCAAGTATTAAATAGGTGCAATCTTAGCTTATTTTAGAGACAAAAACATAACCAGACGGCAATGCAGCAATTTCTATGCAGTCGATATTGTTGAAACTTGCTCACAGTAAGCCTTGAAAGTTTTGAAACTTACTTGACGTAATAAGGAACAATAATTCTTCATTTAATGACATGTATATATTGAAAGAGGTCTTTCTTAAACTTTTTCGATGTTTCTAAACTACTATTGCTTACTTTTCAGCTCTCCGTGCATAGTTTTTGTCTAAGACGTCTGTGGATATATTCAGGAAAATAGTTATAGGTGTGGTCAACTGTATCATAGAAGCTAGTCGTGGCAAAATTTTATGCTCTGTTCAATTGAGAAGATCCTTCCAGTACATGTTTCATGGCAAATATTCACACAAAGCTACCGAATTACAACATGTGCCACGCACGCTTGTTGATTTTGAAATCAGGGAGTGATAACTGAAAATCGTAGATAACGTGTCAGTTGGTTCTGGTTCTAACGTAACCGCGCGTTGATGCTCGATCGCCAAAAAGCAACGTATTTTCGCACGGAGGGGCAAGCTATCAGATCTGTCATCACACTACGCCAAGCTGTCCTTGTTTAGGTGTATGAGTTGATTTCTCTTTTCTTACCGAATTTTACTCTCACTAGGGCAAGGTCAGTACCCTCACTTCTTTCTTTAAAGAGTTTATTATTACTCATCAGTAGCAATATGTTTGTACAGTGACTTATATAATATATAATAGAAATACAAACAAACATCACCTGTTTATAGATTCTATTTTTAAAGACCAAAAAAATGGATTTTTGATTCATTCATTCTTGCCTACATCCTTTATTTACATCTACATGTTCCGTGCTTCAATGTTTATTGATTAACAAATATTGCAACCATTGTTTATTATAACAAATCATTGTTGACTGACAGTTTATTAAATCATATTGAATATTGAAATGGACCAATTAACATCCTGAATGTTGATGAACGCAATAAGGCCAGGCTATACTTCGTTCAACAACTTTCAACATTTTCAACCGTGAAAGGAAAGGTCAAGCAAACTATCACTCGTCGATCGTGTTCGAAATTTGCCATATCGTGTTGCAAAATTTATTAAACAAGAAATCTTAAAAATGTATAAAAAAAACCCTGTACAGTAGTGTCTTGAAAAGTCGAGAGCTTATTCGTTTTCTTTGTTATTTTTGCTTCTAATAAACGTCTTTTAAACGTTGTTTCTGAAATACATCTGATGCAAGTTTCCTGTGGGTTTCTCTTGATATAACCTTCTTTGTCATAAAATGTTGATTAGTTGGATTTGATCCTGTTGATAAAATGAAACAAAGTTAAGCAATCTAAAAACAGGTGTGTAATTCGCGCCTCCATAAACAAAGCACCAACTTTTGTCAATGAGATTTTTGGGATCGTATGGGTGACCATGCAATTTGAGTTATATGGCTGGTAAATGGCCGGGTTGTCTTTGGAAATCATCAACCTATCGTAACTAACACTGGTTAGCCAAACGGTCACAGAAAGCCTAGTGACGAAAGCTGGCACACATTACTGCGGGTTGGACTTGCGCAGAGAGCTTCGGGTCCCTTTTAATTATTATTAGATTTGAATCAAACGTTCAGGCCGTGGTCAATTTGATACGTGTATCGAAAGTTAAGATATATTACTCCACTTTTTATCCCATTAAATCAGCTACAACCTTACATTTATAGTTGGTGTACAAGTATCAACCGATTTTATATGTATATCTGGTCTGCTAATACCACGTTCTCAAGAACTTTACACACATGTAACGGTTTGGTAAAGAAAATGATGATGCCTTAGAACACTGAGTGGGGTAAGGTGGGGGTCGGGGTGGGGACAATCTTTGTACAGTATCAGATGATGAGATTTGATGGTAGTCAACTAAACAAGTGTATTATTACCTGTAAAGTTGGTGGTTTGGAAGTCCGAAGCAAAGAGGAAAGAAAGCGCAAAGAAGAACACCGGTAACCAAGTGCTTATCTCTATAAAGTAAATAAAACAAGAAGCCGTTATTAAGTTATAAAATGTTTAATAAGATGTTCATTCTAATGTTATTTCTTTGATAGTTCTTTTGTTCTGATAAAATAACATGAAGGAGACTTTTTAATGCATAATAACTAGGTAAAGTGTGCGGTATATGAAAATACCTTTTGCGTTTACTGACTACCTTACCTTTTGAAACGTAGTAGCAAGAGTTGCTCAGTTTCTGAAAATTCTTAGAAGACTCGATGATTTCTCGACCTCTTTCCTAAACAAAATTAAAACATAACAATAGTTATACATTATTGTAAGATTAATTAACTTTTATGCGGGTTTTCTTCGTTGTATTTGACTGCTGTCTAAGTTTCTGAGTTCTAACACAGCTAAGCGTGAAGGAAAATGAAAGTCTTACTTATTGTATTCTTCACTTTATTCTGTTTATTGTTTTCAAGACAGAGGGACTACATTCAGCTTCTTTGCTATCGATTTTTATATTTACCTACTTACCCGTTCAAAATATGCCACGACTTCCGCGCATGCGTTGTCTCCTTCGTGTGAGGCTTTTATTCCACAGAAGAATGACTGCTTTGTTTTGTTCACGTGACTGATTTCGAAATGGCAGCATGGAAAATCGATTGAGTTTTCAGGTGATTTCCACGCATCGTTTGATTTGATAGTCTGAATACACAAACACAGAGATGACGATGTACTTAATATGAAGAGTTTTTCATGAATAAACAACTTAAGTATTCACGTTTTATACCTCTTTATCAGTGAGGTGGGCTTGAAGGTAAAGTGTGGTGGGGTGTGGAGGCGGATGTGACAGAGGATGACAAGTAAAATGGTACAGCTACGTTTAAACACTCTAGGCAGTGGTGAATTTCATTTTTGAAAATGGGGCAAACTCTGTTAGGTTCAAAGTGGTTTTAAGGATGGAGTGCCACACAAATGTCGCGTCAAATTAATTTGCGAAAAAAGCCACGTCTAAGATTTGTTTCCATACCTTCACATTGCTTCCTTTTATTTTCCATCCAGCTTCAAGAGGACTTAGCTCAATTCTGATGTCTTTGCTGCTGTTGGACACAAACAGCCCAGCAAATGGTGCAAGTAACTTGTTTCCTCTTTCGTCTTCTTTTTGACAAATTTTCTGTTCATCGAAAAGAAGAAACATATTTTGATCATAAAAGATGTCCATTGGAAACAATAGCAGTTGGTCAGAAGTTATTTGCTCTGACCATTTGGCCGATATATATTATATTAACCATGCTCTTCAATCCTATGTTAAACATAATCCAAGAAGTATCACTTTTCATGTAAGAGTTACTTTGTCGAAAGAGGGTGTTAAAATAGGAGAATGCGGTGCTTGTTTTCGGAGGTGGGGGTTATGGGGGGATCGGGGATGATCCTTTCTCTAAAAGAACTCTCGGTACATAGAAAATTACTGCCACATGATACCTTACAAGCGATGTCTGTATCATCTACGAGATTAACCCAAATCTTCCAGTCTCGTCCTTGTGTTGGACGTCGAGCAAAGATCGCCATTTGCATTCTTTTCTGGTCATCTTTCCCTGGACTTCCAAACGCCGCGATCTCAATGTCTTCCCCCAGTGACGGGAGTGTCACCTCTATGTCGTTATGCTTCTGTTCCACTTTAGCATCAGGGTAGACCTCCCCTACGCTCCTCCAGTTTGCTATCTGTTGGGATCCTCCTTTGATGTGATTCAGTAAGGGTCGACATTTAACATGGATATCCCATTTATTACTGTGTGTCATCAAACAGCTGTGCTCAATTAGAGTTGGTGGAGAGGGAGAGGTTCCCCGCAGGATCTTGTAGCAGCCGCTAATTTGAAAGAATCTTGATTCATTGTCTACATCGTTTTCCGTTTCTAATATAACAAAAATAAATATTATCAAGTGTTATCTTTATAGTGGAGGCCAGGTGTTCAAGTGTCCCACCCGTTAAACGCCGCATGTCTAAAGAGTCAGGAAGTTCGATTCATGGGAACCGCCTGTGTTTCGTCGTCAGAAAAAAGCACTATGCTGCACATTCTCTTACCAGCCCGGTTCAGTCGGTTGAAAGCTCTATATTTCTGGAGGGAATTACCCGTAACTCAGATCAATGTCAGTTTAAACGGTCAGGGTAATAGGTTCAATGACTTGATGGAATGACTTCGTGGAATGTTATGTGGGATAACTTGAGGAATGGCATAATTCTGCGGAATGACGTATGTGCGAAATGAATTAAAATAAATACATTACTTAACAGTAAAGCGCGCCCGAGTTCGCGCCACTTTGCAAAAGCAGCCGCTGTTGATTGGGTTTTGATGGCATCTTTGATTGTCATCGTTTAATTGTTTTAGCAGTTTCAGTCTTCATGATAGAAATCTCATTTCCCTTCTGCCATTGCCTTTTATTCTCAACCGTTCGTTTATTTTTTGCCTTGAAGGTCGGAAGGTAAAAATTTGATAAACACGGGCTATTTATGTCGCATAAAAATGATCTCAATATTAAGCTTTTTCATGCATGCAGCAGGATACGAAAGCAATAAACGGTACTCGCCACTTTTCTAACCTTCGTTTTCTTCCTAACCTACGATCATGCATTTATTTACTTTTCCTTTTCTTCACACTTTCATCCACGATGCATCTATTGCTATTGCCGTTTTCGAGACCGCGACATCATAAAGGCGGCTGCTCGTGCAAAGTGGCGCGAAAAAGGACCACGCTTTTACCAATGGTCACAAACATCGGAAACGGTGGATTCATCGAGCTAAATGTTGAAAGCACCGTAAACAAACTTAAATTCGAAGCTTTTCGTTTACGGCAATAAGAAATCCGCAAACACATTTATCTATAAATTTCTGCAATCGTTAAGTACAACCAAAAACACAAAACATTGCAAGTGCTAGTAAAACAAACAAGCAAAAAGTTTCAAAGTTAAGTTATGCCCTGAATGCCTAATGCAAAACCTGCTTTAATTATTTCCGTTTTGGTACACAAAATGTCGAGAAGAAAAAATCAGTAAATTTAGTGCGAGATCGATTGAGAGGGAAACTAGTCATTTCATTTGAATTTTGCCGCCAGGCTTGAAGACGAGGTTACCGGAAATAATATTTGGTATTGAATTATTTGAACGTGTAATTGTTTTGGTCGTCAAATATACTGAGATACTAAAACTTCTAACGAAACGTTCATGCTAGAAATATGATTTTAGTTACTTTTGTAAACGCTGCTTTCATTTGGGCACCACATTATTATTAATATTTTTTAACCAAGCACCCTCCCCCTCCCCCCCCCCCCCCCCCCCCCCCCTTCCCCCGTAAAAAAAAAGTATTACTTACCCATTGGTAAAAACGATTTTTTTAAACTTCGTATAGTGACAGCACTTTGATGCGGCAAGGTTTTCCAGTGCTGTGAGTGTACAGCTGCATATTCGGAACCTTTATACGCAGGCCGTTACATCACCGTTTCCTCAGAAACCGTCTGTCAATAACAAACAATTTTTGGCGCGGAAATAGTTTTGTTTTTACATTGTAACCAATCCCAATCCAAGGGATTTTTCCCGCTTCGAAAATTTGATAACGTTGCATATTCCCACCTATTGCGCTGTGTTCACATTAACCTTGGTAAACTTGTTATAAAAACTGCACGCTCAGGCATGTTGTAATTTGATGTTTTGGAATAAATTGGGATTTATTCAACCAACATTAAGAGAAAAATAATAAAGAAAATGACGAAACATCATTCGAGAAGCTTCAGTTATGTAACAAAACTAGCAACTATGCTCCTTAGAAGTAGAAAAACAAGTTCTACAATTTCTTTGGAATAAACTTTATCAATCGCTTTTGATATTCGTGGTTGTAAACAGGGGGTTTTCCCACCGAAACTGAAAACGCTGTGAAAGCCAAAATGCAATCAACCAACATCCGGCGGGGAATCCCCTGACTAGAAGAGGGGCAAAACACACTTTCGAATTCTTTGTTGGTTGGAATATATTTTTCTGGAACAACTCGTCACGAGATGTGTTAAATTCACAACGCAAGCAAATTCTTGACACTTTATAATGAAGTAAAGAGAAATGATCAGAAACAATGTGTGACCTTCAGTGACCGTGTGCCTGTATGCTCATTGGGTAATACTATATGCTCATACGATCGTTTCAGTATATCATTATAATCCGTTTCGTCTCTTAACATAAGTTTGCTTTGGTTCAAGGAAATTTAGTAAGAAGGCAGACATGTAGCGTTAAAACGTTAATTAATCTGATCGCCTTTCGTATGAAAAAGAACACAGATCGTGAGCAACCAGTGGAGTGAGACATTCAGTTAGCAAAGAAGGAATATTTCAGAGTGCAAGTATCCTTCTCATGTTGAGTGGGTAAGTATCCTTCTCATGTTAAGAGGACGTAGATGTTGATCGCAACGTTCTTTTCTCTGACAATAACGAGCTTACTTTTTTAGAGCTTTTTGATTTGGAGTATGCATTATTATGTATATTTAGAGTTGTATGTAATAACAGATAAAAGGATGTCGAGTGGAGATTCTTCTTTGTATTAAATCGGATTTGCGAAACATTTCCTTCGTCACGCGATTTACATTGACCATTCACGAACGATATTGTCACCAAATCGACAAAAAGAACCTTAATTTTTTAATAAGATAAATCTAAAAAAACACTGCTTTTGTTTCTTTGTCCATTTTCATGTACCATATATAAATCAACATTGGCCGGGGAATCCCCTAACGAAGGCGGAAATGGAAAGCTTTCGGTTTCGTTGTTTGATTCGTAGGGTTTTTTCCCACACGACAGTGCCAGGATTTTGTAATAATCACCAGTAGTCCCTTTTATCCTTTATCCTTTAAAAGGATAGATCCCTAAAACCTACAAAACTTCTGTTAAAATTAAGGATACGGTAAGTCTTAAGGACGGTATAATTCTGATGCTTCGTGTCTCTGACAATAATCTTCATCCGTTGAACATGCTTCATGACGATTGTAGTTAATGAAATATATAAGTTTTGGGAATTCATTTATGCGACAAATTCAACACCAGCTACATATGTATTTATAACATCTTTGATCGATTGCTTAGAAGTTGTACAATGACTACAATACAGGAAAGAAAAGTATAATCGCCTGCTCTCATTTTGCGAAAGGTGTCTGTTAATATTTCTTTGTCACGCGATTTTGTGTTGGCTCATGAGACTCTACAACACATCTTATGTTTTATCGTTCAGTGTACAAGCCATAAATATGCCTATAGAGCCTTAGTTTCTTTTACTTGGAAAGGAAAAGGAAAGAGCTTTATTGTACAGTTTTAAAATCGTCCCTAAATTATATCAATATTTACAACAGAGTCGCCCAGTATCGAAAGATTGATTTTCTCGAACAGAAGCCTGTACCTCTATTCCTTTGCATACAACACTAAAGCAATTTTAATACGTCTCGAAGGCTTGTTTCGTTGCCCTTGTCAGTGGTCGAGAAATAAGGTTAACTATTTCTTTGGCTATTAGTCATGCCATTTTCAGCCAGCAGAAACCATAAAGTGAAAATTGCTTTGTTAGTACAATGCAAACTCGAAGGGAAAACACCATTTGAAGTATTCGTGACAGTGTATTTTTAAAATGAAAGACATTTCGATATAGTTGTACGAAGTAACGAATTCTTCTAATCAATGTTCACACTAAACATGAATTGGGTGTCAATTATGAATTCTGAAAATTTAATCTTTTGAAAAACTTGCGATGACTAGGAAGAAGATTTTACTCATCTGAGGGCTGTGGCTGCGTTAGAAAGCGCGTGCAATAATTTGTTTTTGTTTACAATCATTATTCTGTAAATTTTTCCGTGAACTTCGATTGGGCTTTATTGAGAAATGTATCCCTTATTGTTAAACGTAAAAACTTGACTACACGCTTTCTAACACTGCTATATCCCTCAAATTTGATGAGTAAAATCTTTGACCTGGAAGCGTAAGTTTTCATTCATAAATATTGAAGAATTCAAATTTTACCGAAATAATTTGACACTGGATTTCCCATACAAACACTGTATTTTAATAGCAGCATGTTTGCCCTGATTATCCATGATCCCCATTAGGCCGTCCCCCTTTTTTTCTCCGTTTTATTGTCGTCCGACCGACCCATATTTTTGCGTTTTCAAAAAAAAAAAAAAAAAAAAATGAGGAAGGTACAAATGACCTAGTGAAACATTTTATCACTTTTAATCTGAAATATCAAAGACCTGCTGTTCCAGCAGTTGCTGGAAAGTCATGGATGCTGGCAGATCGCAAAGAAGTGTTGGAGGTTCATCTTTTTTTAGCTTTTCTCGGCTGAGTTTCACCACGACATCGATCTTTCCTTCCTCCATTGCCGCCATGTTGATTTTGTAACCAAGTCTCGTTGTTTCCAGGCTCCACGGCAATGATGCTTGGGTACCGGGCCTTCTAGTTCCAGATTGCTCTTGATTTTGTTTAATTTTTTTTTTAATTCGACAGACCGACCCAAAATTAGGAAACGCATTCGACGGTAAACGGAGAAAAAAGGGGACAGCCTTAAGTGCAAAGTGGGCAGTTAAGCTGAGACCCGAGAGAAAATGGAAATATCGGAAATAATAACGTTTGGTCAGCAAATGTGGTATGAACGCATCATTACCAACATGATAAAAGCTTCTTTTTTTGCTTCGAAAGTAGTGCAGCCATTTTTAACCCCCAGAGGATCCTGGGACGATTTTAAAAGGTCCACAATCTCTTGAAGTGCATAACATATGCCGCCATGTTTATCTAGTAAAATAGAAAGAAAAGCATTCAAGTTTATATGACGGCAAAGTCAAGCCATAGGGTATCTTAAAATCTGTAAGGGCCTATATGTGGCGATACTGTAACGACTCTTCTGTTTTACAGTTTCATTGGAATATATGATCATGCTGGCTGCGCTGAAACTGTTGTCTCAGTTCAGACAATCATCATACTGGGCAGTAACTTCAAGCCTTTGGCCTCATCTCCTGTATCTTTTCATATTCAGCTGCGTCCGTATGGGACATTAACCAACACCAGTCACTGTTTGAAAAGAACAGGAGATGCAGTCCTCTGTGGTTTGGATGGCCTATTCACACTGTGATTCATTGGTTGGGTGGGAATTAAGATGAGTCGAAAGGCTTGTTAATTAAGTAATGGTTCTAGTAAGAACTAGGCAACCTAACGGCAAGGAATGCAGAAAGGTGTTAATTGTGATATTGTTGAAGCCGTCCACCTCTTTGGCTAAAACGTAAAAATCTACCATCACATAACCTGGTAGTGCATTTATTTCTCTCTAGTTTACTAATTGGTTCCCTTTTAGTGAAAACTATTCTGAGTTTTAATGCAACTAAAATTCTATGTGGGAAAAATGTAAAATTAGAAGCCTTTCTTGGCCATTGTTTTTCAGTTTCACGATTGGATGAAATATTGTAGCACTTTAAAATAAAGTTCCAGTACATTTTATTTAAAAAGCATGTTGTCCATAGTTTCTTCTCAGTAAGAAAAACCTAAACAATCTTATGTGGGGAAAGCGAAATGCCGCGGAACAATAGAGCATTGCCTAGTTCTTACACGCACTGTTACTTATGTTTTTCCAATCTTCTCAACGTTTGAACGATGTACTCTATAAACTTTTAAAAATTATCCCGTTCTGTTCTACCGATTCCCAGATGGCAAATTTTATAATTGTATTTAGCTGAGATTTTTATTGTTTACTGATCCAAAATGTGTTTCTTTCTGTTGTCTAGCTCCACACAAAATGTCAGACAACATCTCGCTGACTAAACAACGACAATGTACAGATTTAAGCTGCGAAGATGAAAAATATATCATTGATATATTTAGTTACGTGCAGCCTGCGGGTCATGGACACAGTGTATCAAGGAAACAGCTTTTCTTGTTTATAACAAGAGCTGTAGAAAACAACAGATCAGCTTTCCTGAAGGTACTGTATAGCTGTTAGAAAAATCTACGGTTATGCATGTAGACATGCAAACGATTAGTTTTTAACCAACCTGTTCATCCCATACCTATTCAGTCGGTACGTAAAGGCTGCGTAATGAGAGTCGGCAGTGTTCTAATTAATTGATTATCGACTTTCTGTCATAGGAGGAACAAGCTAGATTAGGGATGATTAAAGTTCACTCCGATAAGTTCTGTTGGAAGAAGACTGAAGAAGCTGAGATACTCATTATACAATTGAAGATGGAAGATTTTAAATCTTCCAAGAAAAAGGTAATGCATTAAAAAAAGAAAACAATTACATAAAAAAATTGCTCACAATCCCCCCCCCCCCCCCCACCCTGTTTTTTCTGTTGTTTTTTTTTTTTATTTTCGTCACGGAAGTCAATATTTAGCGGATGTTTCTACCGTATTAAAGACAAGTTCAAAATTAATGTTGTGATATTTCCATTTCTTTATAATATTTGACTTCTTCAGAACAACCAGTTGATCGCAGAACAAAACAAACAGCTTTTTTCTCTGCAAATTGACGTCTAGCTGATGCTAGACGTCATCGGACAAGATATAATGACTATGCTCAAATGGTCAACAATAACAATGACAATAGATGTTCGCTTGATAATGACCACTGATGCCAACTAGAATATCTGAGCAAATGATAAATTTGTTTAAATGAATCTTACTAACGTACGAATGCACTGCATACACAGGTTGAAAGGCGAAAAATAGATGAGATGAAATTGCCTGAGAAAGTTACGTACACTCTACCATTTTGTGATGCATCTACCATGGGAATTGTCACAAAACTTCAAGATGGTACTGGCGAGATCCTGTTGGAAACTGAACAGTTAAACGCTAAACTGTCCTTGGTAAGTGATATACCTTAGCGTTCCAAAAGAAGCGGTGCCCGTTACTTTCAGAATTAGCAGGCCTAAGTGGCCGCAACTTTAGGGTGAAAAAAAATGATGGTAAACGCAACCGCAGAATAAGCATAATGTCTGTTTAATTCTCTCTTTCTCATTAAGTTGATTTTTTTCTGCATTCCTCGACATTCTTGTACAGTTAAACGCTAAGCTACATTGTATTCCATTTGCATGGAGACATCACTGTGGTATTTTCGATTGGACCGTTACTTTTCTTGGGGCCATTACTTTCGGGAATTACTAGAAAGGTCCGAAAATGAACGTTACTTTCGGGTGCCGCTTCTTTCGGAACTCTGCGGTATTTCGTTATGAAACTTTTCATAAACAGTTTATAATACGACGTTACTGTAAAGAAGAAAGGTGTTGCCTTGATGAGTGCTTCAACGTCTGTATAAAAAGAGTTTTGTGGCAACGTATATATCGCAGACAATATAGTGTACTGACCAAGCTGGTATAAAGAAAGCACGTTTAAGCGACGGAGTTGATATTACAGCTGTGAGATGTTTAGTTTTGCTTCTGAGAATAAAGTGATAAAAGACTCAGCTGCCATAAAAAGTAGCTGTAAATTGTAGCTGTCGGTGTATCAAACAAAATACTGAGATTTAGCAGAGCTGCAATTGGGGATTTTATCCAAGACTTTACAAATATATTTTAGTCTTTTATTTACGTATTCTAAATGGATACGATTCATTTCTTTAGTGTCAGTGTGACTTTCCTGATATTCCCCTTATAATGTCATTTTGTTTATTTCTAGATTCCACAGTGGGAGACCAAGCCGGGAGTTGAACATGTTCACGTGACAGCAGAACCAACAGAGCAGGGTCCAGTAGCTGAGGTGGAGCATATGCTCACGTGACATTACGTCACACGAGATATCTATGTTACTTAAATTAAAGCTGAATTAAAGTCCGTACTGCGCAATCTCGGGGTTTGTTTTCATTTTTTGTTTTGGATTTGTTGATATGTTACACTTCGGTAATAGCATACATGGAGTAAATGGGAGAAACCACTGAGTAAACCGAGTCCGCCATTACGGCCGTTGTGTTTACGAATACTCGATGAGCTGAAACGTCGGTTTGGGAAAACTTTGGGGTTCTTTTACTTGTTATTATTGTTTGGCAAGGATATCTGACGTTAATAATGGAGTGAAAGGTAAGTTTGTCCCGTAATTCTCATTTTCGCTAGTTAACGTTCCTTGTTCGTGAGTCTCACAAACATTGCTGAGCTGAGATTGCGCAGTACGGACTGTAATTCATATTTAATGAATTTTTAGAATTCTAAGGATGGAATGGTTTCTCGTAGCCCTTGTAATAGCAATTAGACTTATAGACACTAAGTGACACTGATGATAGGTCATGATATTGTTTTGTCTTTTTTTTTTCTTTTCATCGATGATTGGCATTTTTAATTTATCACGGGCTAGGTGAAACCACTCCACTATTACTAGAATTTTAAAATCATGTACATATTACGTATGTAAATATAAATCAAATAACACAGTGTTAGACGAATTTAGTTGAATGGAGAGCCATAACGGTTAGTAGAATTACGCAAGGCTCAGTCTGTACTACTAAATTTCTGCAGTGGTGAAGCCACTTTCCGTTTGTGGCTATGTAAATCTAAATCTTTAATGACAGTCCCTGCTATAGACTATAGCCATTGTATTGCATTTGTGTTACGCAAACTGTGCATTCAAGTGTAAATATAAACTGCAGAGTTCATTTACATGGCACAGCTCGTCCCCTGGCGTCCCTCCGTATATTCTAGCGCGGTGCGCGTAAAGTTGTGGGGCAATACAATGGAAGCCTTGGTCGTGACTAGAATGGATATTCCAAACTTAGGTTTGCGATAACAACAGGTCCCAGTCATTTAATGGAGTCTCCTTTCTAGTCACGACCCTGAAGCCTTCGTTTTTGCATCAACAACAACAACAACAACAACAAAATCTTTATTAGTTAGTTATTATAGAATTTATAATACTGGCCTGCAGGTAGTAAAAGCTAATCTTGGCAGGCCAGTGAAATTAATTACATGATTAGAAATCGCTACACACACCAATTTGTTGAAATAAAAAGAAAGGATCAAACAATAGAAGAAAAAAAGAGAAAAAAAAGAAGACACAGCCCCGCGCTCCCTGTTTCCAGTGGTGGGCACGGGCTCCTTGGGACGAAACAGTGCATGGGACATGTATTATTTATTGACTCGCCCCCTTGGAGTCCTTCAGAGTTAATAAAATAACCTTCGGTTCTTTCAATTGAAATATATCTGATCTTTATTCTCTATTGTAAGAGCTGTTAAAAATGAATTGCAAAACTATTTCTTGAATAGAGTATACTATTCCCGCAATGAATAAATTTGTGTAAACAGGAGGATCTTTAGTATCAAGTCGTTCTTTGATCGTTATTCACATTATATAATCGACCGGATTATTACTGACCTTGCAGGAAGGGTCGATTGGAGTTTTGGACTCGGTTCCTACCCAGGTTTCCTTAATTTTTTCCCGCTACTGCTTGGGTTTTTTGTATAGGTTTTTCCTGGCCTCCGAGTTTTTTTTTTTTTTTGTAATTATTATAATATATGTATACAGTATATATATATGTATATATGTATATATGTATATATGTATGTATGTATATATGTATATTGTTTAAGGTCAAAATATAATTAACGTGTGGCCTACTATGTTTAATACCCTTAATAAACGACAGAAAATATATGTTGTTTGTGTGCTGTAAAAGCTGAGAGAAGCGTGTTGTTAAGAACAGAACATTAGGATACATTAATTAACTCAATTACGTTTGAAGTAGCGTTTCGTTAAAATGTTGACATCCGGTTTTATCGCAATCCTAATTTCGTGTTGGTTGTCCTGTGGCTTAAGTGGCTTACGTGCAGTAAAACGTGAGATGTTTTGGTGTCCGGTCTTCCAAATGGCCGCCCCTATTTCTTTTTTCAGGGACGCATTTCCGCCGGAAGTTCCTTCGAACGCGTCTCCGTCATCTCCGATTACTGCTAGTATTATACAAATTCTAAGCATCTCGGGGATGTCTACGTCCGCGTCACGGACTTCGGTGGGGTGTGCAAAACAAACTTAAGATAATTTCTCTCCAACCAAGCATGTAATTTTCAATACCATCAATATTGTTATTTCTGCCATAATTGTAGTTGATTTATTAAAGATATGGAAAGTGACACTCCGTCTTAGTCAGGAAATGACACGGAGTGTCTCTGGTTGAGGGCAATCTGTTCCTCGGGCGACGAAAAAGAGATGAGAACGTTAACGTACTGCAGCTAAAGAAAAAAGTGTATTTGGGATACCCGCCAAAGAAACTCCGAACACAGATCCTCGGGTAGTCAAATTGACTCAATGTGGGTCGCGAACTTTCCACTGCAGTGGTTTTCTGCCAAAATAGGCGACATTAGGAAGGGAGAGGTTCATATCGCCAGATACATGTAAATGAGAGAGCACTGAAAGAATTCCGTTGCCATCTACATAAAAAAAGTATATATCTTCAAATGTTATGCACGTGGAATATAATCGAAATATATTCGTATCTATCTCGATAATCCTCGAAAGTCTTCGGTAATCTTGATTTTCTCTGTATACACACAGTTTTGAAGGCTCGTGTGAAAACGAAGAAAAATCAAGACACTCCGGC
Source organism: Cladopsammia gracilis (assembly GCA_022457155.1). Taxonomy (NCBI): domain Eukaryota; kingdom Metazoa; phylum Cnidaria; class Anthozoa; order Scleractinia; family Dendrophylliidae; genus Cladopsammia; species Cladopsammia gracilis. The sequence continues at coordinate 318,058 of JAJGOT010000188.1, read as the reverse complement.
CCTCCACCGCGGTCAAACGTCCGAGGCGTTTTTCGTTTTATTTAGTAGGATTTTATTTTATATTAAATGGAAATATGGGCAAGGATGTATAAAAAATTAGTTGACGTTACTATCTTTGAATTTTTCTCAAAATATGAGCTTTTTTCCGTTGAAAACTGATCAAAACTCTTTGCGCCTGATCAAAATTGTGTTGGCAAATGGCGCCGACAATTCTGCAGTTCACAGTTTTTAAACGTTTAGAACTATTTTTGGTAAACTTTCAAAACGTTTGGTAAATTGTCAGTCTATTGGCAATATATTAAACTGTGAACAGTGAAAATGACAACCTAAACTTTTAAGTACTTTGCTTAACTTTTTTTGCAAATTTCTCTCGTTTGACCGCGGTTAACTCTGGCTCTGTCGAGCACGCTAGACCCAGTCTCGCTCGCATCACACATCGCTCAAGAGACAATGGCGCGTTTTACCGCCCATTCAGCGCTATGGTCATACAGTGATATTTCAACCTCTTCAGTTTCACGGCATCGCTTCCGAGGCCATGACATCTTTAGTATCCAGAACTAAGAGATTTTAAAAAACTATAAAAGAGATCTTCAAGTGGTTTGTTAATAAACGTTGGCCTGACCGTTCAGAAAGGAGTTCCAGAGCCTGACTAAATGATTGATTAATTGTTCTGGCCCATAGAACACGTTTTTGCTTGAAATAGCTAATCTCTATTGATCAATATGCTACACCATTTCTATTGAGTTTTATCGCGGAATTTCACAGCGAATTTGGAAATTACAGTCAAACCTGCATATAACGGCCCTGTATATAGCGGTCACCCTGTATATAACGGTCACCGAACAACTTCCCTAAAATCGTGCCTTATATTTTCTGTAAAGTTTGCCTGTATATAGCGGTCACCTGTATATAACGGACGCGGTCGCCCTTTAGACTTCCCGAATCCACAATTTCATTATTTTTTACCTGTACATAACGGTCACCAAATTGGATAACGATCAAACCATTAGCCAATCATGACAAGCTTTATTCAACAGCTCATTAAATTGTACCTACCAGGGCAGGGGTCGCACACAAATACAAATATTATACGAAATACAACTACAAATACATGTCAAATACATGTCATTGCCTGCGTCCGACACATGGTTGCGACAGATAGCAACAAAAGTGCCGATGTTCTGCTCTCGGAAGCGGGTCATAACGCTTTCAAACAATACAGGTACTTTCTTTCTTCGAACGAACACTCGTATTTTCCGTACAGTTCAAATACTACCAAACTATATTCACTTTCGAATTCTGCGTAGCTCCTTGATTAGTACACTGTATTTGTCAAGTTGACAGCTGTTGTTTTATAGACCATGATAGCGCTCCGCGTCAAATTCCTCTTCTATCAGACATTTTATGTTTACATTATTTTTATTTTCTTCCAGTGACATTTTAGGGGCCTTTAACTCGTATTTTGAACGTTGCTGTTAATTGTTATTGTCAATAACATGTAAATTGATTGATTATTTCCATAAAAAAACGTTATTCATTAACTTCCAGTAGAGTTTATATAGGAAATCTGTATATAGCGGTCACCCTGTATATAACGGTCACCTGGCCATTTCCCAAGGGTGACCGTTATATACAGGTTGGACTGTATTTGAGCGTTCTTAATTGCAACAGGTGAAACGAATGCAGTCGACTGTGAACTTGCTCACAGTTAACCAAGTTACAAGTCTTAAAACTTGATTCACAAAGGACAAAACATGCTTCATTTAATGAATATGTTTTGTTTTTGTGTTTTCTTAATAAAGGGGGCTTCTTAATGTTTTTGGACGTCTCTAAACTGTTGCTTACTTTTCGGCTTTCTGTGCCTAATTTTTGTCTAAAACGTGTATGGGGCTAAGCTGAGCTAGGGTCCAAGATTTTATTCTCTCTTGAAATAACGAGATCCTTACAATAAATTTCTGATGGTAAATATTCACGCAGACCTAGCAAATATTCTATGACTTCATTTTCATGCATGTGCCACGTACGCTTATCGATTTCGAAAAAAAAAAAGAGTAAAAAGTGAAAATCGTCACGGTAGAGAACATGTCAATTGGTTTTAACCCTGCATTGATGCTTGATCGCCCAAAAAATGCTACGTATTTTGGCGCAGATGTGCAATGAAAAAAGGTACATCTTCACAGGATGTAGTTATTTGGGTTGCTTTTCTCTTTTTAGTTCTTTTGAATTTTTAACCCTGAAACGGCCTGCTGTAACAGTTACTCTCACCAGAGTAGGGTCGGTACGGGCACCTCTGTTATTTGAAGAGTTCATTATTACTTATAGGTATCAATATAACAAATTAACAAACAGCACTGTTTAATAGATTTTATTTCTGACGAGAAATAATGGATTTTTGGTTCATTTACTCTCGCCTGCATCCTTTATTTACATCTACATGTTCCGTAATGACCGCTGAAGGGGGTCTAATACTTTAAGCATTTCTGCTTTTCTATAGACTCCTCGTCACTTTTGATTTTAAAGCAATGTTATTGAGAAAATTATTATTTAATGTATTAAGTAGTGATGGAAACAATAATAAAGTTGAATGATTGTTGATTAACAAAAATTGCGACTGTTGTTCAATAAATGTTGACTAACAGTTAATAAAAACATGCTGCATATTGAAATGGGTCATTTAACATCCTGAATGTTGATGAACGCAATAAAGCCAAGCTTAATATTTCGTTCAACAACTTTCAACATGTTCAACGGCGAAACAAAAGATCAAGCAATTTATCACTGAGTCATATCGTGTTGCAAAATTTATTAAATAAGAAATAGTAAACAATGTCAAAAAATCCTGTGTCATTTTCCTTAAAACAGAGTTTATTTAAAAGTCGAGAGCTCAATTTTCTTGTCTTGTTATTCTTGCTTCTAGTAAACTTCTTTTAAACGTGGTTTCTGAAATACATCTAATGCAAGTTTCCTGTGGGTTTCTCTTGGTACAACCTTCTTTGTCATAAAATGTTGATTAGTTGGATTTGATCCTGTTGACAAAATGAAACAAAGTTGAGCAACCTAAAAACAGAGCACCAGCATTTGGCACATTTCTGGAATCGATATGAGCTATGATTGGTTTATAATGGTTGCCTTTGCAAACCATCGGCCTGAGTGTCGTAAGTTATGCTGGTTAGCCAAACGGTCCCAGAAAGCCTAGTGATAAAAGGTGGCGCAAAACGTCCCTGTAGTTTTTTTTGGATTGTGGGGAGAGATGGTTACTTTTAATTATTACTAGAATTGAATCAAACGTTAAGTTCGTGGTCAATTTAATAGGTGTATCAAAAGCACAGATATCGAACTCCACTTTTTACCCCACTTCAACAAATCATCTACAACCTTACGTTTATATTTGGTGTAATATCAACCGATGTTATATGTATATCTAATATGCTAATCCCAGGTTCACGTCCACTTTACACACATGCAAGGGTTTAGTAAAGAAAAATTGTGTTGCATGCCTTAGAACAAGACTGGGAAGTATGGGAGTCTGGGTAGGGGCAAACTTTGTAACTGTCTCATATGATGGAAATTGGTAGTCAAATCAACAAGTGCGTTATTACCTGTAAAGTTGTTGGTTTGGAAGTCCGAAGCAAAGAGATAAAAAAGCACAAAGAAGAGTGCTGGTAACCAGGCGTTTATCTCTATAACGTAAAAACAAAAAACAAAAAAACAAGAAATACCATAATGTTAGAATACGTTATTAATTTATTACACCTATATAATGTTTACAGAGATGTTCTTTAATAGGTTTTTAATCTAACGCTATTTTGCAATGTTATTCAAGAGTTTTTTATACAGCTCACTTTTGAAGCGTTACGCGTACGCCGGTTTTATAAAAGGAAAAAAAAAAGAGAAAATTGCTGAATATTTTTAGACGTCGCTTTACCAAGAAATGCAAAAAAGAAGAAATTTCATTCACACCAGCAAAAAGATTATTTTTAGATATAACTTCAATCAAAAATCGGCTTTCGTTGTCGCATATTGTCTACGTACTACTTTTGTAAATAAAAACATATAATTTCAGGAGCCCTGAAAGGCGAATTTTCAATGACAAATTAACCTTCCTAGTTTCGCACCAGTCCTTCGACAAGAACCACAATTCGTCTTGCGAAAAAGGAATAATCAATAAATCATCGGGCATGTCCGTTTTCGTCAAATTTTGTTTAGAAAGGAAAATTACATCATTTTCGCAAATACACCTGTTTTAGGGTACGCCGGTTTTAGGCACATATACTGCATGTATATATTGATATATATATATATATATATATATATATATATATATATATATATATATATATATATATAATTGATATATATATATATTTAACTATTATAGCGCGAAAGCGCGCGTGATATCGCCTAATACTTAGCCGACGAGGCCGTAGGCCGAGTCGGCTAAAATTAGGCGATATCACGCAAGCTTGAGCGCTATAATAGTTTTATAATTCAACACATTGATAACAAAGCACAGTTTGAAGAAAAAAATATCGCCGACAAGCCTTTTATTTAAAAAAAAGCTTACAGATGTTTTACCGCGCGAGACTTGCAACATCACACAGTTCATGAATGAAAGTGGCGCCTTTGTCAATATTGTGCAAGCTTGAACAAAATAACTGTTTTATAATTCAACACATTGATAACAAATCACAGTTTCGAGAAAAAAATCATTTAGATATACAACCTTTCATTAAGTAAAAAGGCTAACTACAGTATTTTACCTCGCACCATTTCTTAAACAACAAGCAGTGAATGCCGAAACTTTTGCCAAGCTATAAAAATTAATTTAGCGTACACAATCAGTTGACAGTTTCTACGAAGAGCTTTCGTCTACTCAAAGAACGGGACAGAGTAGTGACTACAAGAATTAAAACACAGTAAAATGGCATAGAATGTCTTAGTTACAAGTATCTTAAAAAGTTCAATTCAGAATCAAAGCAAATTGAAAAAACACTGCACGGCTACGAACCTAAACATAGCGGCGAAAAGTCGGAAAGAACTGCAGCGTGGACAGTAAGCTTACAAAAATTCACAGCTAAAGGACACAAGAAACGGTTAAAACATCGTACCTGTAGTTAATTTGGCTTTTTAGTCCCTTCCATAAGCACCAAATTTTCAAACATCGAAGTACGAGCTGAGTCGATCAATGTTGTTTACAAACTTGGAATGCTCGCTTTTTAGCTCACACAGCCGTAATGACGAGATCAGAAACTTTTCTGAGGAAACATCAAGTCTATATATCATATTCCAGAGGTGATTACCAAAGGAATTTCACGAAAACTGTGCTCCTTCATTCACTTCTTGTCGAGCGGTTAAACTTTGAACCAGTTTTCATTCAGCTACGCCAAGAAACACTGCGACCGCGACAACGCGAAAATTTCGCGCCTTTTTTTGTCCAATCATGTGAATAGTATTTTCTCTTTTCTTTTCTTCTCTTTTTTTTCTTTCTTTTCCCTTTTTTAACTGATAGTTCACGCACTTTTTCGCCAAAAAACACGAAATTGCAGGCAGCAGTCATTTTCACTTTCCTTCAAAATGCGAAATTTACCGCCATCGCTGGTTATACGTCATGTAGACATAACGCATATCGATAACTTTTTTACCATATTTGGGCAGTGTATCAATGTGTTGAATTATAAATTGATATATATGTTTATATATATATATATATATATATATATATATATATATATATATATATATATATATATATATATACAATATTATGTATACAATGTGCCCTCCCGGTTGTTACCATAATGGCTTTATGGCAACTCCTGAACTTGGGCACAGGATGTACGGTTACACATTGTTGGATTGCATTGTGGAGTCACGAGAGTGCTCAAACTGCAAGCAGTGAGCGAAGCAATATGCCAATAGTGAACACCTCTTATGAGGCTCTCCACCCAATCCAGAGAGTGCTCAAACTGTATGAACAGTGAGCGTAACATACAATATTATGTATACAATGTGCCCTCCCGGTTGTTACCATAATATATATATATATATATATATATATATATATATATATATATATATATATATATATATATATATATATATTGATACAGTCAAGGTGTTATCTCACCTCGACTCATAACAAAAACTGAAATGATGTCGTTAAAAGAATTTAGATTTTGCAAAAATAGAATCATACAAATATAGTTTTTGCACTCCAACAATAAGTAATGAAAACTGAATTTCCATTTTCCAGCTGTACGGTTTTTCCACTCAAATAATTGTTATGCATTTTGCGTTTGCTGCCGACAAATTTACCTTTTGAAACGTAGTAGCAAGAGTTGCTGAGTTTCTGAACATTCTTAGAAGACTGGATGATATCTCGACCTCTTTCCTGCAAAATTAAAAAAAAGTTGTTTATGCATCTGTTGTAAGATGAATTAACTTTCATGCGGTTAATTTTATTATACATTTGACTGTCTTTCAGTTTCTCAGTTCTTAGTACTCACAGCTGAACAAGAAATAAAATGAAAATGTTTATGAGTGATTGCATTTCCCGCTTTATACTGTTTGTAAAAAATCCCTTTATATTATTCCCTTGTTATCGGTTTTTGCGTTGTAATAATAATTTTTAACTTACCCTTTCAAAATATGCCACGATTTCAGCGCATGCGTTGTCTCCTTCGTGTGAGGCTTTTATTCCACAGAAGAATGACGGCTTTGTTTTGTTCACGTGACTGATTTCGAAATGGCAGCATGGAAAATCGTTAGAGTTTTCAGGTGATTTCCACGCATCGTTTGATCTGATAGTCTGAAAATAAAGGCAAAATAACAAAGAGATAATGATGTACTTCAGTATGGAGAGTTGGCCATAAATAAGCAAAAGGTGGGTTTGAGGTGAAGGAGGGGGTGGGGGGTGGGGGGAGGTGTCAGAGAATTTATAGCGAAATGATACAGTCACGTTTGAACACAAAAGGAAATAGTTGACAGAGGCACTGTGGTGACATCCATTTTTGAAAATGGCGCAAACTCTTTTAGGTTCAAAGTGTTTTTAAGGATTGACTGCCACATAAATGTCGCGTCATATTAATTTGCGAAAAATTAAGGCACGTCTAAGATTTGTTTCCATACCTTCACGTTGCTTCCTTTTATTTTCCATCCTGCCTCAAGAGGACTTAGCTCAATTCTGATGTCTTCACTGCTGTTGGACACAAACAACCCAGCAAATGGTGCCAGTAACTTGTTTCCTCGCGCGTCTTCCTTTTCGCAAATTTTCTGTTCAGGGAAGAAAAATCATATTAAGATGTTCATTGGAATCGACATGACTATGTATATGTTGTCGTTAGTAGTTAGTCAGAAGTTATTTCCTCGCACCATTTGGCCGACAGACATAAACCGTGCTCTTTAATCCTATGTTAAAGATAATACATTCAATAAGTGTCACTTTCCATGTTAAGAGATACTTTATGGAAAGAGAGTGCTATCGAGAGGAGGGGGGAGGGGGGGGCGGGGGTTGATCCTGTTGTAAAAGAACTCATACTGTACATACAAATTACTGCCACATGATACCTTACAAGCGTTGTCTGTATCATCTACAAGATAAACCCAAATCTTCCAGTCTCGTCCTTGTGTTGGACGTCTAGCAAAGATCGCCATTTGCATTCTTTTCTGGTCATCTTTTCCTGGGCTTCCAAATGCTGCGATCTCAATATCTTCCTGCAGTGACGGCAGTGTCACTTCTATGTCGTTATGCTTCTGTTCCACTTTAGCATCAGGGTAGACCTCCTTTATGCTCCTCCAGCTTGCTGTCAGTTGGGATCGTCCTTTGATGTGATTCAGTAACGGCCGACATTTGACATGGATATCCCATTTATTACCGGGTGTCATTAAACAGCTGTGCTCAATCAGGGTTGAAGGAGAGGGAGAGGTACCCTGCAGGATCTTGTAGCAGCCGCTAATCTTGAGAACTTTTGATTCATGGTCTTTATCATTCTCCGGTCCTAATAGAGCAGAAATGTATACAGTATATATATATATATATATATATATATATATATATATATATATATATATATATATATATATATATATATATATATATATATATATATATATATATATATATAAAACCGAAAATGTGAGGGTCAAGAGTCCAACTCCAATGTAGCTTTGCTGGTTTATTCGCTCAACGTTTCGACCATAACGGTCTTCATCAGGAGCATCTGAGGTATATACTAACTGTTACAACATTCGAAATTTAAAAAGCTTAACGGAAAGAACACACGTGTCATGCTGACGTAATAATCAGATATGGAGCTATAAAACTAAACTAAACTAAGCCAAACAATTTATTACGTAAATTTAACCAGGCTATTAATAGTAGGCTTGAATTTAGAAATCCAATAGCTTTCTCTTGCTCTTCTAATGTCTTGATTAGGATTTCTAACTTTTTCAATGACGGTTAATTTTAAATGTTTAACCCCACAGTTTTTAAAGTGTCTGACAGTGGGAATGTTCTTATGACCTGCGTTTATGTCGCTGCGATGTTGGTTTGTACGGCGATGAACGGGGTTTTTTGTTTCCCCTATATACTGATCGTCGCATTTTGTGCATTGAATCAAGTATATAACGTTGCTTGTTTGACAGGTGGTGTGTTGCGTAAGAGTGAAGGTTTCCCCTGTAGTTGTGCTTTTAACTGTTTCTGTGAATCTACCATATGTTTTGCAACATGCACATCTATTGTCTACTTTACAAGGCCATAAATTGTTTGGCTTAGTTTAGTTTAGTTTTATAGCTCCATATCTGATTATTACGTCAGCATGACACGTGTGTTCTTTCCGTTAAGCTTTTTAAATTTCGAATGTTGTAACAGTTAGTATATACCTCAGATGCTCCTGATGAAGACCGTTATGGTCGAAACGTTGAGCGAATAAACCAGCAAAGCTACATTGGAGTTGGACTCTTGACCCTCACATTTTCGGTTTTATTTACGTTATTTCAAGTGTCCACGATCGCTTTAGTGATCCTCCAGCAAGCATTTTACGTTGGTTAAGGATTTGCATTGTTTGCGAGACCCCTCACAAGTTCTACGGTTATATATATATATATATATATATATATATATTATATGTTTTAAACCCGATCTAAGTGGAGTGTAGGAGTTCAAGTGATCAGCTCCTTCAGCAACATGTTTGTCCAGATGGTCGGTGCAGGAGTGGTTCAATTCATTGGCACCGCTTGTGTTTTGTCGTTAGACAAAGCACTTTGCTGCACATTCTGTTTCCACTCGCTGTATCCGTCAGTTGAAGATAGTTACTGGGATTGGCAAGTATCCCTTCCAGGCTTCTTTTATTGATTGATTGATTGATTGATTTAGTTTTGATTTAGTTTGATTTAACTGTGTGACCGTTTAGAGGAAATGCATGGGAATGATGGGAATATCGAAAAGGTTCACTTATCGTAATATTATGTGATGAATATTCATATATAAGATCAAAATAAACGTATTTTACCTGAAATGTTGTATGTTGTCGTTATTGTAGCTGAAAACGGGCGAATTTCAGCGATTTGTAGGGTTTCAGGCATCGGACGTTTACCTGAGCGTATAGTAGCGTCTCTCTACTTTACGCTCAGGTAAACGTCCGATGCAAAACTCATTCAAATCGCTTGTATGGGCACCATGTGGATAAATCAACTGAAAGACAAATTTTTATCCATTTGAATTTTGGCGCCAGCATTGAAAATGAGGTAGCCGGAAATGATCTTCAGCAAAAGTAATGATCACTTTTGAATTTTTCGATTTTAAAGCCTTTTTAGTATTGGACGGTAAAGAAAGTGAACCAAAATCTAATGATTAGACGAATGTAACCAGAAAAATTACTGACGGATATTTTTAATGCCAACAGATCTCCATTTAGTTTCGTTTGTTGACAGTGCTTTACTTGATATTCTCTATTTTTATGTTTTTTACGCGATAATCATAAAAACGTTCCATAAGCAGTACTTACCCATTAGTAATGGTTTGTTCGTTTTTAACTCCTTGGAGTGACAGCACTTCGTTGCGGCAATGTTATTCAGTACTGTACAGAATCTAGTGGTATTCCGTTCTTTTTATAGCCTTGGTAAAAGTGAAGACCGCGCAGGTACGACCTTTATACGATATAAACATTACATCATTATTATCAGATCACTTTCCATTTCTTTGTTTTGCACCCGCCAAGCATTAATAACAAACAAAATGTGTTTGGGCGGAAATCACGATATTTTAATCTTGTGACCAATAAAAAGGCAGAATGTTGACGGGTTTTCACCCGTTTCGAAAATTTGACGGCGTTGCATTTTCCGATCTATTGTGTTGTTTTGGCATTAACCTTGGTGAACGTGATATAAAAATCGCACGTTCAGGCTTGCTGTTATTTCAAATTTAGAGAATATATTGGGATTTATTTCACCAATATCAAAAGGATATCAGATGGTTGAACATCAGCTTCAATTATTTATTTAGGAGAAATATATTTATTATGTGGAGCTGGAGTAAGGTATGAGTTGCAAGTAATGAATGCAGCTAGATTACAAGCAGCTTTGCCTCTTACAAGAACTAGAAAAATGACTTATGTCGAATACAGAAGAACTATTCCAATCGCTTTTGATATTCGTTTTTGTAAACAGGGTTTTTTCCCACCGAAACTGAAAACGCTGTTGAAAGCCAAAATGCAAATCAACCCGGCAACATACGGTGGGGAATCCCCTGAACAGAAGCGGGGGGAAATATACACTTTCGAATTCTTTGTTGCTCCGAGGGCATTTTCCCGTACATCCGAGTCACGAGATTTGTGGAAATCAAATTTTTGACACTTCATAGTAAACTAAAGCCCTTCATAATAGACAGAATAATAAAGATAATAGAAATAATCGAGAAACTTTCGCTTTCCTAGTTGAAAACAATGGGTGCCCTTCAATGACCGTCATTTAAAACAAGACTTACGTCATCCAAAAAAAAAAAAAATTGAAAAAAGTATACGGCCTTCTTGCGAGGTGATAAAAGCTGCGCAGTTTAAGCCAGTCAGTTAGAAGATAAGTTGCTTCTTTTGCTTAGGTTTAAGAAAAACTAGGAATAAGGAAGCAGACTTATAGCGTTGAAAATTTAATTAGTTTCTTGAAAAGCTGAACGCCGTTTCACATGAAGCATAGCCAAAATAATACAGCTCGAGACCAACCAGTAAAGTGAGATATACCTTGTCCAATACAAGATCATCAAATACAAGATCATCTGGGACAGAACGTCTCCTCGCGTCAAGGCTTAAAGCCGACGTAAGTGTCATTCCCATGTTATAAGTTATAAAGTGGAATCCCGATTTTTCGAACACTCGATTTTTCGAGACTCCCAATTATTCCAACCAAAACTCGTTTCCCTTGGATTTGATTTCAGTCAATGCCACCTTCGACTTTTCGAACTCCCGATTTTTCAAACCAATTTCTTTTTCTCTTGGAGGTTTGAAAGGTCGGGATTCCACTGTAGTTTGTCTTACCGCTCTTACAGTCTGTATAAATGATCGTGACGTTTCTATTTCCCTGCGATAGACAGGTTATTTTTTAGTTTTATATTGTAACAAAGACTTCACTTAATATTTATGGTAAAATAAGAGTTTATTTATTTAGAATATTGCAATATTTTGTATATTAAAGCCGACTAGTTGAGAGCTGTGCGTACATGTAGTAACAGGACCAACAGAGATAATGTCGCGTGCATGGCCTCTCTTTGTAATTTGATGTGCGAAATTAACTAATAAGTCAATATATCCATCAACACGAGATTCAGACACCAGCAACAAAGCATTAACGCCTGAGCGACAAATAGAAACCTTGTTTTTGCTGAAATCAATGAACGAAAACAGCTTTAACTCATTCCAGTGTCAACAGGGCTTTTTCCCACCCACGCATGTACTGTTATGCAAATCACAAATGGTCGGGGAATACCCTAATTCGAGCGGAAGAAAACGTTAACTATCGGTTTCCTTGTCGGTTCGGGTTTTTTCCCAAATAAAAGGGTCACGAATCCTGTTGAAATTGCATATTTATCATTTGTTTGACCATAAAATCCGGCTACGTCTCCCAATAGCTAGTAAACAAATATGAAACCGATCGAAGGTTGAAATAATTTGTTTTCCGGTTGAAAGCGCAAGGCGCCATCCAATGAATTTGCATGGTGGACGGTTCTCGGCACTACGAAATAGCGGATGGTCTTGCGATGATTACTATAAAAGCAAAGCAGTTTTTCTGTTGATCATATGATTTGAAAATAGACATAATTAATTTAAAGCCTAATCAGCTTCAAAGCTGGGTTAGAGGAGAGCACCAGTTCTATAGCGTTAAACGTTCAGCAATCTGCTAGAAATATTCGTTGTTGCAAATGAAGAGTCGATTCACGCAGTGACAGAATATAGCTTAGAACTTGAAAAATTTAAAACGCACAAAACATCAGTAAGTAAAGGACCTTTGAAGTGCTGATAATAAACTGGATTTCACTTGTCAGCTTTGTTTCCTTTTCTCTATATGTCGGTATTTGTTTTAATTCAAATAAATCACAATTTTTGTAGCAGTTTCTGTTGAGTTGTCCAAAAAGAAAATCGTGAAAAACTGCGGTGTACTTTACAACATTTCTGTTTCTGTTGAAGGGAAAACAACAATGAGAGAGCCATCTAAAATCTTCTCTAAAATATCAGGAAAAATTACAGTTGACTCGTTTATCTCGGTTATTATTTTATACTAGCTTTTTAAGCGGAATTCCGCGTTTTCTTGAGGAAGTATTGTATTATTCGTCGCTTCTGCAGATAGGTTTTGACAACATTTTATGTTTACTAGAGTGCAATAGTCTCTATCATGCCGAGTCAGCTAGCAATAAAAAAACCTGGAGGCTGCGCGGCCAAGAGGCAAAGCAGCTGGGCTTATAATTCTGAGGTCCTGAATTCAATCTACCTCCAGACCACTAAATGGATTTGCAACACGGAAGCCCCTTGTTCAAAACCCTCATGCCACGCTATGTATTCTAGCCTAAATCTACCTCCAGACCACTAAATGGATTTGCAACACGGAAGCCCCTTGTTCAAAACCCTCATGCCACGCTATGTATTCTAGCCAACTGGTCAGCCTACCATTAATAGGTTTTTGTGAAATGTTTATGCTCAGTTTGTAATGTTATTTTCTTATATTTACGGTGTCCCAATCCCCATTTATTTATTTTACTTCTTTACTTTTCTTAACAATGGAACATTTTTTTGTTCACAAAACGTGTCGCTCAGTTTTAAACGCCGGGAAAGTCCTGGGAACGAGGTTGAAAATATGTTCTAAAAGACCTAGGTCACCATGGACCGCCATCTTTAAAAGTAGATCAGTGTAGATCCCAGCAATAGAGAAAAGAATATTTTCCAAGTTCCTATGACGGTAAATTCATAATGGCATAACACCATAACATATCCAATGATACTGTAACAGTTCTTCTGTTTTACAGTTTCATCAGTGGTTGGTAAGAATTGTAACCGCGATCAATGCTGGCTGTGCTCAACCGCATCTTGTCACAGTTCAGACGATCGCATCCTTGGACGGTAAAGGTGGCTAAGCCATGCATTGGTCTTCTTACAGCTACATCTACACATAACTATAACTTGGTAGGGGAAGTTTAAGACTCCATATGCTCGAGAATGGTAGACAAAGTAGTCCTCAACGGGTAGTAATTCAGTCCTTTTAACATCAATTCAGGGGTTAGGTGGGTGGGGTATAGTAATGAACCATGTACACCTTAGTCTACAATCAGCAATGATAGAACAATTATGAACATACCATTAGTGCAATCGAAGAAAGGAATCTCGTCCTTATCACTGAGCAGGTTGTTGTCATAGCCAGTGAAATGTATAGTAACAACCTATATTATTAAGTGCAAGTTTTTATATTATGCACTCAAGCTCCTGGCTAATTTATAGAATGGCCATTAACCCATAATTTACTTAGATGGCATGTTCCGCATATTTTAACTTACCTATCCATGTGCCGTCCTTTCTCCAGGTCCCCTAAAGGCATGTCAGATAACATTTTACTGGCTGAACAAAGAAAATGTGTAGATTCAGAGTCCGAAGATGAAACGTACATAGTGGATATATTCAGCTACGTTCAACCAGAGCGTCATGGGCATAATGAATCGCACAAACAGCTTTTGTTATACATAACAAGAGCCGAGGGAAGTAACAGGACAGGCTTCTTGCAGGTACATAATGTATGTTCAGTAGATCTTATACAAGTAACTTGCCTATCAATCAGTCTTACATGTCATTACAGTTAATAGCATAGTATTTCATCTGTAATTGATACTTGAATTCACAATTCCATCCATCCCTCTTTCGATTTGCCCAAAACTATCATTTCCGCACATGCCTTATAAACCCAACTGAAGAGATGTTGTAATGGGTAAAAAGTACTGACTTGCAGAAACCGTACGACCGAATAGTTTTCTGAGGAACGGAAAAACACTGCTTAATATGTTCTCAGATTATAATTGGACATTATTATAAGGCAGTTAATCTAAAATCATCCTTCGAAAATCGTTTAGGAGAGATTATTCCGGGTTATTCGCATTTCGCCTACCACTTTCCTGGTAATCGAATTATGTCAACTGTCAATACGTTCACCAATCAGAAACTGGCGCGCGCTTTTATGCATGGATGACTTCACGCGCGAATTTGCTATGTTTACCGCCCAGCGCGAATTAGCCAATCGAAATTTTGCTGCCGCCAGCGCCCGCAGAAATCAACAAAAGGGGGGCTTTATTGCAGGCGTCCTTTCCCTCTCTCCCCAGTTCCCCTCTCCCCGGCGCCTGCTACACAGGCTACTTTTTACTTGAACATCTCTTAACAACGTTAAACGTGCTGTGCGGAACGAATTGTCTGCCCATGTATTTATTACAGACTGTAAGTACCTAAACGATGTAACTATTTTCTCCCCTTAGGAGGAAAAGATCAGACTGGGAATGATTACAGTTCATTCTGATATATTCTCCTGGAAAAAGACAAAAGCAGCTGGCACGCTTTTTGCCAAGTTGGAAATGGGTGATTTCCAAGCCTTAAAAACGGTAATTTCAATTCATGACTAAGTGGATAGAAATTCATAGTATTAGAGGTACCCAATCAGCCAAGTTCACCATAGGCTTTAGGAAGACGGATGCCTTTCCTAAAAATTCAACAGGGCGAAAGTATTAGAAACAACATCCTCTTTTTCGAAAAACATTAGCTCAAGAATGATTTTCAGGAAGTTTTAAGGGAGCTGTTTGTCCGCCGAAATGTTTAGCTGGACTTTCTGAGAACCAAAAATAGCATCTTTTTCGTTCTCTCGAAAACGTCAGACGTAGTTTTTATTGGGATCTGAAACTATCAGGTTACATTGCCGGCTTTTCGTTTATACTGAAAATCTGAGGACGGTATGAGCATCTCGAGCAGATATTTGGCGAAACAATTTGTTGGTTACGCCTGACGTATTTGAGTATGGCCATTTGAATTAAAGCTTAAAATCAGTATGCTTCATAAGCTTTAATTTTGTCAATGCCAATAGCCCTTATCTCATTGAACGAAAAACTGATGATTGCCTGAAGAAGCCAAATCACTCATAAATATTTGTCAGTGTTTGTCGTTGGAGTTGTAGCGAAAAAAGGACCTGAAATGGTTTGGCTTGTTCGTTTTGTTCTTACCACTTCCACCCCAACCAGTTCCTCGCCCTTCCCTAGAATGGGTAGCCTGATTCCCAGACTGTCCAAAGTCACTCGTACTCACTCCCGCCTCTCCTCGTCTGATGTCCTTTGTTGTAGAGCTTGTTCATGACGTCATCTGACCGTAGATTATTTCCACCAATCAGAGAACGTTGGAGAAAAAGAACGAATAACAATCACTCTGATTGGTGAAAACATTCAGCGGTCACATGACGTCAAGAACGCGCCCTCAAACTAAGGACATCAGACGAGGAAAGGAGGGGAGAGTGCGCGCGACCTCGGACCGTCCGTGGAGAATCAGGCTGTAGAATGGGATGTTCAATTATCAAAAGTTAGTCTTCAGTCAGTCATCTCCAATTATTCGATGAACAAAGTACAACATGGATACTGTAAAAACGTTCTTTACAACATCATATGAATAATTTGTTACAGGTTGATAGAAGAAAGTTGGATGAGATGCGACTGCCGGAGAAAATTACATACACCTTGCCGCCATGCAACGCATCTACCATGAAAATTGTCGCCAAATTGGAAAACGCTGGCGTAACCCTCTTAGAGACAGAAGAGTTAAATGTCCAACTATCGACGGTGAGCAAATTTGCTAGGCTGTTGTATATGTTTTCTTTGAAAAGAACAAAAGATTTACTACGTTTAATATTTGTTCGTGTGCACATTGTTGAGTCCTTTCATGAAAGTTTTTTTTTTGTGTCTTTTTGTGTTTTCTAGCTTCCCCACAGGGAGCCCAAGCCGGGAGTTGAGCATGATCACCATGACCACGTCATAAGTCAACCAACCGAATCAAGTTCAGTTACTGATGAACCATTGCACACCACATGACAATCGTGGATTATACATAATGTACATCTATTAAAAATATAATAATCCTGGATACTCTGACCAACTCAGCGTTACTGAGGATAAAATTTTAAGAACATGAATTCAGTTATTCATAAAAACCTTGAATTGTAAATATTTCAGCTTACAGCCCAGTTGAATTAAGTTAGAGTGAAAAAGGCGAAACATATTTTTCACATCATTCGTACGCATTTATTGTCTTTTAAGATGCCTGGCGTTTCAACGAATTTTGTGCAAAACAATCTTTGAAAGTGTAAATATCGCGTACTTTATTTAATGAAGGAAGAAATCATTGTATAAAGGCTCTCGCGTTTCTTCGTCCCAATAAACGCTCTATTCAATTTCTGCAGTGTTGAAGCTATTTCCGTCTGTTACTATGAAATCTCAAACTCTAATGGCAGTCCCTGCTGTCGACTTAGCAGGTGAAGGCCGATATTGGGAGTGTTGAACTCTGGGAGGCTTTGTATAGCATTTTTAAACTGGGTATTGAGAAGTACATATTAAATATTAAACTGTAATGAGTTCATTTACATGCACATTCTGTATTCTCCGTATTTTAGCACAAGACGCGTAAAGTTGTGAGGCAATACATTGAAGCCTTGGTCGTGACTAGAATAGATACTCAAAACTCAGGTCTCTGATAAAAGGCTAGAAATGAAGAACATCGATCAAGTTTTTGTGTAACACTAGAAGAGTCCGAAATAACAGGTTTCAGGTTATCATTGGAGTACCCTTTCTGTTTACGGCCCTGAAGTCTTCATTTTGCATCCTTCCCACGACGCCTCGCGCTCCCTATTTCCCAGCGCAAGGTCACGTGCTCCTAAGGACGAGGCAGTGCATGGGACATTGACTCTTCCCCTTGAAGTCCTTCAGAGTGCCTTGCGTTCTTTCAATTGAAAATATAACTGATCTTTATTCCCTATTGTAAGAGCTGATGAAAATGAGTTGCCAAACTATTTCATGAATAGAATATATGTACCGTATTTTCTCGATTAAACGCCGGGACAAGAATAAACGCCGGGTATAATAGAGGAAGTTGTAAGTAAGTCCCTCGAACATTTATTTGTGGTATAATAAAGTTAAGATTTGAGGGCAAGGTACACGGCTGCCAAGAAAAACGAATAATAACCTTTTCTTAACCCTATTCAGACTGGGGGGGGGGGCTTTTCGAACCCCCCCCCCCCTCCAGTAAAATTGTAATAACTCTTACACCGAAATAGCTATGAGGCTGAAATTTTCTGACTTTTCCTAGAATTTATCTAGGGACATTTTGGTATCCATAACATGTCAGTGTGATTAACCATGTTGCCATGGCAACCGGTTTTTGACACATAGGTTTTCAAAATATTAAAATATTGTAAATTTTTTATTTTAAGATCTTGTTTTTTGACTTATAGTGCATTTTCTTATTAGAATAGTTTTTTCTTGGGACTAGTTCTTGAAAGACATCAAAAATTTTCAACATCAAATATTTGGGGGGGGAGGGGTAGGTAAATTTTTGCTCACTTTTACTTATAGAGAAAAATTTTGTACTATTTATTAAATAACGCTTCTAAGTTCATTGTTTGGATAATAGACATTAGTTTGATACGTGTTTTATACATTCTGACCCTTTTCTCTTTTAGATATTTTTTAAATTTTAATTTAAACGAAAAAAAAGGAAATCCAAGATGGCGGATCCAAGATGGCGGATCCAAGATGGCGGACATTAATTTCAAAATTATAGTTTTATCGCCTTTTTTTGCCTTTTCTCGCTTTACAAGTGTGTCCTTGTTTGTATTTATTATGTTTTAATATTAAAGAGATGATTTTACAGTTATATTTGATATTTTAAGTATCTGGATGGAAAAATATCAAAGAAACGTCGGAAAAACAAAAATTACGTCTCTGTGACGTCATAATTGGGTGTAACAGGTCAAAACTGGGTGTGAGGTTTCCTTGTATGAAGATGAACATTGTGTGAAAATTTCATGGTCCTAGCCTTACTGGTTCCAGAGATATGAAGGGGGGGTCCGAGGAGCCCCCCCCCCCCCCCCCCCCGTCACAGATTGCCTAAAAAAGCCCAGTCTGAATAGGGTTAAAAAATGGCGAGCGAGAAAAAAACTGCTGATTCAAAGAAACGCCGGGTCCACTAGCCCATATAAAAATGACGGGGGTGCTCGTCAGAAATTTTCGAAAAACACCCTAAAAGGTACCAGAGTCTCGTTTGATGGGCGTGGCTCAGATGAATTTTTACCGCCAAGAGGTACCAATTCTGTAACATCACATGTTATAGTCTGTCATTTTTTCGGCTCAATAACCAAAAAGGTACCGCGATAATTCTAACGGTGGTCATTTTAGATTTTAGTACCCTAAGCGGTACCAATATACAAATTTTGACCTCTAAAAGTTACGACGAGCACCCCAGTCATTTTTATATGGGAGTCCCCCCCTCTCTCCCCTCCCACTCTCCCCCCCCCCCCCCCCCCCCCCCGATCCACTGGGCGGAGTTTCTCTTGTTAAGGGCAATCTGTTCCTCGGGCGACGAAAAACACACGAGAACGTAGTACAGCTAAAGAAAAAAAGTGTGATTGAGAGACCAGCTTGGGTAGTGAGTGTTGCGAACTTTCCACTGTAGTAGTTTTCTGCCAAAATATGCGAAATAGGGAAGGAAAGGTTTATATCGCCACACAAATGAGAGAACACTGAGGATTCCGTACCCATCCACACGAGACTTGGCATGCATGCATAAAAATATTATCTTCAAATGATATGCACCTGAGTGCACTAAAATCGAAACATCTTTATATTTATCTCGGTAATCTTCGAAAAAGTCTTCGGTAACCTTGGTCTTCTCTGTATACACGCTGTTTTATAGTGTCAAGTGTATACTAAGAAAAATCAAGTCACTCGTGGGATATTTCATGTTAGTATATACTGAAACAGTGGATAGCATTGTTGGCGCGCTCTGATTGGCTACTGAAACTCGGAATAGCAAGTGCTATTCACCTCCCAAAATTTGCGCGCGAAAATTGTAATCGTTGACAGGACTAAATAAGTTAAAAAGCATCCTTTTCGTTATATTATCTTACTGTTTCAGTATATACTAAAACAACTATTCACCTCAGTGTAGGTGGGTAGTGGTGGATATTTACGTCACCGCTTCGCGGCTCGGTAAATATCCACCACTACCCACCTCCACTTCGGTGAATAGTTGTTAATTATTCCACTCGAAACCAATGCGTAACTGGTTACTAGAACTGAGCAACTGTCCAAAATGACAAGACATGTGCATTACACTTATATAACGTACTACTACAAGCCTTCATCATCACGCTTTTTCACTCGGCCAAACAAAAGTAGAAATTACATGCGTGAGACACAGGAATATGGGTTACATCGGTGGAAGCGGTGAAAGCAATCGATTTCATGATTAATTCAACAATTTTAACTTGTGTCGCAGTTTTTCTTTTTAATCATGCGGTTATGTTAATAAATAGGGCACGTTGTGTTAATTAAAAGTATTGCAGCGAGAGGGAGATTGATGGGGTGAATGAATATGGATATGAGGGTTTACCTCGGTGTAAGAACCTGTGACTTTTTCCTTTGTTTTTTACCTTTGTAGTATTGCATTTCCAGTTGACTCTATTGTTTTATGCCTTTTGTTTTCTTTGTTTTACGTCACTCGTGAATTTGACACGTTTTTACACCGAGGATGAGCCGGATATGTAGTCACGGCGAACATTTATTTTTGGTAAGTTTAATATCGCGGTTTCAGTCAAAATGGCCGCCATTTTGAATCGTGAAAGAAACTTATTTTAATGAAATGCTGTTGAATATCCTTTAATGCACGAAACGCGGTTCACTTCGAATGAGTCATACTGTGCTATTCCAACCCCTTTAGTCTCACGGCATCGCGTCCGGAGCCATTAACTCTTTAGTATCCAGAACTAACAGATTTTCACATTTAAAACTACAAAAGAGATCTTCTCTTCAAGTGGTAAGTTTAGAAACGTTGGCGGCCTTACCGTTTAGAAAAGAGCTCTAAAGACTGACTAAATGATTGACTAATTGTTCTCGCCCATAGCAAATATTATATACACCAAATTGAAGAAACGTTGTCGGATGAAAAACATAAACCATGAACGATGCGACCCAAAGGTTTACTGGGAAGTTGGAAAATTTAATCTTCGTCTGTGACAGAATGCTGCTGCCTACCCAGAATCCCATTCGGTCTCATCGTTCATGGTTTATGCTTTTCATGAGTCAACATTTCTTCATTTTGGTGTATAAGTTATTTATCATGTATGTGCCACGCACGCTTGTCGACTTCGAAAAAAACAGGAGTAAAAAGTGAAAATCGTAGAGAACATGTCCATTGGTTTTAATCCCGCATTGATGTTTGATCGCCAAAATATGCCACGTATTTTCGCGCAGATGTGCAAGGTATAGGAGATGCATTTGCACAGGATGTACGTTTATAATGGTAATTGAACTGAGTGGAGTGCAATTTGGTCTGAAATCATACGCGTGATTTCAAAAACGAGCGCGCAGCGCGAGTTCGATTTAAGATCACAAATATAATTTCAGACCAAAATTGCACGACATGCACGAAGTTCAATTACCACTTTATTACATCCATTTTGAAATCGCAGAATTTAAGCTCCCAAATACAGGATTTTATTGAGTACCAACATTTTATTGATCCAGTAGCTGGTTTGTAAAAAAAGAGGAACCGGAAACACTTTCACATTTCATTTTGTATGCAAGATCTGATTAAGAGCAAAGATGCGATTTAGAGCAAAAAATAGTGCGATTCGGGAATAAATCGCACTGCTGAGATCCAATGACATTGCAAAAGAATCACCAGTGATTTCAAAGTGGATGTAATAAAGGTGTTAATCAATTGCTTTTCTCGTTTTTCTTTTGGATTTTGACCCCTGAACCGGCCTTTTATCCCATTTTGTTGCTAAAGACTGCTGTAACGGTTACCCTCACCAGGGTAGGGTCTTTACGCCCATCGTAGATATCATTATAACAAATAAACAAACAGCACTTTTTTTATAGATTTTATTTCTGAATCTAAAAATGGATTTTTGGTTTGTTTACTCTTGCCTACATCTACGTGTTCCAGGGTTTAATGCCTATTTATTAACAAATATTGCGACCGCTGTTGAAATGGACCATTAAACATCCTGAATGTTGATGAACGCAATGAAGCGAAGCTTAATATTTCGTTCAACAACTTTCAACATGTTCAACGGTTAAACAAAAGATCAAGCAATAATTTGTTAAAAAATGAAATATTAAACAATGTCTAAAAAACTGTGCATTTTCCTTAAAACAGAGTTTATTTCAAAGTCGAGAGCTTATTTTTCTTGTTTGTTGTTCTTGCTGCTAGTAAACTTCTTTTAAACGTGGTTTCTGAAATACATCTAATGCAAGTTTCCTGTGGGTTTCTCTTGGTATAACCTTCTTTGTCATAAAATGTTGATTAGTTGGATTTGATCCTGTTGACAAAATGAAACAAAGTTGAGCAATCTAAAAACAGAGCACCAGCTTTTGGCACGTTTCTGGAATCGATATGAGCCATGATTGGTTAATAGTTGCCTTTGGAAACCATCAGCCTGTCTTTACTAACGCTGGTTAGCCAAACGGTCCCAGAAAGCCTAGTGACGAAAGGTGGCGCAAAACCCCTTGTAGTGTTTTTGATTGTGGGGAGAGATGGTTCCTTTTAATTGTTACTAGAAGTGAATAAAACGTTAAGTTCAAGTCGTGGTCAATGTACGTGTATCAAAAGTATAGATATCGAACTCCACTTTTTATCCCACTTCAACAAATCATCTACAACCTTACATTTATATTTGGTGTGATTTCAACCGATATTATACATATATCTGCTAATTCCAGGTTCACGTCCATTTTACACATTCAAGGGTTTGGTAAAGGAAAATGGTGTTGCATGCTTTAGAACAAGACTGGGAAGTGTGGAAGTCGGGGTACGGGCAAACTTTGTAAGTGTCTCACATGATGAAAATTGGTAGTCAAATCAACAAGTGCGTTATTACCTGCAAAGTTGGTGGTTTGGAAGTCCGAAGCAAATAGGAAAGAAAGTGCAAAGAAGAGCGCTGGTAACCAGGCGTTTATCTCTACAACGTAAAAAAAAAAATACCATAACGTAAGAATACGTTATTGATTTATTACACTAGTTTTATAGTGTTTACAGAGATGTTCTTTAACCCTTTTTAAAAGCCCTAAGCTAGAGTGATCAACATCACACAAGATGAGTTCCCTTCATATCCAAACAATTTCTCCCCACTACTACTATAGGAAACTGATGTATAGAAATGAGAATTTAAATTTTTATGTTAGGGCTGTTCAAGAGTGTTTTTTTATACAGCTCACTTTTGAAGCGTTACACGGTACGTTGGTTTTAGGAAAAAAATGAGAAAATTGCTGAATATTTTTTGGAAGTCGCTTTACCAAGAAGTGCAAGCAAAGAAGAAATCTCATTTACACCAGCAGACATAACTTCTATCAAAAATCAGCTTTCTTGTTGCATATTGTCTGCTTACTACTTTTGTAAATGAAACCATATAATTTGAGGAGCCCTGAAAGGCAAATTCTCAATAAGGCAAATTAACCTTCCTGTTACGAAATTTAGTTTCGCGCCTTAAACAACAGCCGAAGAACCACAATTCGCAGTCTTGCGAAAAAGGAGTAATCAATATATCATCGGACATTTTCGTTTTTCGTCGAATATTGTTCAGGAAGGAAAATTGCATCATTTTCGCAAATACGCCGGTTTTAGGGTACGCCGATTGTATACATTGTTTACATACTAGGGTCTTATCTCCCCTCGACTCATAAAAAATAAAATAATGTCTTTAGATTTTGCGCCGGAAAAGAGAATCATACAATCATAATTTTTGCACTCCAACAATAAGTAATTAAAATTGAATTTTAATTTACCTAGCTGTATGATTTTTCCACTCAAATAATAGCTATGCATTTCGCGTTTACTTTCTTACCTTTTGAAACGTAGTAGCAAGAGTTGCTGATTTTCTGAACATTCTTAGAAGACTGGATGATATCTCGACCTCTTTCCTACAAAATAAAAGGAAAAGTTGTTTATACATCTTTTGTAAGATGAATTAACTTTCATGAAGTTATTTTCATTGTATTTGACTGTTTTTCAGTTTCTCAGTTCTTAGTAACACAGCGGAACATGAAATTAAATTGAAAATGTTTATGACTGATGGTATTTCCCACTTTATACCGTTTGTAAAATTCACAACAGAAAGCTGTGCTTTTAATACCTCTTTCCCTTATTATTCCTTTGTTATCGGTTTTTGCCTTGTAATAATATAAATATTTTTTTAACTCACCCGTTCAAAATATGCCACGATTTCGGCGCATGCGTTGTCTTCTTCGTGTGAGGCTTTTATTCCACAGAAGAATGCCTGCTTTGTTTTGTTCGCGTGACTGATTTCGAAATGGCAGCATGGAAAATCGTTAGAGTTTTCAGGTGATTTCCACGCATCGTTTGATTTGATAGTCTGGAAATAAAGGCCAAATAAACAAAGAGATAACGATGTACTTAATATGAAGAGTTTCCATAAATAAGCAAAAGTTGGGTTTGAGGTGAGGGAGGGGGGGGGGGGATGTTTGGAGGTGTCAGAGGATTTATAGCAAAATGATACAGCCACGTTTAAACACACACAGCAATAGGAATCAGAGCCACTGTACATGTGGTGAAATCCATTACGCAAACTCTCTTAGGTTAAAAAAAAGCCACGTTTAAGATTTGTTTCCATACCTTCACATTGCTTCCTTTTATTTTCCATCCATTCTCAAGAGGACTTAGCTCAATTCTGATGTCTTCGCTGTTGTTGGACACAAACAACCCAGCAACTGGTGTCAGTAACTTGTTTCCTCTTTCGTCTTCTTTTTGACAAATTTTCTGTTTATCAAAAGGAAGAACCATATTTTAATCTTAGTAGTTAGTAGTTGGTCAGAAGTTGGCCAATGATATTATATTAACCATGCTCTTCAATCCTATGTTAAAGATAATGCAAGAAGTATTACTTCCAATGTAAGAGTTACTTTATCGAAATATAGTTTGCGGTGCTTGTTTTGGGAGGTGGGGGTTATGGGAGATCGGGGGTGATCCTTTCTCTGAAAGGACTTAAACCGTGAAAATTACTGCCACATGATACCTTACAAGCTGTGTCTGTATCATCTACAATATAAACCCAAATCTTCCAGTCTCGTCCTTGTGTTGGACGTCTAGCAAAGATCGCCATTTGCATTCTTTTCTGGTCATCTTTTCCTGGGCTTCCAAACGCTGCGATCTCAATGTCTTCCAGCAGTGACGGCAGTGTCACTTCTACGTCGTTATGCTTCTGTTCCACTTTAGCATCAGGGTAGACCTCTTTTACGCTCCTCCAGCTTGCTGTCAGTTGGGATCCTTCTTTGATGTGATTCAGTAACGGCCGACATTTAACATGGATATCCCATTTATTACCGGGTGTCATCAAACAGCAGTGCTCAATCACAGTTGGAGTAGGAGGAGAGGTTCCCTGCAGGATCTTGTAGCAGCCGCTAATCTTGAGAACTTTTGATTCATGGTCTTCATCATTCTCCGGTCCTAAGAGAGCAGACATATATTAAATCTACTGGCGTTCAATTGCGAATGTTGTTCTCTTATTGGCTACGCTACATCACTATCCATCTTGTAGTAGAACGTTTGTGTTTGCGGTTGTCAGTGTGCAGTTGTTATTTCTATCATTATTCAATAAAAACGCGAGCTTGTCTTGTTGTTTATGTTCTAAAAGTCTAGTAGATTTATACTAAAACACTTGATAGATGAGATTTATACTAAAACCCTCGATAGATCTCAGAGGGATACTAAAACTCTCTTGATTTTATGTTTTAAACCCTTAATCTAAGTGAAGTCCAGAGCTCCTTCAGCAGCGTGTTTGTCCAGATGGTCGGTGGTTCAATTCATGGGCACCGCTTGTGTTTTGTCGTTAGACAAAGCCCCATGCTTCACATTCTGTTCAGCCTGTATCGTCAGTTGAAGATAGTTACTGGCATTGGCAAGTATCCCTTCCAGGATAATATTCTTTTATTGATTGATTGATTTAGTTTTGATTTAGCTTTGTATCCTTCAACGAACGACATATTTCTTTTTATGAAATGTTATTAAACGGAAAATACTAAATTTAAAGTATCCTTTGATATCCATATGGAATCCTTCATTCGCTAACAGTCAATGCACAATGCGAAAATCAAAAGTGTATCGGCTCGATATATAGTGGAAGTTATAGTAGTCCACGACATGGTAAAATTGTGTGATATTTACACTGTAACGCAAACCCCGTTTTGGTTATTCTCGTTTTTAAACTTAAAAGTACTCTCACAACGTCGGGAAGAGAGATAAATCAACTAAAGGACAAACTGATTGCAATTGCTTTTAATCCATTTCAATTTTGGCGCCAGCATTGAAAACGAAGTAACTGGAAATGATCTTAAGCAAAAGTAGTGATCAGTTTTGAATTTTGCGATTAAGCCTTTTCAGTATTGGACGATAAAGAAACTTCAAAGTGAACCAAAATTTAATGATTAGACGAATTCAACCAGAAAAATTAGTGAATTATTTTTTTTAGTTTCTTTTGTTAACAGTGCTTTACTTGATATTTTCTATTTTTTTATGTTTTTTTTTTACTCGATAATCATAAAAAAAAAAACGTTCCATAAGCAGTACTTACCCATTGGCAATGGTTTGTTCGTTTTTAACTCCTTGGAGTGACAGCACTTCGTTGCGGCAATGTTATTCAGTACTGTGAAGAATCTAGTGGTATTCCGTTCTTTTTATAGCCGTGGTAAAAGTGTAGACCGCGCAGGTACGACCTTTATACGATATAAACATTACATCACAATAGACCGGAAAATGCAACGCCGTCAAATTTTCGAAACGGGTAACAACCTGTCAACATTTCTGCCTTTTTATTGGTCACAAGATTAAAATATCGTGATTTCCGTCCAAGCACATTTTGTTTGTTATTAATGCATGGCGGGTGAAAAACAAAGAAATGGAAAGTGGTCGTTCAGGCTTGCTGTTATTTCTAATTTAGGGAATATATTGGGTTTTATTACACCAAAATCAAAACATCAGCTTGAATTATTTATTTAGGAGAAATATATTTATTATGTGGAGCTGGAGAAAGGTACATGTATGAGTTGTGAGTAAACCACATTATGTTTATTCTGAATGCAGCTAAGTAGTTTATCTTTCGATGATTACAAGCAGCTTTGCCTCTTAGAAGAAGTAGAAAAATGACTTCTGTCAAATACAGAAGAACTATTCCAATCGCTTTTGATATTCTTTGTTGTAAACAGGGGTTTTTCCCACCGAAACTGAAAACGCTGTTGAAAGCCCAAAATCAACCAACATCCGGCGGGGAATCCCCTCAACAGAAGAGGGGGGTAAATATACACTTTCGAATTCTTTGTTGCTCCCCAGGGCAAGTTTTTCTTAAACTTGAGCAAAATAAGCAACTTATCTTCCAACCGACTGGTTTAAACTGTGGTAGCTTTTTATCATCTCGTAAGACCGGCCGTGTGCTCCTTCTACTTTTTTTTTGATGACGTAAGACCGTGTTTTAAATGACGTTCATTGAAGGGAACCCATTGTTTTCAACTTGCTAGGAAGGCGAAAGTTTCTCGATAATTTCTATTATCTTTATTATTCTGTCTATTATTGAGAGGGGGGGGGGGGGGGGGGGGGCTTTAGTTTATTATGAAGTGTCAAAAATTTGATTTCCACAGATCTCGTGACTCGGTTGTATGGGAAAATGAATAATGTAGCAGACTTATAGCGTTGAAAATTCAATTAGTTTCTTGAAAAGCTGAACGCCGTTTCACATGAAGCATAGCCAAGCTATTACAGCTCCAGGCCAACCAGTAAAGTAAGATATACTTTGTCAAATACAAGAAGATCGTCTTCTGGAACAAAACGTCTCCTCTCGCGTCAAGGCTTGAAGCCGGAGTAAGTATCATTCCCATATTATAAGTTATAGTTTGTCTTACCGCTGTTACGTCTGTCTAATGATCGTGACGTTTCTATTTCCTGCGATAGTCAGGTTGTTTTTTAGTTTCAATATTAAAAAAAAAAAAAATACTTCAGTCGTTAATATTTATGGTAAAATAAGAGTTTATTTATTTAAAATGTTGCAATATTTTGAATATTCGAGCCGACTACTTGAGAGCAGTAAGTAGTAACAGGGCTAACTGAGAAAAAGTCGCGTGCAAGGTTTCGCCTTGTAATTTGATATGCGAAATTAACTAATAAGTCAATACATGTATATCCATCGACACACGATTCTGACACCAGCAACAAAGCATTAGCGCCTGGGCGACAAAAACAATCTTTGTTTCTATTGATTTCAATCAAAATAGCTTTAACTTACATGTATTCAGCTATCAACAGGGCTTTTTCCCACCCAAACAATAAGGCCTTTTTAAAAGTGTGTACTGTTATGCAAATTGTATCATAATTGATCGGGGAATCCCCTCATTCAAGCGGAAAAAAAAAAAACTTTGAGTAGAAGCTATCGTGTCGGTTTCTTTGTTGGTTCGGAGGTTTTTTCCCCTTACAAAAGTGTCATGATTCCTTTTAATATTACACACAGATTCTTTTTTTATTTGTTCGACCATAAAATCCTGCTACGTCGCCATAATTATATACAATAGCTAGTAAACAAATCGAAACCGATCGAAGGTTTAAAATATGGGTAACTTGGTTTCCGGTTGAAAACACAAGTCGTCCTTCAATGATTTTGCATGCTGGACGTTTCTACGACATTACGAAATAGCGGATGGTCTTGGGATGATTGCTATAAAAGTAAAGCAATTTGTTTGTAGATCATATGCTTTGAAAAGATAGAACTTTGAGCCTTGATTAGATTCAAACTTAAAGTAGCGCGAAACGTTCAGTTAGTAATTAGTAATCTGCTAAAAATCATCAATGTTGTAAATGAAGAGTCAAAGTCACACAGAATATCGCTAACAAAGAACTTAACAAACCGATGACGAAAGAATTACTGAGAGGTTTCAAACGTGCAAAACAGTTCCCGAAGTCGGTAAGTGGAGGACCTTTGAAGTGCTAAGCCTGATAATAAACTGGACTCGTTGTTCATTGTCTGTATTTCATTACATGTCGGTATTTGTTTTAATTTAACCAAATCTTTAATTTTTGTAGCCGTTTTTGTAGCCGAGTTGTCCAATATAAAACTGAAAGACTATAGCGAGCTTTACGACTGGTACTTCCGTTTTTTTTTTTAAATTTTTTATTCTTTTTTTATTTTTTAATACAATACAATTTTAAATACAAGCTGTGAGACGTGTTGCTGTTGGGAAAACTTCAAGAAGAGAGCCATGTCACGATACGGTTTCAAAATCGTCTGTAGAGTATCTCCAGTCAATGCTAAAGGTTGACCCGTTTCGCTCGGTTATTATTGTAGGGTAACTTTTTACTCGAAATCCCGTTTTTAGCATCAGCAGTTAGCAACATACTGAACGGTAAAAAGTGCTTTGCATGCGTTACATCGCAAGCCTGAAAGGAAACACTTTTGTCGATCATAAGCATTATATCTTTAACAACGAAAGACTTTTCGTTCACAAAAAGTGTCGCTAAGATTAAAAGTTCTCTAAACGACGTCGACATTTTAAACGCCGACAGTGTTAGCTAGTGTTCTGAGGATGAAGTTACATCATAAAGGCCCGTTTACACATGCGATTTTTGATGCGATTTTTGTCGCGTGTGTAAACGGGCGGCGATTTCAGTGCGACTCGGGTGCGATATTTGCTGCGATTTCCCAAAAATCGCCGCCAAGTTGCATCAGGCTTCGAACATGTTCGAAACCTCTGCGACATCGCGCGACAAATCGCGTCCAAATCGCACTGAAATCGCTGCCCGTTTACACATGCTATTTGAAGATGCAACTTGCGCGCGACAAAATTTGCATCGACAAGTGCGACAAAAATTGCACAAAAAATCGCCGCCTGTGTAAACGGGCCTTAAGTCTACGCATGACATGGGCCGCCATGCATGTTGAGATCAGTCTTGATCGGTCGATCTCAGCCACAGAGAAAATAGCATTGTCCAAGTGCCTATGACGGTAAATTCAAGATTTTAATCCGTAATGGCTCATTTAAAGCTATGATACTGTAACTGTTCTTCTGATTTACAGTCTCGTTAGTGGTTGGTAGCTGAAATATATAACCATCATGCTGGCTGTGCTAAACACCTTGTCACAGTTCAGACGATCACCACATTGGGCAGTGATGTCAGCCCCCACCCCCCCCCCCCCCCCCGGCGGGGGGGGGGGGGAGGGAGTACTCCCATAGATGAGCTATATAGGTATGTGCCGCTGTGAAGGGTATGGTTTTCAGGCAGTTTAGTCTGGGATAGGGTATAGTTATCAGAGATTTTTGGTCTAGAATAGGGTATCATTTTCCGCGAAACTGATCAGTTGCGTGAAGAAATTAAGTTTAGACAAGGTTTACTGGCAAATGGCATTTAAAAATCGGTACGGCGGGCAGTACAGCATCTTTTCTGACCCCTGTTAACTAATAACTGTGATAGTGAACGAGTTTCTGGAAAATAGCGAGCCTGGAATAGGTCTAGGATAGGGTAGGGATTTTCGGTGTTTAGACTAGAATAGGAGATGCAGTGCTCTGTGGTCTGGTTGGCCTATTCACAGTGATTCATTTGCAGTGGGTGGGCTTGAAGATAAGTCGATAGGCTTGTGTATTGGGCTTTATTTTCTTATCCTCACGACGTTAGAACAGTGTACGTAGTCGCAGTTTAAACGTTAAGCAAGTTACTAACTCGTTGTGCTCTGCCGTCCCCGGATGACAAATCTTATTAGGGAAATGGTCATAACAGGTATATGATATGGACCCTAGTTATTGTCCTGAAAACTAGAGACGAGACTTCAATATTCTGTGTGCATAAAGCTTGCATTGCTACAATTGTAGTAAAACGGTACAGGGAAGTTAAAATATATCCCTTAGTTCGGACTCCTGATAGACTGGGGGCAGTATCAACAAGACACCATATTTTTAGGTGGGCAAGATAAAGCGACCACCAGTCTTCTTGTGGCAATGCGAGTCCTTTCCCCCGGGGGGGGGGGGGGGGGGGGGTGGGGGAGGAGGAGGAGGATACTCCAATATATGAGCTATATAGGTATGTGCCGCTATGAAGGGTATGGTTTTCAGGCAGTTTAGTCTGGGATAGGTTATAGTTATCAGATATTTTTGGCCTAGAAAAGGGTATCATTTTCCGCAAAACTGATCAGTTGCGTGAAGAAATTAAGTCTAGACAGGGTTTACTGGCAAATGGCATTTAAAAATCGATATACTAACGAGAAGTCCAAGGACATATTGTTTCCCTGAAATATATTTACTCGTTGTATATCAGCTCTGCAGTAGTCCTTGGACTTCTCGTTAGTATATTGATTTATTTTAGCTTATTAGGTCTCCTCCTGTGAGATCCAACGAAACACAGCAGGATCTTCGTCCACGGTTTCTGCAGTTCAACAAGTTTATTTAAAAATCGGTACGGCGGGCAGTACGGCATTTTTACCGACCCCTGTTAACTAATAACTGTGATCAATCAATCAATCAATCAATCAATCAATCAATCATCTTTATTTAATCACGGAATCACATTCACAAAAATGCCCTTCCACTGAGAGAGCCGTGCAAAAATCATGCAATAAAAAATAAATACGGTCATTAAAATTATACTAAATTACAAATATGATATGAACAAGTTTCTGGAAGATAGCGAGTCTGGAATAGGTCTAGGATAGGGTAAGGTTTTTCGATGTTTAGTCTAGAATAGAGTTGCGAAATGCAGCTAAAATGGTCTGGTATAGGTTAAGGGTCTCAGAGTCCCAGCGGCACACCCCCACCCAAAAATTTGCAGAGTACCCGCTCCCCCCCACCCCCGGGGGTCCTGTCCGAGTACAATAGTTTTGACCATTTCTCTTGCTGTATTTATTTCTTGCTGAGATGAGAATATTTCACATATTAAATGTGTTTCTTTCTCTTTTTAGCTCTACCAAAAATGTCAGACAACATTTCGCTGACTAAACAACGCCAATGTGCAGATTTAGGATGCGAAGATGAAAAATATATTCTTGATATATTCAGTTACGTGCAGCCTGCAGACCACGGACACAGTGTATCAAGGAAACAGCTTTTCCTGTTCATAACAAGAGCTTTAGAAAACAACAGATCAGCCTTCCTACAGGTACTGTGTAGCTTTTAGAAAAAATATGCGGTTATGCATGTATATGTTGTGGTGCAATTTTGTCCTTGGTGCAAATTTTATTTTCCTTTGTTTAAAACTCATTATCATACATTCCCATACCCAAAAACAAAGGAAAATAAAATTTGCACCAAGGACATAATTGCACCACAACATATATGCATATGCATGCATATATATATATATATTTTTTTTTTTGCCCGCTTGTCCATCCATTCCATATCTATTCAGTCTTCACACATATAGTATTCGCGTGCTAAATACCTTTGGCTTTAAATAAAGCGATTTTATTTTTATTAATTTCTTAATAACTTGCGTTTCTTTCTTAAAGGAGGAACAAAGTACATTAGGGATGATCAAAATTCACTCCGACAGGTTCTGCTGGAAGAAGACAGAAAAAGCTGGGATTCTCATTGTAGAAATGAAGATGGAAGATTTTGTAGCCACAAGAATGGTAATTGAAAAAAAAAATAAATTATTCAAGACATATATCTAAATATATATCTACCCCCCCCCCCTCCCCTCCTTTTTTTCTGGAAGAGCAAACAAACAAACAAAAAATCATTTACATTCTCTACGCATTGTCATTGGGCAATACTTACAATTCACTTGTGAAATCCGTTTTCAAGCTATCACTTTCCATTCTTTGGTTGATCAGTGCAAATATCAAGTTGTTTTGATGACGGAATGTATAACTCAGTTACAGAAATCGCCCGGAATCTCTGGTCACAGTACTGAATTAAACACTGCCGCAACAAAGTGCTGAGTCACTGCAGCATTATCAGATTTCCCCAGCTCACAATTATACGCCAAGTAATAAATGAATGTATGTTTTTCGCCGTTTTAATATTTGAAATTATTTAGAAGAGGCATAAAGTTGGTTACCCTACTCTTATTGCAGAACTGAGCAACTGATAAATTTGTCTTAACAAATCGTACTAACTTGTCAATGCACTGCATGTGTGGACAGATTGAGAGACGAAAGATCGACGAGATGAGACTGCCTGAAAAAGTGACTTACACTCTGCCATATTGCGATGCATCTGTCATGGAAATTTCCACAAGACTTTTAAGTGAAAGTCCTGATGACGAAATCCTATTGGAAACAGAACAGTTAAACGCCAAATTGTCCCTAGTAAGTAATATCTAGGTAGTTATACCTATCATGAACAACGGTGTATCACCACGATGCCATTAACGATTTAAATCATCACTTAAATTTTCAGTGTAACAAATCACCCCCTACACTTTTTTGTCTTCAGCTGGTCGATACATTGTCAAGAGGAAAGGCGGAGAAAATAATTAAAATGGCTATCCATGGATATGCCTTGTTTAGTTATTTCAAAGTGTCAATAATTGGATAAAAAGAGTTTCGTGGTAATGTATGTATCGTAGACGAGATATCGACCAAGTCAGCCAAACCGAAGATGGTTTTTAGTTTCAGCTGGCAAACAATAATGTGAACTTGTACATATCAAGAAAACACGTTTTGGCGAGCATAGCATGGAGGAAATTATGGCTGCCAGTCTATCAGCCAAAATACTGAAATTCAACATACATAGCTACTACTGGAAATTTTATCCAAGGCTACACATACATTTATAAGTATTTTTTTAAATTTATAAAATGCTCAAGGAAATGCGCGAGCTACGATTGGTTAAAACGAGTTCATTGTAACTCGATAAAGCACGCGCGTGATCTTCGGCTCATTATAACCGTTCTTATTTTAATAAAAGAAATAAAAAAAACTTGTTCCATTGCATTGTTGAGTTATATAAGCACTTGGGAATTTTTAAGAACGCTCGAGAAGTGCGAGAAGCACTCGCCTTTGGCTCGTTCTTCTCTGTACTTTTTCTCGTGTTCTTAAAAATTCCCGTGTGCTTATATAACTTAGTAATGCACTCGGCGCGTTTTTTATTTCTTTAATGCTAAAGGGATGTGATTTATTTATTTCTTTGTCAGTGTGACATTCTTGATATTCCCCTTAATGTATTTTGTTCATTGCTAGATTCCCCACTGGGAGACCAAACCAGGTGTTGAACATGATCACGTGAGCAGCGAACCAACTGAGCAGGTTCCAGTACCTGAGGAAGAGCATATACTCACGTGACATAATGTCTAATGAAAGATCTGCATGTTTCTTACAAATTCAGTCATTGCAACCTCAGGGTTCTTTCTTCTCGAAGGAGGAAGAACGACCGCGGAATCTATGAAACGAGATTGCACATCAGTACTGTTTGCAGCAAAAGATTTAAGTGGCTTTGTATAGTGTTTATGTAACGTAAAATGTACATTCAGATTCAGAAATGTAGAATAATTTGTAGTAAATAACAGGAATATTAGTATGCAAGTCAGTTCTCGGTCGTTTTGGGATTCGTTCCTACTCAGGTTTCCTGTTTTTTTTTTTCGCGTTTTTGTAGGATTTTCCTGACTCCGAGAATACGCACTAAATTTTACTTTGTTATCTTATTATATCATCTCCAATAGTATTTCAAATCAATAACCTCTTGTGCATGTATATATAACACTCTTAACAAACTGTAATTACCTACTACCGCACAATAAACCACAAAATGTTGTTGAATATGTCTGTATCACTTCTGAGTTTTAAGGAAAGCAATATAGTATTATATACAGAACATCACCAATGTTAATACGCACGGGATTCATGTAGCGTTTCTTGGAGTTGTGCTTTCCTAGCAAAGATATTTCCGCAGCGATTATAACAGGTAAAAAAAAATCGAGCTTAGACAATTTCACCCAAGCCAAAATTTGTTTAGAAGCACTGAGAGTTTGTGATGCAGATTCATACCTAACCCCTTTTAGGTTTATCCCATGGGTACACTACTCTCACACAACATCTAAAATCCAGTCAACTGTTAGCCTCCATTTCCAGCCATTTTGCGCGTTCCTTCGTGCAAAACGAAGGAAAGGCTGGACGTCGAGCCTACAACCTAAGACAAAATTAGTTGGGAAGGCTTGTAAAACGCTAAAAAAATGACACTACCTTTGGGTTTCAGCTCAATTAAAACCTCGCGCAACGCTTTTTATAGCCCCCCTCTCCTCCAAATCCAATGTTGAAGACGTCTATTCAAAAGACAGTGTAAGGTAAGTATTTGCGTTAACCGCAACTTTGGAAGAGGGGAGATGAGGGGGGAGTGGGGAGGAAAACAAGGAACCTTCCCAACACTTTTGTCTTTGGTTGTAGTCAACTGTCTACTATCACGAATTGACTGCGAGGAGTCTCTTTCCTTTCCTATTCTCTTACAATAGGCACGAAAAGTTTACATAATTACAACGCAGTTCGCGCGCCAACGGATCTGAGGAAAACCTGCAAGCGCTCGCAGTTTCACTATGAGGAAGGGTCCTTTCGAATTACGCTAGACCGTACCTCTTAGATAAACGTCCGAAGTCTTCTTGGTCTACAATTCGGTGACACTATATTGAAGGTGTTTTGAAGTATAGTTTTGAAATTTTTATGTCAGTAAAGGTACAGTACAGTAGCGTTTTTAAGTAGTATATATGACATTTATTTTAATTTGCTTGATCGAATCTTCATCGTGTTCCGAT
Source organism: Cladopsammia gracilis (assembly GCA_022457155.1). Taxonomy (NCBI): domain Eukaryota; kingdom Metazoa; phylum Cnidaria; class Anthozoa; order Scleractinia; family Dendrophylliidae; genus Cladopsammia; species Cladopsammia gracilis. The sequence goes on along the minus strand of JAJGOT010000188.1, from coordinate 282,566 downwards.
CAGAAATTTCGAAAGCAAATGTGATATCTATTTTTCTCTACGTTTTAGCCGTCTAAAACTTTCACTTCCGGTTGTGTACAATACCGTGCAAGAAGGAAGACTGGGTTAGTCGAGTTGTGACGTCAATACAGGGTCGCTGTTTCTCGGTTCATTAGTTGTTTTGGTGTGCGTGTTTAACATCTCTTAGGATAATTTGCCTTTTCTAGAATCCATGAACGTCAAAACCCCATGCTTCTTCTCTTGGATCATATTAATTTCAATTTACCAATCAAGCATGATTACCTTTCGCTACTTTCCCTATCTGATTAAATCAGTATGGGAGACTCCGAAACTCTCCGACCCACATTGAAAAACGGGTGTTCCCCTTGGTGAATCCTGGCGAACAGTGGGTCCATCATTATCTTCCGTGCTTCCACCTGTTGTTATGGTCGGTAAGACGCTGGTCGACGCCCAACAAGATTGCAATCCTGTAAGAGTTGTCAACCTCTCCAGTGAGCCAAGGGAAATTTGTCGTGGTTCGGAAGTAGCAAGATGTGAACCTGTGGAGTGTCCTTTACCAATAGCCCGACTTTAGTGCTGATTCCCAAGGAGGAGGCAATGCCTTACCAGTTCTCCTACATGACCTCTATGCCCGAAGTTCTGAGGGATTAAGCAATGAGCAACGGCGCCAGCTGCACGAGCTCCTACATGAATTTCAAGACATCTTCTCAAGAGGACCCCGAGATCTAGGCACGTAGGTTTGGACAAGCGACACATGTGATTAACACATGCAGGCAATGCTGTTATCCTGTACGTCAGTCCCAAAGGAGATTACAATTTGCACAGCGCTGGGAGCCTATAAAGCCATTGAAGAGATGCATAATGAGGGAATAATTGAGCCTTCGGTCAGTCCCTGGCCTCACCGGTTGTAAAATGTGTTGTCAAGACGACCCTGCTTTGAGACAAACTGCATGCATTGTCAGCGTCAAGAGGAAAATAAGTTATTAGAAGATGGCCAAGGCAGCAAGTCAAATCACACTTTGCCAATCCAAACACAGGACCATGTGGTCAGAAAGCTGCATTCTGGTTCTGGCATCCCCGGGAGGAGCAGGTACACCTTACACCAATATCACGCTAGCATGGCATGAAAACATATTTAATTTAATGGAGAAAAGAGTCCAGTATCAAAATCAGCACATCAATATTAGTAAAACTGTAACGTTTCGTAAAGATTGCTCGTATACTGACGGAGATATGAGCTTTTGAAACTTAGTACCCTGGCCTAACTTTTACAAAGAAATGTATGGGAAAAACACGAAAACGAGGCTGGACGGGCAATCTATGCCCGTCCACCATACATTTTTTGTAAAAATGCTCAGTTTCAAAATTTCATATCTTCGTCAGTTTTCTAGCAACCTTTACAAAATTTTGTAGTTTTACTAATATCGATATGCTGAATTTGATGCTGGACTCTTTTTCCCAATAAAACAAATATATTTTTGTGCGAAGCACATGGCTGTCGAAATACCACCCCTAATGTAGGGTTAGACCAAAACCCCAAACACAAGTATTACATTGGCAGGATCTTTTTTCAACAGCTCTCGATCTCCTACAAGAGTGCGAACGGGAATGGGACACTGCGGAAGTAGAAGTGAGAGAGGACATCCCAATTAGGCTAGAGTATCTTCTAATGTCAACATCAACAGAATGAGCCGCAGCATTACTATCTTTTAGATCATCATTTCCTTTTCCCTCTGAGGGAAATAGGGCCTTGTGTTCTCTCTCTCCAAGTTTCTCGGTCTTTGGCACAACTACTGGCTTCTGTCCAACCTTTGAACCCAAGTTCACCTCGTTCTCTCTCTACCGTTCTTCGCCATGTCTCCTTCGGCCTACCTCTCCTACGTCTTCCTTCTGGGGTCCATGTTAAGGCTATCCTCGTGTTCTCGCTTGCACTTTTCCTTAGCACATGCCCAATCAGTTTCCAGCGTCTACGTCTTATCTGTTGTGTGATCTCTTCCATATTCGTCTTGACTCTTATCTCTTCATTTGTCACTTTCATAGGCCAGTAAATCTTCAGAATTCGTCGTAGGCACTTGTGAAGGAAAACATTAAGCTTGGTCTCGTCGCTTTTAACCATTCGCCAAGTTTCGCAACCATAGAGAAGGACAGCCATTACACTAGATCTAAAAATCCTCAACTTGGTGTTTATACTGAGTTGACTGTTCTTCCAGATGTTCTTTAAGTTGCAGAAGACTGTTTGTGCTTTTCCCAGCCTGGCACTTATATCCTCACCTGCACCACCTGTTGTTGTGACTGTAGCACCAAGATATACAAACTTCTCTACCTCTTCAATGTCACTCCCTTCTAGTTGGATCTTTATTTCAGGATTAACATTCCATTTCATTACCACTGTTTTTCCTAAGTTAATCTTCAGCCCGGTCTTCTTCCCGTTTACGTTAAGATTTTCAACCTTTGTTTGCATGTCCACTATCCTACTTGCAACAAGAGCCACATCATCAGCAAAGTCTAAGTCCTCTAGCTTGCTTGCGAATTGCCATCTTATCCCAGTTTGCCTTCCTTCAATAGTCCTTCTCATAACCCAATCAATCACTTGAAGAAAGAGAAATCCAGAAATCCATCAAACCAGTCGTAACTTCCAGAACCGTCTACCACAGCACATTTGCTCTGTTCATACATTGCCTTTACCATTGTAATCAATTTTGATGAAATACCATACTCTCTCATTATTTCCCATAGCATGCTTCTGTCAATGCTATCAAAAGCCTTCTCGAAATCCACAAAGGAAACATACAGGTTAGCATTCCACTCAACTACTTGCTCAATGATGTTTCTCAGAATAAATATCTGTTCAATTGTCCCCCTTCCTCTCCTAAACCCTGCCTGTTCCTGTCTAAGCCTGGTGTCAACAGTGTCCCTAATTCTTGTAATAATTGCTTTGCCCAATACTTTGGCGGCCACAGGTAGCAGTGTTATTCCTCTCCAATTTCCACATTCTATGAGATTTCCCTTCTTAGGGAGACGAATGATCAACCCACATGTCCAGTCTCTAGGTACTCTTTCACTTTCCCAGATCTTCACGAGCAATTCATACAACACAGCTACTGCAGTTTCAATATCTGCCTTCATCAGCTCTGTTGTCATGCCATGCAACACCACCAGCCTTTCCATTCTTCATTTGTTGTATAGCAGTCCTGATCTCTGCATGTGTAACAGGACCTGTTTCAATTTCGAGTGGTTCACAAGCTACACTCTCCACTTCCAACCGTGTGGGGGGGAGGTCTATTCAGAACTTCGGCAAAATGCTCCTTCCACCTTTTCTTTACCTCTTCCTCCTTTGTTAGTAGGATGCCTTCTTTATTCCTTACTGAGTCTGTTCTTCTAGTTTTTTTGCTGTAAAGCTGTCTCGTAGCATCAAATATCGCCTTCATATTACCCGTTTTCGCTGCTTTTTCGGCATCACTAGCAAATTGGTCAATCCAATTTCTCCTATCTCTCCTCAATTGTTTTTTTACTTCATCATCATTAGCTTGGTATTCCTCTCTGTATCTTGCTTTTAGTCTCTCTGACCTGGATGAATCAACTTTAGCCTTACAAAATCTTCTTTCGTCGATTTTCTTCCAACTTGTAGCACTTATCCAGGGCTTACTCTGCTTTTTCCTGTATCCTAAGACCTCTTCAACTGTTTTCTTATAACTTTCCTTTATGTTAAACCATCGAGTGTCTATGTCTGGTTCGACGCCTTCTGTGCTTTCATCAGCTAGACAGCTAAATCTGTTCCTCAACTTGATCTGAAACTGCTGTTTAACTTCCGATATTTTCAGTTTGGCTATGTCATATCTTCTGGCGTTACTTGTATTCTTCACTATCCCGCGCAAACGAAGATGCACAGTTGTGATAACTAGGTTGTGATCGCTTCCACTGTCTGCGCCTCTGTAAGATCTTGTATCCCTCACTGATCTCTTGAACCTACCGTTCACTGCCACATGATCGATTTGGTTTCTGACCTTCCCATTAGGAGCAGTCCAGGTATATTTGTGTATATTCTTGTGTGGAAACATTGTTGATACAATAGCTAAGTTGTTGGCTGCACAAAAGGAGACAAATCGAACACCATTTTCTGACCGCTCATCTCCAAGTCCATGCCGACCCACCACACCATCTTCCCCTTCCTGTTTAGCCCCGACCTTGGCGTTCCAGTCGCCCATCATTATAATCATGTCATGCCTCGGAATCTCATCAGTAACCCTCTGTAACAAATCGTAAAAGCTGTCTTTTTAGCTATGTCGGCTGGGACCTTGGTCCCTGGCAGGTTCAACCTTGCCGGATTGGTCAAGAGGTAGAGTCCAGACAGAGAATAACCCCCCCGGTTCCTGCCTTCTTCACCGTGGGTTATCATCTTTTAGATACCCTAGTAGTAATCTTATACGCGCCCGCGAACCACTGCCCAACGGACAGTCATGTACGGAACAACCGCGAAACATTCCGCTAGCCGTGGCCATGAAAAATGACGGGCATAGGCTTTTTATGAGTATAGAGCTACGCGAGCGAGAGCTCCGATATCAACCGAGGTTCATCTTCCTTAAATTGCTCAAATACGTAATGCCGCATTACAAAAACAGTGTTCTTCGTCTGAGTTTCTTAACTATTATGTCCATGTGAGTGCATAACTCCTTCAAACGAACTGATAATAAATTCATTCAAGAGCTGTGGGCTGACAGTTGCTGTGGATGGATCAGAGGATGGATACATTCACTGCTTCAAGGAAAAGCAGCCTTGCCATGCAGGGCTAGAACGGCTCAAGGTTGTTCAACAAGCCATGCGCAATTCACGCGACTAGGATCCTTTCGACGGGATCACCGAATCGGACGTCGAAGATGCCGCACCAGAAAGCTTGATTATTGACGCAAGTGACACTGACGCTATCGTCGACGTCGAATAATTTAATACCAGTATACAAATAGTAAGGTTTGAAATGTTATTGCGATTTATTGGAAATCAAACACACAATTTTTTTTATTCTTGCAAAATATATATGCCATATAACATATTTTAAGATGTCTATGTAAGATTTTCAATACGAAATCTTAAACGCGCAAAATTTCACTTTTACTGATTTCGAAGTTTCTTGTTTATCGTCGTCGTTACATCGTAGTCGGGAGCACATAATGCTAATTTTGCACATCGCTGCTACTAAACTCTGTCGTACTTCTGCTCCATGAAACGTTCCACGTGCAGTCATGCAAATAGTAAATATCTAATTCTCCGCGGCGGTTTTCCGCGTTTAACTCGATCGTCTGTTCCAAATTTCTTGCGAAGAATCCGCCATAAAACCTAACGTGGGAATTTGCGGTTAGCAGAATTGCAAAATTAAGATGCAAGTGAATTATAAAACCGCGGAGAAAGAGAAAAACCCCAATTATGGAAGAATAGCCTACCCGCATTGCTGACACCAGCGCGTGTTTCGGATCAATCTGATCAACCGGGTTTTCACTTGTCTGGTTTTCCTCAGTGGTCTTATTTGCCTTAACAATTCGTTTTGTTGTTTTCGGTGTCCGCTTATTGTTTTTTGCTGCGGCAAAAGTCTACGTCTTTCCCACGACTTTTCACCCTTGAATCGAATGACTTCACTAATCGGCGAATGCTTTTCCCGCAAATTTCCTTAGTCAAGAGACTCGGGGTTGTATGTCGCGTTTCATTGGTTGACGGCACGGACATGATGACAGCCACTTTGATGAGGTGCAAAAACTGTGAAAATCTTTCAAGGCTAAAAACCCGAGGTTTGTTTTTGTGAGAATTGACTCTGTTTAAATGAATTAAAAGGGTAAATAATAATAATAATAATAATCACTTTATTTAAGTGTCAAGGTATTTAGCGCGCGAGCACTAATTGGGGACACTAAATAAAGAAACAAATATTCAAATAGAACATATGTCAGATTTTCACGAAACTTGGCCAGAATGTTTGTTGGATTTTAATGCACCAAAGTGTGTGGGGCTTTTACGAATACTTTCCTCGTGGCGCCCCAGAGTGTGACGCGCATAGAACAATTTTCTATTGTCCAACTTCAAAGTGGATTTACTCTGGAACCAATGAAAATCTGGAAAAAGCCCCATACACTTTGTTAGCCCATTAGCTCCTGAATGACATAGACCAGTTTGTTTGATGTTCGCCCAAGAGATGATAAAGGGTAGTTAAGAGAGGCCATCTCCCATATTCCAGAGGTAATCTGTCTCAGGTTATTTTTAGAAGCATGGGTTATCCACGCTGAAACATTCGCGCCGTGTGATTGGCTGTTATCTAACCCCTTAGTATCTCTACAGCCTTGGTGCCGGTCTAAAAATAACTTGAGACAGATTACTTATGGAACAGGGCATGTATGGGTGATGGCCTCTCTTATACCCTTTATCCTCTCTTGGTTCGCGCTAACACGGAGGCTGGCAATTCAGTAAAGCAAACACCGTCATTTTTGCGTTTGGAGGCTCGCGCGCGCTTACCAAAAGATTAAAAGGAAAAACAATTGTTATTTTCGGAATCTACATTTTATTAGCTATACAGTGATATATAGTTTTTTGGGATTTCATTAAAAATAACGCGCGTATGGAAGATTTTCCGAAAGGCACCCTCAAAGGTTAACAACCGTAAGGACAAATCGTCTTCGTCTTCGTCTTCGGAAATCCCTTCAAAAAACGACTAAAGAAAGACACGGACACACAGGTAAATCGTTCTTTATTATTATTACAAATTACATTTGTATTGTACTGTACCTGTAAAGCTCAAAGCGCTCGGGTTTCCTGTGCTGAAACGAAATATTTAATTACATTGAGTTTAAAAAGTCTAGATATTTTGTCATTTTATAATGAGCTCAGTTCACTAACAGGCCGTCGGCACCTAGTTAGCATAAAACGACTGAAAGTATCACATCACAAAAAGATGTCTTGTAGTTGTTCGATACAAACCTTTTAATAACAACACCAATAATGAAACAATTAACTAAATATATCTTATTTAACGGAATGAAAGAAAAGTGCCGAAGGACAAACAGGTTTCACGTCAGAAAAATACTGTATTTCCTTTCCACTGGCAACACATTATATCCATACAAAATTTTAGTCCTCCTTCCGCTGAACCTGTCGATAAGAGGCATAAGGCAAATTAATGTTACTCCTGGGTTTTATCAAATATTAACAGAACATTTTGGAGCTTGGCTACTTGTGTAGTTTGGATTCACTACTGATAATAGATCCATAGGAATCTTGTATGTTTTTCGAGATTGTATTGATAATTATAACATAACTTTCAATCACGTCGCGGGTGATACCTAGTCGTGAACAAATACATAAAGAAACTTTGTGGTAGGGATCTTATTTCAAAATGGTTTGTATCTTGGCCATTTAGGGGTCGATTCCGCTCAAAATGCACAGAAACATTAGGAATTGAGAGCTGCTAGCTAGGAACGTGTCATATTTGATGGATCGTTCGTCAGGACAATGCTATCAGACACTTAAGTGCAAAATCAGTAAATCATGATCCTGTGTCCAAGTTTACTCATCGAGGAGAACACAACTCTTTGATTTTACCAAAAAATGATCAGTTAAAACATCTATTGTGTTATGAAAAAGCGGTTTTTGTGATTTAAATTTTCATTCTCAAACTCATTAATAATTCATGACGAGAACACAAAGGAAATCACTACCGTGAAGGAGGTTTTGAAATCGTTTCTTAATTTGCATAGATTTTGGCGATTTTATTCCTTCGTTTTCTCCGCATTTAACGATCAGTTTGAGAAGCTATATCAAACACTCGAAACAGTGTTTCATCAGATTTCCAAACACCTTGAAGTGGTTTAAAAAAACTCGGCTGCGCCTCGTTTTTCCAATCCACTTCTCGGTGTTTGGAAATCTGATGAAACACTGTTCCTCGTGTTTGATATATTACTTGAAAGTTAAAACAATTTAAGGGGTAAAATATTTAAACCTTAATCTTTTCTAAACAGGCTCTTTTTTAATTTCGCGTTTGCTGTGACACACTATAATACACCTACATTACCCCCCTGCCATTTTAGCTCATGAAGTTCTATATCCACGCTGTATTGTAAGGCACAAAATTGCAGGTTTTGATCAACGAGGCTTCCGAGGGCACCCCGAATAAAACACGATTGCACTTGTTAAAGCTTTAAAACTTGGATTATAATTCTAATTGTTGCAATTCAGTCGGCGATTGGCGCCGATCAAGTCTTACAACAATTATGACTTAATGAGAACGCGAGTTGTAATTGTTGTAATTCAGTCGGTGACGGTCGGCGACTGTTGCAGAAAAGGTGAGCCAGTTAAACTTCTACAACAATTACAACAGTCGCCGATGTCTCAACATTTACAGAAAATATTCGTCACCGACTGTCGGCGACAGGAAAGTGCAACGTGATGTTAATAACCAATCAGCATTAATAGGCGCGTTCCCATGAAGCCACATTATAAAGTGTAATATTTATTTTAGTCTAGTTCACTGTGTACAAGGCAAATGACCTTACCGATGATGTTCCCCTCTTCCGTGCCTGGAACATAAGAACATCTATATTTCTTCAAACAGCCGTGAACTGTCCCGTTACGTGGACAAGTGAAAGTAGCAGAGACATGACCAACATCTGTGAGTACAAACAATTGGTAAACAATAAAGCATATATTTTTATATAGTTCTTCAATTTTTATAGTCTTATTAGCGCTCCTTTGTTTGCATTTCCTGAATAATTTACTGTGTGGTATCGGTGGACAGTTTTTCCAACAGTTCTTTACTCGCCATTGCTAAATTCTTTCAGACATTTTCAAATGTCCTTAGAAGAACAGCATCCATGAAGCTTCAGATGCGCTAACACCGCAGTATTCTTTCAAAAATGTATTCGGTGTTTCATCTAAGTACAGCCAAAGTTCTGTGGGATGTTCACTTTATTTTTTAAGACAACACACTGGATCAATTCCAGAGCCATTTCATCGACAAATTGTTCAGAAAAAAAAACTATAACAAAGCTTGGTCTAAGCTAAATCTTCCCAAACGTATCGGTACTTAGTCTAATAAATTCAATATAGAGGAAGAAATCATCGTGAGCTTTGGGAAATGAATTGTCTAAGAATAAGGACAGAAAATAAAAGACGTAATGCCTTTACCAACAATAGCTGGAATCGAACTTCGGACTTACGCGTAAGTGAAGGTACTACTAGTTAAACAGTCGTGCGCAAAGAAGAGTGACTGGTCATGTATGTGACATTAGCATCTCATGCACAAAAGAGCAATCACGTCCGTTGCGCCATTCAAATTGAAATAATTAAAATAATAGTAAATTGCACTAGCAAAATCGAAGGAAAATTTGGTCTTCCTACTGGGGGCCTGGATTAAATTTGAAACAAGTTTCCGAGACCTGATTAGTTTATTGGGTACGACGCCAGTGTGCAGAGCAAGAGATTGGGCTCCTTCACCGCTAAATCAGATAAATAGCGACTAGTTACGATTCCAGGTTAAAAGTACTATCATAAAGAACTTTATAAATTGAATTCTGATTTAAAAATTTGAAAGTCATAATGGCAGTGTCACAGCGTCATAATCACACGCTCACTAACCTGCTAAATGCAAGCCATCTTTAACTTTGTATAGTCGAGGCATGGTTCCAGTCCATTCCAAACCGTGGTTATCTTGTTTGGCATTTTTCAATGTATTCATGTGCGGCGCATTAAAATGAAAGAGGATAAAAGGTCTCGTCAACATCGGGTTATCTTTCTGTCCAACAGAATTAAGAAAACCTAGAAATGAAAAGGACTGGCATCAACTCTTTAATCTCTTAAATCTTCAATTGATTAAAACCATTTCAATGTTTTAACCCACTGACTCCTATGCCACCCCAAACCACATGCATGTGAGGGGCAACAGGCCTTCCACGATTGGTGTTGTCATCAATTTTTACGATAAATGATGTCTTTGATAATCAACTGAACCAGAAAAACGTGTCCAAATGAGAGAGATGCCGTGAATTAGACAGCGATTTACGATAAACCAGTTGGGGATATCGCAAAACACTCACCGACAAATGAATTTTCCATTTGATTGCTCTCATTGAACTGGTCGAATTTCTTCCCAATTGTTTTCCATATTGCTTTCTTTTCTTCCATGTTACTGAAAACGTATTGTTGCCCTAGATTGAAAAAAAAAAGTAAACATGACGATTTTAGCGATTAAACAATGGAGTCAATTGTTTTCAATACTCGACACTTCACGTCGCGTTAACGCGAATGGTGCATGTACAGTGGAACCCCGCCATACGACCACCCCGTTATTACGACCACTTTGTTGTGACCCGAACAAAAGCCCACTCATTTTCTTATCTGAAAACCTCGTTAATCCGACCACCCCGTTATTACGACCAACGACCGCCTTTTGGAGTCCTCAGACGTCATTTTCTTTATAAAATCACCCCGTTAATACGACCAGTCAAAATGCCTGCTGAGGCTGCTGAATGAAAAAAGACACAATCTGACAAACAATAACGCATTAATATTTTATTGAATGTTTTTAGGCAAAGGTGTTAGTGGTTATGCATGGCTCAATTCCTACAGTTACCACCTCCCCCCCCCCCCCCCGGGCAACCCCCGGGACAAAGTCGGCCCTTGTGGCCCGGGGGTGTGGAATTTTGCAAGTAGTCTTGTCCCGGTGGTAAGGGGTGGGGATAATCTAGGTGCACAAGGAATTATGGGGCGAAAATTGACATGACTCAACAAGCGGACTTCTTTGCCTCTCAGTGGATGATGTGAAGTGTTGGGAAGAACACATCCTCAGTACACGAAACAACCGCAAGATAGGAGCGATGAAAGCCAAAGAAACGCGAGCAAGAAAAAAAAAAAACAAAACAATGGGAGAGATGTTTTCTGATCTTTGTAGCCATACGAGTCTAGTCCAGTCCATGGCTGTTTTGTAAACTGTTCGGTGGATTTATATAACAACTATTTCTATCTTCTTGAGAAACGGTGCAGCTTGCTGTCGAGTGTCTCGGGGGTGGGGAATTACCTCTTTCTTTGTGCCCGGGGGTGGGAAATAGGACGCCAAGTGAAGAAAAAATGGCAAATCCCCAGGGGTGTGCCCGGGGGGATGGTAACTGTAGGAATTGAACCATGCATTAGCATGTTCAATTGATATGACATCCGGCAAATTGCAGTGTTCAGTAAAAAGGATGCATAAACAGATGCTACAAAAGATCTGAAAGACTTCACTTTGCAGCATTTCGAGGCTCTCAAAGTTATTTTGCCTTCTTGTTTCTGCTGCCTTCCACTGTGGCTTTTCTCTTCAAGTCCATTTCCTGTTCTTTTCTCACAGATCGGTTATTTTGGAATGTTTTGCATTTTCTAGAGGCAAAGGGCAATATGAAAACTGCAAATGAACTCGCAAAAGTTATTGCTAATGTACAAAGTGATTGGTTTAAGCAAAGGCGAAGCCAGTCGAAGCTCACAGACTTTTTATAAAACCGTTTGAACATTGTAATAATTAGAAAACGGCTCTTCGAGACATTTCACTAGAAGCTTTTTCCTTTCATAACAAGGAACTGAAAGAAGTCAGTGTTTTTTTCTCATTACTCGGTTTCGTTTACTGTTACATTATTCAGTTGCATTAATTGCGGTTGTAAGGTTGTTAATTAACTGCAAAAAGGTTGATTTATAGCGCAATTAAAGGAAACCATGTAGTAGAATGTAGTTTAAAAGCATGTTGCACCATAATTTGACCCTACCCCGTTAATACGACCAAATTTCCATGGCCCGGAGGTGGTCGTATTAACGGGGTTCCACTTGTATTCTTGTTACCTAGTCACATCATTTGATAGAATCAAAATTCCCTTAGAGGTCATCAGGAGCCAAATCAGCAAAAACAACCAGGTTCTGGATGTTTCGTATAAGCCTAATATGCTGTATGAAATGCCAAGCATACCAAAGCATAGCAATGATGTGTATGCCCATAGGAAATCTATTTTTGTTGCGGCAAGTTATTGACAGGTCATTTGCGTTTAGTCGGTATGGTGCTTTTTGTTCAAATAGCTTTTCATTAAATTCAGCTTTAGTCGAAAGAAAAGCAGACGGTTTTGTCTAAACGTTTACCGATTTAAAGACTTTTTTTGTTGTTGTTTTGTTGAATATCTTTCGTTGTAAATCACGGAACGACATCAACATTTGTGAATATGAACTGTTGAAATTCTAGTTGGACAGGTTTTTAATGAATCCCCGGGTATAGTTTTCTGCGGGCCTCTAGATGTCACAAGACGCTGTCTGATTTCTTTTTCTGCAAAAATAAGAACACCCTTAGTTTTGTGCACATCCACGAATCAATCTAGGGCCGAGCGTTATGTCCATCCAGAAAACTGTGAATTTCCTAAATGCTATTCTATATATCGCTAACACATGCTATCCGTTTTCGTAATTTAGTTGTTATTTTCATGAAAAAGAAAAAGTTGACAACATTATTAACCAATTGAATCTTCACCATTGAGCATTTTGCATCGTCTTTTTCGATGCAGATATTCAAATTTCAGAGTCATCGTTGCATGTTCTCTCTCTTTGTCATGAGTCTATACGGAGCGTGTTCATTTCAGTTCTCCGCGTAGCTCTATTCTATGAGGGTGTTTGGTCTTCCGTTTGGCCATCTAATAGCCTTCTACTTCAGTGAGGTCTCTGGACAATTTGACCAGCTTGATTGCTGTGTCTTGAATGTCAACGACGGAGTGCCGTTATTGTCGGGGTTGAAGTAGATATCTACGGGGTTGGCTTCGGAATATTTTCTTCAATTGAAGATGGTACATTCATGGAGCGCGGAAGTGGGTTTGGATGGAGTAACTTGTCGACCTACGTACTGTAAGTGGCATCGTTCGCACGTGATGAGGTAGATGACATTAGTCGATTTGCAGTCGAGTTTGCCTGCAACTGTAGCTCTTGTGAGTTGGTGCGTTTTTTTTGTGTGTGTGTGCGTGTGTGTGGAGCTGCAAAAGGAGCTGTCCTCTTTTATGAAAGCGCACGTCCCACATCTACTGCTACCACATTTGTTCATGCCACCTGGAGATGGAGTTTCCGGTTGGACACGAGCTCTGACGAATAAGTCCCGGGGGTTAAGAGGGCGACGAACAGCTACCATGGGTGCTTTAGGTATGGCCTTTCTCATTTCTTTTGGAAACCTGAAAGATTGGAAAGTGGGCATGTACAATCTTGGATGCGTTCCAAAGTGCTGGATGGTACGTCATTACGATTGGAATGCCTCTTTCCTCTGCACATGGAACACTTTCGCGATGCTTCGCCTTGTTCTGAATGTTGTAGCCCTGGATGACAAATGGGTGGTGATTTCAGAGCATCGTTGACGGAAGCAGTTGTCGATAGAACACATTCTGCGTATATGTCGTGCAAGGGAGTATGGGATACTAGTCTTGCAGTGAGTAGGATAACAGGATGTCCACTCCAGATGTTGGCGAGTGTTCGTTGGTTTGCAGTATAAGTCGGTTTACAGAGATCATTCGCATCAAGTAACCTGTAAGTCAAGAAAACTGACACTGAGGTTTGCGTACGTAGCAGTAAACTTGATCGTGGGGTGGACGTTGTTGGTGATCGAGCTCAAGGAACATGAGGAAAGATTCTTCCCGGTGAAGCCAGAAACCGACCACATCATAAATGTAACGCCACCAAAGTGGAGGGTTAACCATTGCCAACTGCAGCATGTTTTTTTCAGCGGAGCGCATGAAGATATTGGCATAGGAAGGCGCCATTTTAGTTCCCAAGGTTTCTTAACTTACCTGAAGCTAGTTGTGATCCATAAACTGGAAATTATTTTGCGTCAACACCAGCTCAGAGAGCTTCATCAGCGCCTCCGTGGATGGCTTTTGTGTGGTCCTTTGGTCCTTTTATGGATGCCAGTCTATCGTCATGTGCAATGTTGGTATATACACTGTGGGGATTTAAGGATGTTCGCGCTAATTGTTTATTCCCATTCTTACTGCGCACGCATTTCAACTCGCAACGCCATGCTACGTCATGCACGAAGGCGCGCAAGGGAAGAAATCTAAATACATAATGAGCTGGTAGTCGTTGCGTTAACTTTGCTTGGATTTAACTCGCTTGGATGGTTGCTGACCCATTTTTTATTTGATGGATAATTCTCGACAGATTGTGAAAACATGTGTAATCTTATACCGGTCAAAGCTACGCGACGAACATCGTTTCCTATCGCAAAATGCATCTCACAACGACGACGATTCCTCTTGGCTGTGCAGTTTACAAATGAGCCTATCCAGTTTACAAATGGGTGTGGGTTCCCTTCGATCGGTCTAACTTGTTGCTGTTTCACAGAGCTGTCAAATAAATAATGAGTAAACAAATGTAAACATTACGTCACCCAGGCATAATGCGTATTTGTGACGCGCTAAGACACACTGGTCAGCGGAAATAACAACAAAAGTTTACAGCCGAGTGAACGATCGAGCAATCCAGCGATCGAGTGACATTTTCCACTAAATGCTACAACTCGTTTTAACAGCCCGTTTACTAACAAATTTATATATATGATTCAGGGCTCTTTCGTACGTATGCATGTACGTATTAACGTACGCCGTAGCATGACCGTTCAAACAAACTTGTAAGGATATTGATCCATTCTGAAAATTTAAGTCTGGTCCCCACACCCACAATCCCGGACATATTTGATGGAGGACGACCCATTTACCGAGCCACTCGGCTCTGATGTTTTCTGTCGTTTGATTTACATGGCAGACTGGATCACCCACCTACCTAGGTCACCCTGTCTACTTGATCGGGCACCCTTCTAGGCGGGCTATTATTTTTTGTGCATGTGAACGCAAGGCTACGGCTACCCGGGCTAAGGTTTCGGGGGTGTTGTACGGTGTTTTAACTCACGTTTGAACTAAATGTGACCAAATCAATAAATTCCGAAGCAAGCTTTCCCATTTTAATCAAAACAAGTTTATCTGTCTATCGAAACGTTTTTTTTTTCGAATAATAGCTCATTCTGAGGCTTACGATACCGATTTGTTTTTTGGTAGACGAGAGAAAGCTGTTGAAACTGTTAAGACTTGTATCCGGCTAATTCATAAGAACAAGAACGTTAAAAATGACTAGAGACGGTCGAACTTGATTATGGAGGGAAATGCCGATTTCGGAAGCTTTTTTTTAGAGCTTGTGGTATTTCCATGCCTTGGGACACTTTAATGAAGCTGCAGTAATCCGCGTAAAGCGGTTGATGATTTAACTAAACATATTTAGTTGCCGAGTGAGCTCAATCAGCAGGAAGAAGTACTTAAGACTGATCTTTGATTTCATTTTTATTTCGTTTAATACCTACCTTCACTGACGTCCAAGTAAATTCTTTTTAAACGGTTGTATTCTAAACTGTCCACCCGGTGTACAGAATAGCGAGTACCATCATTATCATCCGGGCTTGGAATATTCCTGGCATAAGGCATCGCCTTTGTGAAACAGACCTTTCTGGTCACGTTGTATGGTCTTACTGTTACCATTTTGACAAGGACAAAATGCGACTTTTTCTTTTGGACAGGGAAAGCCAGAATGACAACCTTGTCAGTTTTACTAACATCGTCGGTAATTGCTGCTGAGAGAGTAAATTTGATATAAGAATAATGTTATGCTATTGTCCCGTTTTCAATAATACGTTTTCCCTATGTACAAGACTACAAGACTCTCATACGTGTATAGTAAAATAATTATGCGTGGACACACGATTCTTCCTTGTCGTTTTTGTGTCACAAGGCGCCTAGCGCCTATAGATCAGTCGCACCCGACTATATATTACTCTTTTTTAATTAATTTACACAATGTAATTGAATACAGTGAATTCACATTGAGGCCACAACAGGCCGTCTGATTTCATTTTCAACCAAAAACAATCCTGGGTGACCTGATTATTACCAAATTCCCCGAAGAAACCATTGTATTATTCGTTTATGTATGGGAAAATACATCTAAGTGTGGAGTAGCATTCGTAATGGGCATGAATGAGTGAGTGACGCCTCTCCTTAAGGAGCTCAAATGGCTCCCTGTAGCAAGCCAGCTGTATTATCGAAGCGCCCGGATGGCTTTTATTTGTATGACGGGCCATGCTACCGAATACCTGTCTTCGAAATTTATTACGCGAACCGAAGTGAGCGGTCCTAGCACCAGAAACTCACAAGTGTTGAACATTCCATTCGCTATAATTCACCATAGGTGCGATATGAAGGCTACATAAAGCTTTTACGTTCAACCTGGTTTGGAAACGTTGGAGACTCCCACAAAACAGATGATTAGAACCAACATAACAATGTTAAGCCATGAAATCGTTTCTGAAAGCAAGAATAAAAAATGTGTGTCAGTGCCAGTAGCCTCTGCAATAAAATGATTTTCATCATAGTACGTTAGTGACGGACCTTACATGAGACGCTAACACACAATTAATTTTGCGATATACAGGCAATGAAAGATAGAAGGATAGAATCACTCAAAAATTTAATACACGATATGGTTAGCTGTTCGTCGTGCAACATATGTTATAGCTAATTTAAATATATTTGTAAGTATTTTTTTCTTAAAATCTTTTTATTAATGTTTTCTTTTTTATACCAGCAATCAAATGATTTCGAGTGCAATTTGGAATAAATAAACACGAGTATTTGAAAAAAATTACGATTGCTTATTTATTCCAAATTGCATGAGAATAATCATGTGATTACTTGTTAATAACATACATGTAAACATTTATGTTACGCTGCGGTTGTTTTCGTTACAAAAATGCACTTTGCAACGCTTTAACAACATTACTTCAGATTGGTCGAAATTTTGACAGGTGAATTAATGCATTGATATTCATGCACTCTCTACAAGAACCGCATCACGAGTGTTTCGTATTTCAACTCCTTAGAAACTTTATAAAAGAACGAAGCAAATCATAGACGTCGCCATGATTTTGCTGTTATCCGCAGGCTGATCTGATGTGGTTGAAAGGTTTCGACGTACGCTGTCGCCGTTTTGTTTATTTACGCCGGATCGGGAAAATCTTCAATCTTAAAAATGCTCTTGACGACTTTGAAAACTAAAACAACGAGGTGAAAGCTACCAAACGGTTTTTTTGTCAGCGCAGGAGAATAAATAATCACAAGTCTGAGTTCATTTGCTCCAAAGGACATTACCCAGGCTAGAGTTAGACGCTTTTATGGCCTTTTTGCTTTCTTGTTGTAATGAGTGGACATTTCTTTCAAGCTAGAAGCCTTTTAACCACTTTGGCAGCTTCTTTAACTCCCGATACTTGAACAGTTTATTCTTTCTATCATAAACGCAAACAGTTGTTTATTGTAATAGCCCATTTCCGAGTTGCTCTTAGCCTCCTTTTCAAACCGAGGCCAAGTGCAAAACCATTCATATGGATATAAGTTTTATTTGCATGTGAAAGAAAACTCATTTTCATATGAATGGTTTTGCACTTGGCCTCGGTTTGAAAAGGAGGCTAAGAGCAACTCTTAAAAAGGCTATTCTATTGTTCAATTAGATTCTGAGGTTAGCATTTGGTTTAAACTCCAGCGTAAAATTCACCACGGGTTTTCGTAGGCGCCTCATTGATTCTCCGGTTCGTTTTCTTCTTTGCTGTACTCGTGTCCTTTTTCCCAAATCTCCTAGTATTTCTCAGCGATTAGAATTTCTATTTGTTTTCGTAATTTGAATTTTCTTTTAAGACTTTCTATTAAAATTCCGTAATACTGTTTGAATCTTTTTTGATTTGTGTCCGTCATTTCGTTCTGCATGGTTCGAGAACCGTTCAACTATCATAACTGTCAATCATTTTTAATTTCACCATTTTGCACTGCCAATTTCAACTTTCTGCGCTGTTTGGGATTAATTGACATTTTGTCAGCCAATCAGAATGCACTTGTTTTTTGCATGCATACTATTTGTAGAAGAGTCCACGATTAGCTTTCCAGCTCAACTACCAGCACTAAAATATAACGTTTCCTACTTACTTTTCTTCCTGGTTTTCATAGCAAACGAGGCAGGTTTCACATGCGGTGACTTTTCACTCTCCGCATCTGCTGAATAAGATGTTCGGTTGTTTGTGACTTGAAATAAGAAAGGTTCATGCTTAGGCATCAAGGGCATGCATTGACGCGAGGTGAACATAATCAAACATATGAGTGTTTGAGAGGATTTGCCATACTTTTAACGGTCAAAGATGCAGAGGTTATTTTATCCAAGCAAACATATTGTTATTTCTTTCTGGGAACTGAATTAAGTAGTTTTGTTTCGTTTTCTCATTAACAGATTAGAAAAAACGACTGACTCTCACAGCAACACATTCTAACAGTATAACGTCAGTGCTTTTTTGGCTTTGATGACCTGGTATAACCTGCGACGGGTAAATGAACAACAACGTATTTGAAAGTGTTAAAAATATTTATTCGTATTGCTCAGGGCATTGCCTTCAATTACTATTTGTAAATTAGCAAACACGTCCCGCTACTTCAGTCGTTTTAATACAATACTACAATGTAATTGAAATTCTTAAATGATTTCTTCGGATCTAACAGGGAAAAAGCACGTCCACGAAGATATCCATCTAAACCTAAATCTGCATTGTATTGTGCGGGTCATATCAGCAATATCGAAATCAAAGCATTCTGACATTCTTTCAATAGGCACTCTATAACTTATATTAAGCTTTTTCAGAAATGGGAGGAAATAATTGCATAAGACATACATTGGGAGTGAAATTGTGGAGATAGCCGACGTCGCTGAAGGGGAGACGTGGTTTGAAAAGCCATCCCCGATGCTCAAATCAGCTAGCATGGAAATAGGATGGAAAACTCCCTAGAGCGATTGATAGGGCGTCAGACACAGTGGACTTAAATAACTAAGACATTTTCGTGCCTTTTAAATGAACGAAAATGGCGTGGGTACGGCACATACAGTATGTTGCCCAGTTTCCGGCCACTTTAGTTTGTAATCGCTATAACTTCTTGTTTTTGTACGGAAAATTTCTCAATTTCCTTTCAAAGACAGTTCATTTACTTACCTTAAAAATGTTCAATGATTGGCGGCTTTCCTCAAGTATTAAAGAAATTATACCATTTTTCGCAAAACTAGTAAGTTGCCCAGTTTCCGGCCAGCTAGCCCAGTTTCCGGCCACCGACTTAAAGTAAATTTTCCTTGAATCCTCTCGACGTAAACCGACTTGTAAGCCCCATGATAATAGTGGTCGCCTAGTTATAAATATCAGGCAAGTTTCAATATTAAGCTTTGTCATCTACCGTTTACTCAATATTCAAAATATATGTATGACCTCGGTGACCCGGAAGCGTGTCTTCCGCGGTATGTTGACAGATTACTTAAACAAATACATATGACTTACGTACTTTTAGTCACGCTATACATGCATTAGCTGTTGTTAATTCGTAATCTTTCTTACACTTAAACATGTATCTTTAATTTCTCGACCAGGAAATTTTAAAATTCGGTTCTTTCACTCAATAAGAAATAGGTTTTGAGCAATGTGTCTTTTAGTGGCCGGAAACTGGCACACTTGGTCGAAATCTTCGCTGAAAGTTTGACTGCTAAAATTTCAGAAACAGCTGTATTTTAGCTGATGATGATAGATTCCCTAATTACTTTCATCTTTAATCTAACATTTGTCTAAAAATTATGAAGCTCCTTGAGATATTTCCCGTGAAACGAACTATTTGTTTATCTACGGTAGTTTTGATGTGCAGTGAAACGAACCAAAATTAATCGATAAACGTTCAATCACCTGGACAAAACCTGTCCCTCCTCGGCCGTTCCTTGCTCAAAAAGAGCGCCAAAACCACCAATGTATAGCGAAAACGTTCGGTTTTCTTTCGGAACGCTTCGGTGGACGAAAATTTAAAACTCCGACGAACATAACAGACGTAAGTTTTTTTTGGCCGGAAACTGGTACTGGCCGGAAACTGGGCAACACAGTGTATGGCCATTCGCGAGGAAGAGCCAGCGGCGTCGGTTTGTGGCCCGACTTCCTGCTGTTTAAGAGCGGTTAATAACACTTCTTTGGGCTTGTTTTCAGTTTTTGTGGTATATTTTCGTATTTATCTTAAACGACGTTTAGTTAGGGGAATAATTACTCTGCACGTAAATTTTCGTACGTATTCGTTAAAAATTACAAAACGTACTGTAACGTGAGACGATTATCATTAGGATTACAAGAAAAAAAATACGTGTTTCGTTATAACCCAAAATAGCAAAATTTCTGCACGTTCTGTGTAAGAGTAAGACATTTTTTTTTTGCCTTGGTGAGTGGGCTGTTCTGAGGCATAATTTCCAGGACATTGCTTGCAATATCATGATTTATAATTCAACACATTGATACACTACCCAAATATGGTCAAAAAGTTATCGATATACGTTATGTCCACATGAAGTATAACCAGCGATGGCGGTAAATTTCGCATTTTAAAGGAAGGTGAAAAATGACTGCTGCCTGCAGTTTCGTGTTTTTGGGCAAGAAAGTGCGTGAACTATCAGTTAAAACAAGGGACAAGAAAGAAAAAAAGAGAAGAAAAGAGAAAAATTATTGATCACATGATTGGACAAAAAAGGCGCGAAATTTTCGCTTTGTCGCGATTGCAATGTTTCTTTTCTTGGCGTAGCTGAATGAAAGCTGGTTCAAAATTTAACCGCTCGACAAGGGGTGAATAAAGGAGCACAATTTTCGAAAAATTCCTTTAGTAATCACGTCTGGAATATGATATAGACTTGATGCTTGATGTTTCTGATCTCGTCATTACGGCTGTAGGAGCTAAAAAACAGCAAGTATGTAAACAACATTGATCGACTCAGCTCGTACTTCGATGTTTGAAAATTTGGTGCTGATGGAAGGGACTAAAAAGCCAAATCAACAACAGGTATGATGTTTTAACCGTTTCTTGTATCCTATAGCTGTGAATGTTTGTAAGACATACCGTTCACGCTGCAGTGCATTCTGACTTTTCGCCTCATTGTTAGGTAGCCGTGTGTTTGTTCATGATTTGTTTTGATTCTGAATTGAACTTTTTAAGATACGAAACACTTGTAACTGAGATATTCTATGTCATTTTACTGTGTTTTAATTCGTGTAGTCACTATTCTGTCCCGTTTTTTAAGTAGAAGAATGCTCTTCTTAGAAACTCGGCTCTCAACTGACAGTGTACACTAAATTAATTTTAGCTTGGCAAAAGTTTCGGCTTTCGCTGTCTGTTGTTTAAGAAATGGCGCGAGGTAAAATATTGTTGTAAGTCTTTTTACTTAATGAAAGGTTGTATATCTCAATGAATTTTTTCTGGAAACTGATTTGTTATCAATGTGTTGAATTATAAAACAGTTATAGTGCTCAAGCTTGCGCAATATCGTCCCGGCGATATAGCGATTCGCTTTCGCACTATAACTGTTAAATGTACGGAAACGCAAGCTGGGCAGTCATTTGCTGCTTTCGACGGATAGGAGAACGGATACTAATCTGGTGTCCTGTGCAGGTGTTGGGTACCCTGTGTCTGAAACGAGGAAATTTTGAGATTGATCTATAAAACGTCCGGTTCATTATATGTCAACTGGTATGTGGCCCATAAAAGAAACTGACGCTTTTTAACGATCGGGGAAGCTAGACAATTGACAGGTCTCTGTCGTTCGGCAAGTGAAATATAAATAGTTGGAAGAGATCTGACGAAACATCGACGATTTCTTTCCTGTTTGGATGCAACAATCTTCCTTGATCGTGGCTTATGCCCGTTGTTGCTGCTGTTTTCAGCCACTGAATTATAAACGGCTGCATCACGGAGTTCCTTTGTTTGTTTATCAGGATTTCACACCAGTGTAAGTAAATGTGTTATGTTGAAGATCGAGTGTATTTGAATCCAGGTTAATACATCATCTTTAATCCCGAAATATAAACCAACGGTCTCTTGGAACAGTAACATAAGTCATATATCATTACAACTACAATCATGAATGCATGAATGTCACAGATGTACTTATAAAAGACCTACCGGTGACATTGATAGCGAAATGAATGCCGACGGAAGAAAGTAAAATAATAGCGGAGCACTCGCTGCGAAGAACCTATGCCCGTCATTTTTCATGGCCATGGCTAGCAGACTGTTTCGCGGGCGCGTCGGTCCTTGTGCCCGCCGCCACCCGCCGCCGCCCGCCGCCGCCACCCGGGTTGGGCAGGGCTAGATCGCAGGCGCGTATGACGTCGCAAATAATAATAACAATAACAATACTTTATTTTACTCATTATTTTTTTACAACTATATTTTAAAATATCTACACACATTTTGAACTAAGTACAAAACAAACGCGTATGACGCCACACAACATCCGGGATCTTTGAGGCTTTGTTTTTCGCGCGGCTACACAGCCGTCAGCTCGGTAAACACTTTTTTGGATCGTTCGCTGGTCAGTGTTTATCGGAGAAGTAAAGTCGTTATTTCCCTGCATTTTTTCGCGATTTGCTACTCAAGACAGCGATACCAATTAAGGGATACTCAGAAGCCGCTTTAGTGGAAAAATAAGAGCTTTCTGGGATAAAATCTTGCTTCGAGGAATCTCATACGTTTTTCAATGCGGGGAATCGATGTTTGTTGTTTTTATTACAGATTTCAGAACCAAAGGAGCGGAGATTTAAAGAATTAACAAGCAAGCGAGGAACTCAAAGGTAAAACAAATTACATTTTTCGATGAGAATTTATGTTGATATCAATCTGTGATTGACTTTTTCTTTGTGTTCTTGTCGGTGTAGTTTTGGAGAATTGTTTTGAAACGTTCGATAACGATTTTTTGAATTTCATCGAAGGCAGCCTGAACTCGATGCGCTTTAAGTGGTACGCGTTTTACTTTTAAACATAAAACTAATGGATATTTGAATGAATTTTTTCGAAAGAAGATTGTGTTGTCCATTTTTATGTGTTTAAATGTGTTTTATGTGTTTAAAGCAGTTGAAAATGCACTACTTAATATATATAGATAGCCCAAGCCTAACAGCGTCGCACTTTGAACAAGCTTAACTAAAGTGAAACTTAACTAAGGCCCGGTTCAAACGTCGAACTTCACATGTGCCGAATCTAATGGAAATGAGCAAGAACAATATATTTTGCTCATTTCCATTAGATTCGGCACATGTGAAGTTCGACGTTTGAACGTTTTGTTTACATAAAATCGCTTTTCAATCTATCTAATGAATGAACAAACACATAAAAATGGACAACACAATCTTCCTTTGAAAACATTCATTCAAATCTCCATTAGTTTGCGTTTAAAAGCAAAACGCGTACCATTTAATTATAGCTCATCGAGTTCAAGCTTTCTTCGATGAAATTCAAGAGATCGATACAACTGAATTTAAGCTTGTTTTAAAATCAGTTCTTCAAAACTAACAATAACACCAATAAAACGTCACTCACAGATTGATATCAACATAAATTCTCATCGAAAACTGTAATCTGTTTTACCTTTAAGTCCCTCGCTTGCTTGGAAATTCAAATCTCCGCTTCTGGTTCTGAAATCCGTAGAAAACAAGCATCTCCCGCATTGATAAAAACGTAATACATGAAGTTCCTCGAAGCAAGATTTTATCCCTGAAAGCTCGTCTTTTTCCACTAAAGCGGCTTCTGAGTATCCCTTAATTAGTATCCTTGTCTTGAGTAGCAAACCGCGAAATATTCAGGGAAATAACGCCTTTAATTTAGACGGTTTTCTCCGCTTAGTAAATTCACAGCAAAACATCAAAGTGTTTTTCTACCTGACGAGACATTCGGCCGTGTAACCGCGCGAAAAACAAAGCCCTGTCCGATATTCAATATATAATCAACATCCTTTTGAATACCAGAAGTTATGTGGTGACGTTTGTCACTGTTGACATTCTAGTGGCAGTTCAGTCCTGTTTTTAGCTAATCAGTGTTTTCAGAAAGGAGGCCATTGTCGTGTTCTGTTATCTATCTTTATTTGGTTGAATTTTTTTTCATTGGCCTCGTTATTGCATCTAATGATAATATCAGTTTTTGTCATGCCGTGTTGCCTTGTAGTCGTCAGACATCTAATGGCACAAGCAGAGTTGTTGGATGATAGATGGTTTGGACGGCACAAAAGTTAAACAAAACTTATGAACTGAAGGTTTTTCTCCGATTTTCTCAAAAAACATTTATCGTTAGCACATGTTGTCTTCAGTAGCTGTTCGTTTATCCTTTAGACACATTTTAGTAAAGTTTGGCGACCATCAGTTGCTATGGTAACGAGTTATGACGTCATCAAGCATGAGGTCAAGTCATTTTGGAATACAAATTCATGTTTTCACCTTTTCTCGTTTTTAAGGAAAGTACAACTGGTTCTTTGCACGATTATTCGTTTATTAAAATACTGTTGAACGTTAAATACGCTGTTGAACGCTAGTATGTTGTTGGATGCATTTTCCACCGAAATTTCCGGACAACCCGGCTTATTTTAATATTGCAAGTAACCTTCTTTTAAAAACACCTTATCGACTATCAATCAGAATTGCACTTTTTGCCAATCAAATTTGTTTTTCAACCTTTTCTGCAATTCCGAATTTATTAATACCCACATTCCTAACACACTCAATGGATTCTCTAACTTTACACTGAATGTATGGCTTCCGTCTAGAAGGAAGACAAATGTCCGTAACAACGGGATCTCCCTATGAAACATGTTGGCCACTTAAAACAACAACTTTTTAGAAACGTCTAATACTGAAGTCTTGAAAGCACTTAAAACTGAGAACTTTCTTGTGATATCAAAGATGAAATGTTATCTCTTTCTTATGTTAATTGAGTACTAGTACCACTGAGACTAAATCGCCCTTTTAAGTTATTATTGTCTTTTTAGCTATAACAGGTTTGTTCTGAAAACCACTCTGGATGAATGCACCCTGTTTAAAGATTACTATTAATGAATTTAAAACAAATAGCAGTGTCACTCAGTCCAAATGAATAAAATTTTCAGGAAAACATTTTATTTCATTCCGAGTCGTGCGCTTGGCTTGTAGCCAAAAGCACGACTAACAAGCAGTGACGACTGCTAATAAAAACACAGGCATTGAGAAGTCGATAAGCAGAACTTTCTAGACTCATATCTCAACTTAGTCCATTTTATAGTATCGCCCGATTGAATGGGTTATCTCACATCAGGTAAAGCTGCAAATCTACAATTACAGACAAAAGAAGTTGGGAAGGTTGTGAAAATGAGTAGCATCAGTGGGGAATTACATGAATGTTCTCCTTATATAAAATAGAAATAATTAGTTAAATTTCTGAGTCCCCCCCCCCCCCCCCCCCCACCCCAATCCAATGTTGGGATCTCAGCGAACAATTACGTACTAAACATGTCCCGTTATACACAACATTGTAACAGGGGGAGGGGAGAGAAAGACAACAATAGCGAAAACTGCTAATCTTCCCAACAATTTGTGTATGATCGTAGTATAAAGACCTACCCGTTACGCGGATGGCAGACATAAGTGTTTCCGTAAAACAGAACTCGGGAGACATCAAGACCATCCAGACCACAAATGATAATAGGACTCTGGCTGTAAAAAAGTTAAAAAGTTTACTAACCTACCAGCTTATCATAACTTTAAATCAAAGTCGCAACATTTTCAGTCTCCACCATTGTCCTGTTTAAATTTAAATTTATTTTTTTTATGGTCCAACTGTTTTTGCGGGCCGAGGTATATTTATCATTTCGATACAATTGCCGTTTAGATGAGGCCTTCCAAAAAAAATTATCCCGTTGGTCATAAGATTGAGATATTTATAACACCATAGTTAATCGAAAAACGTTTAAAATAGCCCGGTCGTCAATCTTAATTCTTGTGCTTCCGACCATTCACCTTAGTTAAGTTTCACCTTAGTTAAGCTTGTTCAGAGAATGCAATGCTGTTAGGCTCAGCCTACCTATATATATTATGGGAGCTATATGGAGAGTATGAAAAAGGAATGTACAGTCTATGGTACATGTAGTTGTTTCTCCCTTGGATCTGAAAATAACACAGGCTCTTTTTTAACTATCCAAAGCTTGAAAACTTCACTTTCCCGTTCTCTTTCTGCTCCGTCTTCTTTTAGGCTTGTGATGATTTAGATTTTCAGCCAATATTATAGGTAGCCATGTACTAACTGGTTACCCTGTCCGACATTCAATAAATAATCAACATCCTTCTGAATGCCAGAAGTTACGTGGTGACGTTTGTCACTGTTGCCATTCTAGTGGAAGTTCAGTCCTGTTTTTAGCTAATCAGTGTTTTCAGAAAGGAGGCCATTGTCGTGTTCTGTTATCTATCTTTATTTGGTTGAAGTTTTTTTCATTGGCCTCGTTATTGCATCTAATGATAATATCAGTTTTTGTCATGCCGTGTTGCCTTGTAGTCGTCAGACATCTAATGGCACAAGCAGAGTTGTTGGATGATAGATGGTTTGGACGGCACAAAAGTTAAACAAAACTTATGAACTGAAGGTTTTTCTCCGATTTTTTCAAGAACATTTATCGTTAGCACATGTTGTCTTCAGTAGCTGTTCGCTTATCCTTTAGACACATTTTAGTAAAGTTTGGCGACCATCAGTTGCTATCGTAACGAGTTATGACGTCATCAAGCATGAGGTCAAGTCATTTTGGAATACAAATGCATGTTTTCACCTTTTCTCGTTTTTAAAGAAAGTACATCTGGTTCTTTGCACGATTGTTCGTTTATTAAAATACTGTTGAACGTTAAATAAGCTGTTGAACGCTAGTATGTTGTTGGACGCATTTTCCACCGAAATTTCCGGACAACCCGGCTTATTTTAATATTGCAAGTAACCTTCTTTTAAAAACACCTTATCGACTATGAATCAGAATTGCACTTTTTGCCAATCAAATTTGTTTTTCAACCTTTTCTGCAATTCCGAATTTATTAATACCCACATTCCTAACACACTCAATGGATTCTCTAACTTTACACTGAATGTATGGCTTCCGTCTAGAAGGAAGACAAATGTCCGTAACAACGGGATCTCCCTATGAAACATGTTGGCCACTTAAAACAACAACTTTTTAGAAACGTCTAATACTAAAGTCTTGAAAGCACTTAAAACTGAGAACTTTCTTGTGATATCAAAGATGAAATGTTATCTCTTTCTTATGTTAATTGAGCACTAGTACCACTGAGACTAAATCGCCCTTTTATATTATTATTGTCTTTTGAGTTATAACAGGGCTGTTCTGAACACCACTCTGGATGAATGCACCCTGTTTAAAGATTACTATTAAGGTCGCGGGGGACAGGTTCCGCTCATCAGCATGCATTTATGAAAAGAGTATGCACGAAGTGCGACGGCTGATACCGAAAATGCGCGAAATATTCACGAACAGGCTCTGTAATGTTTCTGCATCAATAATTGCACGTGCAAAGCGCTGTCTGGTAAAATACACTATTTTTTAACGCATTGTTCTTTCCGCATGAAGTGTTGACAATAGCGCGTGGATTAAAATTAGCAAAATTACCATAAATTTATATTTTTTTGCATTCGTGTTTGCTCGGGAAGCCTTCGGAAGCGTAAAAACAAGCAATTTTGTGTCCAAGAATTCAGCGCGGATAGAGAATTTCATGAGTTGACACTGCAAGGAGGTAAACTATGTGTATTGTAGATTGTCATATCTGACTCGAAATTTTTAAATAGGCTTTCAAAGGGAATATATGAGGCTTCAAATTCTAACATGGACAATTTTACTCCTTTAAAAGCTAATAACTTTTAATTAAAGTTGAAATCAAAAAATCGGAGTCAGATATGACACAAAAGACGTTTCGACGGATCAGTGAGTGGGGAAATCGACTTGCTTTGTGTTCTTCTCGAGGAGCAAACTTGGACACAAAACCACGTTTTAAGAAAAGATAACTTTAGTGGCTTACAGTATTGCGGCAAGCGCGATCCCTTCAGTAAAAAACAATCCTTACGCACTTCCATTATTCGCCAATATCTCTGTTAAATTTTAGCGAAATCGGCTTTCAGACCTTCACCATATAACGTTTTTAAAAGTGTCACCCCTGCCAAAATTTTGCCTTATGAATTTATTCATGGGCAAGTATCCCCCGCGACCTTAATGAATTTAAAAAAAATAGCAGTGTCACTCAGTCCAAATGAATAAAATTTTCAGGAAAACATTTTATTTCATTCCAAGTCGTGCGTTTGGCTTGTAGCCAAGAGCACGACTAACAAGCAGTGACGACTGCTATTAAAACACAGGCATTGAGAAGTCGATAAGCAGAACTTTCTAGACTCATATGTAAACTTTCAAGGATGATTTAAGAAAGTCCATTTTATACTATTGCCCGATTGAATAGGGTCATCTCACATCAGGTAAAGCTGCAAATCTACAATTACAGACAAAAGAAGTTGGGAAGGTTGTGAAAATGAATAGCATCAGTGGGGAATTACATGAATGTTCTCCTTATATAAAATAGAAATAATTAGTTAAATTTCTGGTCCCCCCCCCCCCCCCCCCCCTTCCCAATCCAATGTTGGGATCTCAGCGAACAGTTACGTACTAAACATGTCCCGTTATACACAACATTGTAACGGGGGAGGGGAGAGAAAGAGAATAATAGTGAAAACTGCTAATCTTCCCAACACTTTTGTGTATGATCGTAATATAAAGACCTACCCGTTACGCGTATGGCAGACATAAGTGTTCCCGTAAAACAGAACTTGGGAGACATCAAGTCCATCCAGACCACAAATGACAATAGGACTCTGGCTGTAAAAAAAGTTAAAAAAAAACTAACCTATCAGCTTATCATAACTTTAAATCAAAGTCGCAACATTTTCAGTCTCCACCATTGTCCTGTTTAAATTTATAACGTTTCGATAAAGGTCCATTTTTGGTCCAACTGTTTTTGCGGGCCGAGGTAAATTGCCGTTTAGATGAGGCCTTGCAAAAAAATTTATCCCGTTGGTCATAAGATTGAGATATTTATAACACCATAGTTAATCGAGGGAATAAGAAATCACAAAGAGAGCAGTTACGAAATTTGGCGACCCAAACAAACTCTCTAGAATAAAATCACAACAACAAACGTCATTTGTTCCTTGCTATATTTATGACTGAGTGTGGTTTTCAGCATCCACCTAGAGCCGTAAGCAAGTTAAGCGCAACTTTTGTGTATGTAAATTGTTTTTCTCATAAACACATTAACAAACATCTACCTAGATCTAAAGTGGGCGGCACGGTGGTCTAGTGGTTAGCGCGTCGGACTTTCAACCTGAAGGTCGGTGGTTCGGTGCCTGGTCTCTGGTCTCTGGTCTCTGGTCTCTGTTGTTTCCTTAGACAAGAAACTTTACTCCACACTGTCTCTCTCCACCCAGGTGTATAAATGGGTACCGGCGACAAAATGCTGGGTAACCCTGCGATGGACTAGCATCCCATCCAGGGGGGAGTAGCAATATTCCTAGTTGCTTCATGCTACAGAAACCGGGTTAAGCTCCGGCCGTGTAGGCCATTGTGGCTCGTGTGCGACTTTACCTTACCTAGATCTAAAATATCACCATGACCTTATTTGAGGCACTTTAAATTTCTATAAAAAAACCTTTTGAAGATACCCGTGTACAATCTTAAGTCTTATGGTGGTCGGTCGTTTGCCCTGGCTTCAGCAGTGTTGTGGAACTCCCTTCCACAGTCATTAAGAGACTTGCAATCGGTCGAAACTTTTAAACGGAAACTCAACGCTATTCAGACTGGGCTTTTTTTAGGCAATCTGTGACTTGGCGGGGGGGGGGGGGGGGAGGCTCCTCGGACCCCCCCTTTGTATCTCTGGAACCAGTAAGGCTAGGACCATCAAATTTTTACACAATATTTACCTCCACACAAGAAAACCTCACACCAAGTTTTGACCTGCCACATCCAATTATGACGTCATAATGACGTAGTTTTTGTTTTTCCGACGTTTCTTTGATATTTTTTCATCCAGATACGTAAAATATCAAATATAACTGTAACATCATCTCTTTGATATTAAAACATAATAAATACAAAGAAGGACACACTTGTAAAGCGAGAAAAAGCAAAAAAGGCGATAAAACTATAATTTTGAAATTATTGTCCGCCATCTTGGATCCGCCATCTTGGATCCGCCATCTTGGATTTCCTTTTTTTTGTTTGAATTAAAATTTAAAAAATATCTAAAAGAGAAAAGGATCAGAATGTATAAAACACGTATCAAACTAATGTTTATTATCCAAACAATGAACTTAGAAGCGTTATTTAATAAATAGTACAAAATGTTTGTCTATAAGTAAAAGAGAGCAAAAATTTTCCTACCCCTCCCCCCCAAATATTTGATGTTTAAAATGTTTGATGTCTTTCAAGAACTAGTCCCAAGATAAAACTATTCTTACAAGAAAATGCACTATACATAGACATGTGTCAAAAACCGGTTGCCATGGTTGCCATGGTTAATCACACTGACATGTTATGGATACCAAAATGTCCCTAGATAAATTCTAGGAGAAGTCAGAAAATTTCAGCCTCATACCTATTTCGGTGTAAGAATTATCACAATTTTACTGGGGGGGGGGGGGGTTCGAAAAGCCCCCCCCCCCCCCCAGTCTGAATAGGGTTAAGGAACATTTATTTTTACAGGCTTACATGGATCATTGAATTTATATTGTTATTGTACTTTTTATAAATTATATTTTAATTTTATAGAAATAGTTAGGTAATTTGTAGTTTTTAATTATAATTTCCCTTCTGCGAAGCGTTTTTGGACCACTGGAAAAATACGCTATATAAATGTATTATTATTATTATTATGTATTATTATAAATATACATGGCGATTTTACAGGTCTGCCTTAAACAATAAGGTCAGTCTTATATCAGGTAAAGCTACGTACAATGCACATGGCAGCCGCAAATATATTTAATATAAAAAGTACCTACTTGTTCTGCGTTTGGCAGAGACATATCTTTCCTTAAAACGGGACTCGGGAAACATCAAGACCATCCAGCCAACAAGACCCGTTTGGAAACTGGTTGTATTAAGAAAATCTAAAAAATTGAAAGTTTCAAGTTTCAATTCTCATCTCATCTTATCTGATGAATTCTTTAGAACTAACATCTACGAAGATCTCTATCTAAACCTAAATCTACATTGTGTTGTGCGGGTCATATCGACAATATGGATATCAATGAAATGAAGTCGATTCGCTCGTAATTAAACCGGAGCAGAACACAAAATTCAAGCATTCCAACTTATCACATAGTAATAAATTCACATTCATTCAGTAGGCACTCTCTGACTTAAGTTTATTCAGATATGGGAGCGAAAAAATTGCGTACACATAGAGTGGGAGTGAAATTGTGGAGATAGCCGACATCGCTGCGAAGGGGAGGCGTGGTTTGAAAAGACATCCCCGATGCTTAAATGAGCCAGCATGGAAATAAAAGAGGACGAATTCACTGGACAAATCTTAAAAAGGATGAGAAACTCCCTAGAGCGACTGATAGGGCGTCAGGCACGTACAGTGAGTTCTAGCGGTGGACTTGAATAACTAAGACATTTCATTGCCTTTTAAATGTATAAAAATGGCGTGGGTACAGCACGTGCATATGGTCATTCACGAGGAGGAGCCACCGGCACCGGTTTTTGTCCCGACTTTCAGCTGTTAAAGTACATATGAACCGAAATTTCTTTTTACGTAGTTATAAAATGTATCCATTGAAATGCACGATTTCAAAATTTGAGACGTTTAGGGTAAAAATTAGCGATGTTACAAGCGTTCGAAGTTACGCTATTTTGCCCTAAAAATGGTCACGAAATTCAAGGTACTGGAGTCGAGTTGTGACGTGATGTTGTTTGCAAAAGTCTGTTTACGTTTAGTGATTATCCGTGAGTTCTTGCCGCTCCGAAAGAAGTCTAGGGATTCGGTTGCGCCCGTAGCAAAACTACTCGAAATGCGTGCGACAGAGCCGCCATACTGGATATTAACTGATCGTGCAAACAACATTACGTCACATCACGTGACATTTTGACATTTTGGCCGCGCGATTTGAAAACCATTTTTAGGGAAAAATGGCGTAACTTTGAACGCTTGGAACATCGCCAATTTTTACTCTAAACGTCTCAAAGTTTGGAATCGTGCATTTCAAAGGCTAAATTTTTTAACTACATAAAAAGAAATTTCGGTTCATATGCACTTTTAAAGAGCGGTAAAACACTACAATGGGCTTGTTTATTCATGGTATATTGTCGTATTTATCTGGACATTGCTTGCAATATCATGACATGTAAGGAAACGCAAGCGGGCAGCCATTTGTTGCGTTCGACGGATAGGAGAAAGCATACTAATCTGAATGCCTGTGCTGGTATTGGAAACCCGGTGTCTTGAAGCCAGAAAATTTTGAGATCGATCTATAGATAGGACGGTTCATTATATGTCAACTAGTATGTGGCGCATAAAAGAAACTTTACGCCTTTCAACGACAGGGCAAGCTAGACAATTGACCGGTCTCTGTAGTACAGCAAGTGAAATATAAAAAGTTGGCAGAGATCTGACGAAACATTGATGATTTCTTTTCTGTTTGGATCCAACAATCTTTCTTGATCGTGCCCGCTGTTGTTGCTGTTTTCAGCCACTAAAATATAAACGGCTGCATCACGGAGTTCTTTTGTTTGTTTATAACTGCTAGGATCTCGGCAAACCAGTGTAAGTAAATGTGTTATTTTACTAAATGAAATTCGATTTGTTAACGATCTTGGTCAGATTCGTTGAAGATCGAGTGTATTTGAATCCGGGTTTAATACATCATCTTTAATTCCGAAATATAAACCAACGGTCTCTTGGAACAGTAAAATAAGTCATATATAATTAAAACTACAATCATGAATGCATGAATGACAAATAATGTACTTATCAGACCTACCGATGTCATTGATAGAATAGGACGCAAGAACAGGCGGGATGTAAAGCAAAAACCACACCGGCACCGCGATCAAGAACAATCTGAAGAATTCTAACAAGTAAGAAAATAGCGTTAGAATTCAGGGACCATGCACTAAGGCATTGAAAGCAAAGATAATTGGGAGCGGGGAGGGGGGGGGGGGGAGCGGGGAGGGGGGGGAGGGGGGTGGGTAAACAGTAACATATAAATTTGGTACGTTGAGATTAAACCCGACTAATAAGGCTGTCCTTCTTAAATTATAACATAACAAATCCTAACAATAATCTGTGATATGGCGAGTATCAAAGAGGAATGTGCAATCTATGGTAGTTGTTTTCAAGAAGTGCTTCTCCCTTGGATAACACAAATAACACATGCTCTTTTTTAACTATCCAAAGCTCGAAAACTTCTCTTTCCCGTTCTCTTTCTGCTCCGTCTTCTTTTAGGCTTGTGACGATTTAGATTTTCAGCCAATATTATAGGTAGCCATGTACTAAGTGGTTACCCTGTCCGATATTCAATAAATAATCAACATCCTTTTGAATACCAGAAGTTACGTGGTGACGTTTGTCACTGTTGCCATTCTAGTGGCAGTTCAGTCATGTTTTTAGTTAATCAGATCAGTGTTTTCAGAAAGGAGGCCGTTGTCGTGTTTTGTTATCTATCTTTAATTGGTTGAAGTTTTTTCATTGGCCTCATTATTGCATCTAGCGATAATATTTTTGTCATGCCGTGTTGCCTTGTAGTCGTCAGACATCTAATGCATATGGAACAAGCAGAGTTGTTGGGTGATAGATGGTTCGAACGGCACAACAGTTAAACAAAACTTATGAACTGACTGCACAATTTGTTCCACATGGTCGTGGTGATCATTCTTGCATCTCACGAAAAACCCAAGGGAAGGATGAAATGAAATCCAGTGCTTCAGAAGGAAATTGCTAGATTCCATAGCTCAGAAGGAGGTCGGACACCTTATTGAAACTTATATAACGGAGACATTACCTTGTATAATTCTCAGTAAGTGTCCGACCTCCTTCTGAGCTATAGAAGGTAGACTCTACCGCTTCAGAAATGGAATCAACCTCGTTCCCAGGGTCTCTCATCTTCCCGCCCCTTGGAGCGAGAGAAGAGAGACCCTTGTCAACTCCTGGTCACGTGCGTCCCAAAATTTGGGATGTAACAAATAAAAGATTTGAGGGAGTGGCGTCAAAGTGTGAAATTTGTTCGCTCTAGCAGAGCATTGCAAATCAAAACAAATCCAAAAAGCGTTTGGCGGCTTGCGATAAATGTGAAACGGCGGTCATCCGCAGACTTCAAAACATATCCACATCGACTGGTTTTGAGAGTGCAAGTTGCTATAGGATCTGTAAATTAACGGATGTGGAATTGTCACGGCGCTTGAAGATTTGTTTCAGTATTAAAAGCTAATTTTGGACTCGCCACACAATGAGTGAATGCAGTTCAATTTTATTACTGGACGCCGCCGCTAAGCTCGGTCTCGGCAGAAAATACTTTTGATTTATGGCATTGTTCCGAACTTTTATCGCTACATGCTATCTAGCAGGCGATCTTTAAGCTTCATTCGACAGGCACATTAAATTGTCGCCGTCTGTTCTCGGACGATGGCGAAGTGGAAAAATATTTTGACATGCAGATCGACTCTACACTTTTATAACAGGAAACGAGGTAGAGAAGATAATGATAGCTTTTATTTTTCGTAGGTGAGGCATGTTGTTTTGTTCAACATTTGCCAGCTCCAGTCGTTTGAATGTCTATACAAGATTTTTATATTTCATTGTTTCATTATACGCTTGTGAAATTATTAAACGATCACCATTTTAATCCTTGCGCATAGTTCATTCGCTTTTGTTTGAATCGTTTGATTGAACCGTTTCCGGACATCAACCGACTCGCGCACAGCACGAGTCACTGTGAAGAAAACGAGACAAAGCTACAAACACCGTCGACCCCTCCTTAGGAATATAATTGTCCAAGAGGCACGTGACCAGAGTTGACCAGGGTCTCTCTTCTCTCGCTCCAGGGGGCGGGAAGATGAGAGACCCTGGGAACGAGGTTGAAATGGAATCGGATGGCTTTGTTGAACATTGTTTGTTCCGGATGATGGAGATCCAACAAGTGAACATGTGGTAGGAACACTTTCAACTATGCAAAGTTGAGTTTGCAGGTATTGCAATAAAGGGTGTGATCGTACATACGTTTTGGCAGTTTAGGGTTTGGGCAACTAAATTCATTCCTTTAGGAGGGGGGTATTTGCTAAATTTAAAGCTCGTCCCCTCATTTCTTTGTTAATTGTTGTACAGACCCTACTCGCCAACCCATCACATTCAGTGAAAGTAGCAATCATTGAACGGTGGAATATAACCGAGGAAGTCCTTACTCCCTCCCCAGCAACCCGCTGGCCACTTCCGCCCCTCCCCCCCATTACGAAAAGGGGTAATAGTCCAGTTTCGAATTCGCTATGGTCGCTGAACGAAAGCACTGAAGACGCATTTTTACAGGGTTAGCCTCAATCTGAAGTGATAAATTCCCAAATTCAGGCGAGAGGATGACCTGTTTAGAGCTCTGTCTATTGTTTAATTTTCAAATTTCACGCACCTTCTGCCGGTATTTGTGAATATTTTACATCAGGTCGAGTCTAACGCTGTATCAATGTGTCATTGGTGTTTGAATTCAGTGGTAATTTTAAATACGAAAATGGCTTTTTGGGTCAAATTCACATAAAATAAAGTAATGAGCACTACCTCTGAAAGAGACGGAGCACAAGAGCATCAGAACCACAAATAGGAATAGCGACGTCACTGCAAAGAGATAAACAAAGAATAAAACGTTAAGGCGCCCTCGCATGGCAAATTAAATGTTACCTCCGATGTTTTGACTGAGTAACTCCTTCAGTCAGATGAACCTTAATAAATGTAGGTCTTAAGTAAACCTCAAATCAGCCTGTTCAGGAACTGGAAATATTTAGAGCATTTTTCCTAGCTTTTATTGTCGTTAAGGTTTTCTGTCAAAAATGCCTTCTTCTTCTTGTGGGTGTTTCTTAGCCAAGTCAACAGGTATATGACTTTTTGGATGAGATACACGTCGTGTTAGAAGAGTTGATAATGATTAATATGACGCCAGTTACTATTTCGGTAGGCCGCGAATATATCTTTTTGCTTTTGTAAACTTTCAGCGTAGACGAGAAAACTTCAGTTCAAAATCAACGAGCCCGAACAGACTGCATGCTATCTTACATTAAAGGTAGTATCCCCACGCCAATCTGCGTGTACAATGTATGTGTGCGCACTCTGATTGCGTCACGTGTGGCGTAATTTGTGCTAAACATAGCCCAACACGTACTTCTTCATTTTGGTTTGCGTGGGTCCCACGGTCGCGGTCTCCGATTATGACCCCTGCTCAAACCACAGGGAGCAGAGGAGCCAAATTTGACCTTTACGTGTTCGATCTTCGATCTTTTGTTTACGAGTCTGTTTTTCGCCCCAGCGGGACCCCGAGCGTAATCGGAGCTTTCCGTTGGGTAACCGCAGACTGCTGACTGTTGTGTTCGAGTGTTTACCCCAGCGGGACCCCAAGCGTAACCGGCACTTTCCGGCGGGCAACGACCGGAAAGCGTAAGCTTTCCCTAGCGAGGCACGAAGTGCCGAGAAGAAAAAGAGACTCTTCTTACTGCGTAACGATCTGGTGGCGCCCACAGTCAGCAGTCTGCGGTTACCCAACGGAAAGCTCCGATTACGCTTGGGGTCCCGCTGGGGCGAAAAACAGACTCGTAAACAACAGATCGAAGATTGAACGCGTAAAGGTCAAATTTGGCTCCTCTGCTCCCTGTGGTAACACCTCGTTGTTGGTTATGACAAGGAAAACTATTTCAGGTAAAAAATAAGTTAAGGTAGTTTACTGTGGGACTGATAGAGATGCAAACTTGAGTTAACTAGATCAGCATTAGGACCGTTACACTTTCATTGGCCGACTACTTAGCAATTTGTTTTCCTGCAAGAAAGCAACAACACTTTCTTTTTCCTCAAGAAAGCATTGGGGGATTGGAGCATCAAGCTTGAATGTAACCTTATTGCATTCCAAACGAGCTAATGTTCCCAAATCGAGAAAAGAGAAAAAAACGGAAAGTG
The DNA here is from genome assembly GCA_022457155.1 of Cladopsammia gracilis. Taxonomy (NCBI): domain Eukaryota; kingdom Metazoa; phylum Cnidaria; class Anthozoa; order Scleractinia; family Dendrophylliidae; genus Cladopsammia; species Cladopsammia gracilis. Next base: position 245,431 of record JAJGOT010000188.1, on the reverse strand, counting down.
ATAGAGAGAGAAGGAAAAAATGTTTAAGTCCAGTTATGGACGTTTCTTTGACGGATTGGTGACATAACTGCAATTAAGTGTAAGCCTTAATGAATTTCCTGCAGAGCTTCCGCCCTTTGATTTTACTTGATTGTAGATTGACTAAGCTAGCAGATGTAGTTCCATTAAGAGATCTTTCAAGTCATTCAAAACAGTAAATGTCTCAAAATACATGTAATAGCCGTTCCTCGATTAATCGCCCCCCTCGAAAGGAAACAACAGTTACAATTACAGAAACGTTACTGTTATAATACAAAAGCACAGCTTTCATATAGATTTTATATAGTGACATTCGTGTGTTTGACTCTTTTCTTTATTTCTTGGAACTCTCTAATTAGCACATTGGCACGTTAGCACTTCCAGCGAGCAATATTTGAAATAATCCCCCCTGCGCACCCCTCGAATAATTGCCTTTCCTAGAATAATCGCCCCCTTTTGGAGTGAAAAAGTTAATGATCGCCCCGGCTATTAATACGGTAATTAAGATTATTAGATATACATATAGCATCCTGTTTACGTTACTGTAAGGCCATTAATTTCAAACATGTTTTCGGTTCGGTGACAGCTGCTTGTTTGACCTGTATGGACTGTTAAAGTAGCATGTATGTGGGTTGTTCCTCTATCATTAGTATGGACAAAACGCAAAATAATTTCTCAAGGCAGACAGAAGTAACTGGTAAGTTATCCATTCTGAATCCGGCACTCGTTTGACCAATGAGATAGCCGTCCTGTTGCAACCACACCATCTCTCTCACCCTACATATATCCCACTTTAAGTAGGAACGTAAAATGTAAGTAAAATGTTTACCTGGCAGCGATCGAATTTTTCCTGGATACCCCTATATACGAGAGAAAATTAAAAAAAAAATCATTAGCATTCTATTACTCATAGGCTGTAATCTTTTCTATTCACGTTTTTTTTTATACAAAAACGGGAGCAGGGGGAGGACAAAAAAAGAGTATTGAATAAAACAATTAATTCACGTGTAGAAGGCAGGGTGGATAAGGGAATGTTGGGGTACTGAAGGGTAGAAGGGTGAAAGGTAACTGGTGGTTGTACATGCATCTAGAGGCAGGGTACGGTAGGGTAGGGTGAAGTAGGCTAGAGAGCTTGCCAAACGTTTAAGTAATGTCCACATCGTGCCAAGCCCTTTACCGTGACAGTTCCATGGGTCCCCGCTAGTTTGTGTACAACATTTTAGGAGCACGATGAGATTTCATCGTTTACATTTGCTCATAACTTCGTAGTCAATTTCTGAAATGCACGGCCGCCCTTTCCTTGAAAAAAGTCATCCAGGAGCTAGGTAACTAAACCATGACATCTTCCTGGTAACTACTTGTGGAAATTCATTTACTTTATATTAACTTACAGTCCGGTTATCATTCGCTTGGAGCTCCTCACATACTTTGAAAAAGTCGTCAATCTTCTCCATTTTATTTTCCTAAAAAGCAAAATTGCATTGTCTGATTCATTGACCCTTCTGAATCATGAATCAAAGTTGGCGAATTATATTTAAGGTGTCGACGCCACTGTAAAACTCCACTTTCTTTAAAGACATAAAACAGGCGTTCCTCGCATCCTTCCACTTCGCTAAATGATTTAGAAATTCATCACCAGCCCTCCCTAAGAAGATATGAAACAACGTTACAGCTTCGAACATTTCAAGTTTTTATTTGACTATAGTGGGGAGCTTACAACACTGACAGCTCTTACTTGTTTAAAGAATGTTCTGATCTCTGCCTCGGCGATGTCAGTGCCATGCGAGGCTGTAATTCCACAGAAGAATGATTGCTTCATTTCATCGACGTGGCATACTTCAAACTTTAAGCAAGGAAAATCCGTAGCATTTTCAGGCGAGTTCCACGCATTTCTGCTTTTTATAGTCTACAAACGAATAATAGACATATACACATTTGTTTGTTCTGGGAGTACAAAAGAAAAGAGATGCATAAATGTGTCACTATATGAATGCCATAGTCCTTGCGCACTTTATGGTAAAATAGTTTATTTTCCTGAAACATTTTTAGAAGTTGCAGCATGCACTGTACTTCACATTATCTTTGACCTACACTTGCACTTAGCATTATATTTATTTATTTATTTATTTATTTATTTATTTTAATCTTGGTGTGTGGTGACCCTTTTACCAAGTATAGATGTAGATGGAGATTGTGTGAATGCTCTAAGGAAATAAATAGCCAAACAAAGAAAAACGAAGAGCTTTCATTCACCTAAAGGCTGGTTCTTTAAAAAGCAAGGAGTATAAAAAAGGAGGAGGCAGTGAGGGAACAGTCAGCACAGAATGTTTACCTTTGTGCCACTTCCTTTGATCTGCCATCCAGTTTCCAAGGCATTTACCGAAATCGTGATATCTTCGTCGCTATTAGCGACGAATAATCCTGCACGAGTCGTCAGCAGTTTGTTGCCTTTTTTCTCTTCTCTCTTACGCACGTTCTATTTTGAAGTTATAAGAAAACAAAAAGTTACATGCATGTATTAGTATATATTTCAATTATATAAACATCAACATCCCCTCCATTTCATTTCACTTTAGGCAGCCACCTTTTCGAATTTTCTTTTAAAAATTGCATGAATTCACAAAACAATGCAGTGGGTACCCGATAAATATTTCAAACTGGGCAGCCAGGGAAAGGAGCCTTGTTGTCAGTCAATCAAATCATATGAGTACTTACATAGTCTTTTACCTGGTTAACAAAGTCCTCAGAGCTTGTCAGTCCAGTTGCAACAAAACTATGGTCCAGTTTTGTGAAATATTAGCGACCCTATCTACCATTAATATAGCTACGCAGTAACAAGGATGGAAACGGATTGCTACTTGAAGTTGTAAAGCAAGTTTAAGATCTTGGAAAAATCATAACATATATAAAAAATCTCAATATATATTTGTTTTCTCTCATTTTTCTCACCCGTAATACAACCACTGTGGAAGAAAAAGAACAAAGAGAAAGGACAAGCTGAATGCATGAGTACCTAACCTTGTAGATATAACTGTTACCTCAAAAGCCATCACAGTGTCATCACAGAGATAGACAGAAATGACCCAGTCCCTCCCTGTGACAGGTTTTCGTCCAAAGATGCACATCTGCATTCGTTTCATATCACATTCTCCTGGTTTTCCAAAGACTGTCAGCTCAAGCTCTTTCGGTAAAGGAGGAAGAGAGACTAAGATGTCGTTACTTTTTACAACCACCTTAGCTTCAGGACAGGCGTCACGAAGTCTATCCCACTCTTGTTTGCCAGATCGACACCTGACGTCCAGAAACCAAAGGGAGGCCGCTGACTCCAAAAAGGCGCAATGCTCAACCAAAACGTCCATGCTAGCAATATTAGCAGCCTGTTTGTACGTACCACTTATCGGTGCCATTTTGCTTGCACTCATCTAATAATAAGAGAGAACAAAATATCAGTTATTAAGGCTGAACGTTGGACATTGTCGATAGGTTGTAACATTTGGGTCTGGTCCGAAAGGGTCGCCACGGTCATGTTTTACGAGAGGCGTATCAAGAGGGCCAGTGTATACTTGACTTGTAATCTGTTTCAGAAGATATAAACCAATTAACGTCCATTCAAACGCAAGGATTACCAGTCAGGAGAAGGAGCCACCTGTCAGAACTAAAGGGGTCATTTAATAGGAAAGAAAACTTTGATTTAATTCTCCCTTTATCTACTTTCAGTGAATTTTTTTTAATTCTTATTTTTATGTAAAAAATAGTTCCAGCGGAAAACTGGATGATAAAACTCTTCAATTTCGTTTCTATTTCATTCTTTGTCAACAGAAATAATTAAGTTTACCGTGTAGCATGACATTTTTGCGGGAGTTTTATTTTGCGTATTGGCAATTTTTCATATTTTGCGGGATCAAAGTTTTGGGATTCGGGATGAATGATATTGCGATATTACGAATTACGATTTCTAATTCGAGGAACGTAATATTTCAAAGAAATGCGGAAACATGTTTTATTTCATACTTACCGTACGCCCGCACTGCCCATGAAGTAATCTATATGCTCTCAACTTTTATTTCTTGTCGAGTTGCAGTTACGCAAAAGAGACATTTCCCTGACCTCTACAACACTAACTTTTCTCTTTAATTTCATAATTCCGGTGTTAAAATCATTATCTTTGAGTTAATATAATTCAGTTTTAAAAAGTTTCTTTGTCAGGAAAAAAAGGTATCGCTAAAAGAACTCATGGGCAAAAAATATGACTTTAATTGAGAACATGTACTCAAGAAACGTTTTGAGTCATTGTCGTTTGACACTGCGTGCCATTGCCATACATAGCATGTTAAATTGTGTCTTTGGTCGATGCATTATACCTGTTACGTTTATTCAGTAAAATATTCCATTTTAACTATATACTTCGAGCTGCCACGTAATGTAACGTAAATCGATGAAATATAACCACGCGCGTGACAGGTCGAGCGAGAGAGATAAGAAGGGAAACTTCAGCCCATCACATCTCTTTCGCGAGCATGGTAAACACTTTTTCTAATTGCATTTTTCGAAATGAACAATCAGGGAAAGTTAGAAAGAAATCCTTTGTAAACTTTTATTTCTGAAGAACCAGTGAAAGCAATATCCTCTCTTGGTGAAAGCAATGAGGTAATTGCACCACCGCCATAAGATCGAGGATGCTAAATGACAAGGTATATGTTAAATGACCGAAGAGTATTTCGATTGGTATGTATATATGTCTCGGTAACTTACTCGCCAAGGTCACTAAAGTCCGTATAACATCGATATCACTTCTTCAGCCTCGATACTAGAATTTGGGCGCATGGACTGTTTCGAAGCTAGCCATGTCTACCCACATCACGAAGTTAAATTCAAAGTGCCCAAAATAGGTGTGCTAGCCTTACTTACATGTATGCTTATAATAAGCATCGAGTTGAAGATTTAATAATTTACTCCTCAGCTTTGAAGTTCTTTGTAGTGTATTCTACAATTTGCAGAACTAAATTAAGGCATTTAATCGAAGAAAACTTATGGGCGATTGTGCATTTATGGTGGCAATCTCCACAAATGGATCCGAGAGCATATGACGTCATAAAAATTCAAAAATCTAAATTATACATCTTACAAAGCTGTTTCCAACTTGGTATGTGGATACCAGTGTTATAATCTTTCACAAAAAGTTTCAGGTTTTAACGATGTTTTGTTTCCGATTTACAATGGTTTTAAATGTGTCACGCAATTCGTCACGCTATTTTAGATAAGCCGTGAAAATAAACAAAATTGAATCAGCTGAAAGTTATTGTTTGCATTATAAGTGCTTATAAGCCGAGTAAATGAAGCTTATAGCAAATACAATATGTAATTAAGACTTTGAATTTTTGGCCGCCATGTTTGTGCCCCTGAGTGGGGCACAAAGATGGCCGTTCCATACGTATACATTTCTTACTAAAAATGTCCAATACTCCTTCGCCTATAACTCTTGAACGAAATGCTTTTGCGCTTCAAACTTTGGCCAAGATTTATAGTTTTAAACTCTCTACAATTCCATAAACATTTTGGAATCGAAATCTATTGTTTAATTCTTCTGAATTTTGATATGACGTAAGTGAAAACCAAGAATAAACGTATTAAGTAAAGAGACCTGATGCTTAAAACTCACCTTTATAGTGCATTTCATGTGTATTGATATTTATTGACCATCTCTACATATTTTTACTTGTACTAGTAAGATATAATTTAAGGATTTGTAATTTTTATCAAGCGCCTTTGCATATTTAATGGCTATTTGTGTTACATGTGAAATAGCTGCATTTATGCACTTCAACTCCTGTTTTTGATTGGCTTTCATTATTTACTTATCGTGACCAATGGTTCACATGTGATCTGCGTAGCTTGTCACGCAAACATAACAAAAGGACGCTGTCCAGTTTGAGTAGGAAATTAAACGGTTGCTAACATTTATAATAGGAGGGAGTTTATATTTTCGAAAAAAAACATGTCCCGGTGGTGATCTTAGAGTTGTTGCATGAATTTAATAGATGTGCTGGAGAGAACAGGGATTTCGTTTGTGAATGTATCTTATTGTAGCTTTTCAGAACTATAATAATAGTTGCTCGTATTGTACAGTAAATACATTTCACATGGGTCCCCTTTTCATCTTCCGAAAGAACCGTCGTTTTACATATGGATACAACTTTCAAACTCGCTGTCCGTGTAAGCAAATACTTGAAATTAACTTCCGAGTCGGAGTCTCGTGCTCTTTTCGATAAGTACGATGTAATACTTACGAACAAATAATAAATTTAACATCCATGGATGCTTGAAACAAAATAAATTTCATACCTTAGAAAATTCAGACCAATGCTGGGTCGAAATGTCGACTATGACAATAAAGGCCGCAGGCCCTTCAAAGGTAGCAAAAGAAGAAAGAAGTTAGCGTCTTTTCAACATGCCACTATAAACTTGCGTTACGTCATTGGCGGAATGCAGGTTCTATAAATAGGGTATATGGAATACGAACTCACCTTGCTCCTCCGAGGGCTAGCGCTGCGTTTGACTTTTACCTTTACGTTGGTGCTTCAAGTAGTATCTGCTTGCATCATGATTACGAAGGGGTTTCTCCCTAAAAGAAGTGATCACGTTGCACATTCCACAGTGTCGATAGTGTTGACCTTTGCCATTTAAATAGGAAATAAATAAATATCAATAAATGTGCTTCCAAAAGCAACTTTTGAATTCTCTTGCTTGGACAGACAGAACAGTTCTAAAGATAACTATTCCACCGTCGGAAAAGCAGCAATTGTTTCATTAAAAACTTTTAAGTTCACAGGAATCCTTCGTGTATTCTTTTAAACATTTGGTGAATAACAAGGGACCTTTGTTGTCTTGAGCCGATTTATCCCGGGAAATTTCCCTTTGAAAAAAGCTCGAATGCCATTCCTTATAAGGGCATGGCTCTTCTCTGTTCAAAACGGGGAATCCCCTTCAACTGTACACTAGAATTACTTCTTGTCCTTCGTAGTACATACTGCATGCGCATATAGAAACATCGAAGTATTAAGCCTCGAAAAGACTTGGGGTCTGATGACTTCTCGATATGATTTAACTGGTAAGTAAACTATTCTATTCATTTAATCTTTGCCCAGTTTATATCCTAGCTGTCTGTATTGTATTAATATAATTATATATTTTCTTTAAAAGCTGGAGTTCAAAAGTCACTCTATAATGTCCAATAGAAGCAAGTCAGTAATAACAAATTGTTTAGAAGTAAATAGGAAATGAGAATCTCAGCTCCATTTATACACCCTTTACTGTGCGTGACGTTTTAGTTCTCTTCTATCAATCTAGCATATCTATTGGCCGTATATTGATTGTGTCTGAGTCCTGAATATTTGAATAGAAGCAAAGGCTAGAGGGAGACCCGTATTCATTTATTTTAATCCTTGTACGGCTTGTTATAATAAAACATATTTCTAAACGATACGTTTTTGAATACAAATGTATATGAGTATAAAACCAATCCACATTGTTTTTCTGCATGACGTATGCAATAGCTCAATCTCGGTCGAGGAATCATTGACAATGTTTCCAATGTACACGGGCGAAAATTAAAAAGGTACATCAACCGGTCAATAGATCGTGATTTCTCGAAACATTTTAAATTATTTTGTACCAGTAAATAAAACGTAGTGCTTAATTTCCTATAGAAAGTAAGCATGATAGTACATGAAGATCGATTTGCAAAAACCAACCAAAAGAACAGTGCAAAGAGGGATCTTATTATTTTGTTAAACAAAAAAATGATTTTGTCTCATAACGTACATCTGCGACAAGAGAAAGGTGACACATGCATGAACTCACAGAAACGTGCAGGAAGACATGCCGGAAATGAAAGCAAAATCGAAAGTGCTTGGCAATCACATTGCTAAGAAAAGCGAAGTGGGCATTCAGATTGTTCACATATGACTTTACTTCAACACATCTGTCGTGAAAACCAAAATAATGTAACAAAAAAGGAACATTGCTTTAATACGCGCTATATTTAGGGTTAATAGAAAATCCAGTTTGGAATAGGGTCGTTTCTGGAAGGAAACAATTAGTTAAAGAACAGTCACTAGCTGAGGTCTGAACATGGATTTTCGCACACTCAGGTATATTATTTTTTTAAGTCGAATTACTAGATAGATCCCAAGGCTTTTTCCGTTCAAAGTTGAACTTTTGCTATTTTTAGTGTAAGTTTATTCTCTCTGATACACAGCTCTTACATTGGTTAGACCAGATATGTAACCATAATGATAGAATATGAATCCTACTTATTTATCATTTATTAATGTAATTTAGCTTGTTAAAATATTTAGATAGTTTAGATAGGTGTCCTTACTTAGTGGGTAACTGCTATATTTTATCTTCACACAGAAATAAAGTTTTTATTTATTGTTATGTGAATATATGAAAGTCATATATTTGAACTGCGGATAAACATGAGTGAATTCTGTGATCCTCGCAGTGTGCTCTCAACTTAAGCAGTGGAAAAAGCAGCCTGAAAAAAAATCAGGCTTGATAGAAGTTAACATAACTATAGTTTTCCCTTTAAAATCTTCTGTTGACTATTGTTGTGGACATGATTGTCCCTTTAATTTCATTTGCAAATCGATGCGCTAAACATGATCAGGAAGTGGAGAATACAAAAACAGTATGTGAGAGGGTGGCGGTTGGTCTAGTGATATGTGATTATGTACTATTCACAAGATGAAGGAAGGCTTTTTACATACATGTCACAGGATTTCCTGGGGGTATAAGGGGTGGGCGGGGGGGGGGGGGGGGGGGGGAGAGGGGGAGAAGGAACCCAGGCTGAATGTGGGGGAATAGACCATTTTACAGTTGTCTTCTTAGTGTCCTGGCCTTTGAGTGGAAGTGAGATTAGGAAGCGTCTCCTTCATTGACACAATTATTAACTACAATGAACATTTTTGTTATTTAGTTGAAAATGATATTTTAGTAACGCTTTAAGCGTATACCATCTCTAATATAAGAAGAAAGAAAAGAGCGGGAAAAATGGCTTACTCGGAAATGGACTGTTTTGACTGATATGTCTTAAGCGCCCGCAAAATTTACCCAATGCCTTCCCAAGAAAATTGAGCTTAAATATATCAGAAATAAAAAAAATCAGTAAAGTACTATGACAAAACACTTTCTCTTGTCAACTCTTGCGAAATTATTGGCATTAGGGTTACTTTTCGTGTCCTTATACGAGTGCCTGACCTGGGGGGCACAATGCCGGTCCAAGGGCCCGCGAGCAAGACCACTATTTTTCGAATTAGGAGAAAAGTATTCGAGGAAGGACGTTTTTGAGGGTCCACAATAGGTTTGGCGGGACGCGGGATTTGGCTTTTTTTCGCGGTGATATTCGGGATGCGAGCTGAAACAGGGGCGGGAAGCGGGAATTTTAATTACGAGCGGGAGCGGTATTTCGTGTTTTTATGGAGTCGGAATGCGAGATTCTCAAGGAGAACAGAGCGGGATATGGGATTTCAATCTTTACGTGACTTCACAAATTGACCAGCACAAAAACCCGCAAACTGGTAGAAAGGAACCTTTTGTGCGCTAGCTGTGTCAGGTTTCAAGTAATGAATAGCAAATAATAATAATAATAATAATAATAATAGCATTTATTTAAACACGATAAAAATTACAGCGGAGCTGATGTGGTCGTATATTAAAATACTAAGAATTAAGATAGATACTATTTACATCAATATATATTTACAGCAATGAATACAAATACAAGTTAACTAAGCCACTTATACTATGTACATTAATAAATAAAAATAGAAATTAATTAAGTGATTTTTTAAAAAGGAACTTGTCAGCTATGGCTCTAGTTGTGTTGTCGAGAGAGTTCCATAGAGATGCTACTTGGTAGTATACAGATTTATGATAAAAGTCAGTGTTGGGCTTAGACATTGCGAATGACATTTTTCTTGATTATATTTACAGTCGTATTTTGTAAAAAGGTTCAAGATTGGAACGGGAGAAAGGTCGTAAAAGCAATTATGGGCCAGTAATAATAACTTTTGCTCGTATGAGGATTTAAATGTTCTCCATTTTGTACGTTTGAGGACCTCATTACTTGGTATGTACCAATCCAAGTTATAAATAATCTTCGCAGCGCGCACGTGTATCTTTTCAAGACTTTCAAGCTCATCAAAAAGCGCTTTCCCACAGGAACCCCAGAACCTTGTCAGGTCCTGTCAAACGTATCCATTATCGCTTATCCTGCGGTAGTCTGCGATAGTGTTAGACCGTGTGAGGTCTGCGAGTCCTATTGTGAGCCCAACCATGGTGTGTGAGTCACATCAAATTACAGATTCAAAGCCAGGTACACAGTAATGAAATATAGGTAACAAGACGCTGTGGGAGCGTATACTCGGGCGTGGTTGTACGCATATTTAGACATATTCAGTGGAAAATAAATGTCTCGCGGGAATCTGCGTGCACGTTATTTCACGGTTTGATGATAGGGAGTATTGGGCAGGGATAGTGTGAGCAGTCTAACAAAGAAGTGCGAGACAGGCTCGCCCCCGGTTTCGCGTGGCCATTATCCGCTCGCTGATGTCTTTTCGTTTCTCGCTCAACGGACTAAGCTGGGAAAGAGAGACTGCTCGTAGTCTAGATCTTTTATGTGATGTTTATCTTAAGTTTCTGTGTTAATTATTAACTTAGTAAATTAATAATTAACGCAGAAGCGTCTTTGAAAAATGGGCGGGATCGGGATTTCCAGGCAAAAAAGGGCGGGATGGCGGGATTAACAGAAAAAATGGGTGGGAAGGCGGGATCTGAGAACCCTATTGTGGACCCTCGTTTTTAGGTTGAGATGTAATAGAGAACCATAAAAGCTATCGCCAGGCAAAAAGGCCAGGCAAAATACTAGCTCTACAAGCTCTAAAATAATTGATCTCCTCCTGGTGCATTATGAGCCTGATGATGCTCTGAAAGAAACACACACAAATTAAAATTAAAGATTGTCACAGGAAATTATTTTCCACAACTTAATTGGGAAATTTATTGGCAATTTATCAAGGGTGACAGCTAGAAACAATGAATTGCCATGAATTTAGATATTTTTAAACCTGCGCACACAACCTTAAAAGAAAAAAATGTGACAACATTTACAAATTTAAAGTAATTATAAATAAAATAATTATCCTATTCACATCTGAAGAAAGACAACCTCCCTTCTTTCACGTCATGGCATCGGAAATGGACTGTTTTGACTGATATGTCTTAAGCGCCCGCAAAATTTACACAATGCCTTCCCAAGAAAATTGAGCTTAAATATATCATAAATAAAAAAAAATCAGTAAAGTACTATGACAAAACACTTTCTCTTGTCAACTCTTGCGAAATTATTGGCATTAGGGTTACTTTTCGTGTCCTTATACGAGTGCCTGACCTGGGGAGCAAGACCACTATTTTTCGAATTAGGAGAAAAGTATTCGAGGAAGGACGATTTTAGGTTGAGATGTAATAGAGAACCATAAAAGCTATCGCCAGGCAAAATACTAGCTCATGAAGTCTCGATAATTCAAGTAAGAAATACAAAATTATGTCGCTTAGTGCTGACCAGGGTCCACATAAGTTTCTTACTAGTTTCTTACTGTATTTTGCGAAACAAGCCTTCTTATTAAGTGTGACAAGAAAGTCTTAAAAAGATGGGATAATTTTGTCTATGTGATTACGCCTGCATTTACTTTATCAAACAAGATATATTTTAGAGACAGGCTTTCCTTCGACCCTTGTTTTGTCAATTACCAATCGGCCCGCCGCCATTGGTATTTTGCGAAACAAGCCTTCTAGTGTGACAATGTCACAACTATCTGAAAACATATTTTCCCCTCCGAAGACAGTCTGTTTCATTTCGTTTCACTTATAAATACCATAAAAGACTGCTACACTCACCAGTAGGCCTGCACATCTTCGGACTTACAATTTCAATCGACCTGGATGAGGTGCACCTCTATTGTTTTTAGGGCCAGGGTCCATTGTTGTGTTGTTTGCTCCATGGTTTTCTTAGCCAATCCTGTGAGGCGTTAATATGAAAGGTGCAGGTCTGCCCACACTCACTCTCGTATGTGGTGGTTAAAATAAAACAGTTTTCGGTGGTTATTTATCTTTAGCTAATAAAAGCCTTTAAAAACGTAAATAAAAACTACTAAATAATGTGGTGGTTAAAATAAAACAGTTTTCGGTGGTTATTTATCTTCAGCCAGTAAAAGCCTTTAAAAACATGAATAAAAACTACTAAAAATGTGGTGGTTAAAATAAAACAGTTTTCGGTGGTTATTTATCTTCAGCCAGTAAAAGCCATTAAAAACATAAATAAAAACTACTAAATAATGTGGTGGTTAAAATAAAACAGTTTTCGGTGGTAATTTATCTTTAGCCAATAAAAACCCTTGCAAACACGTGGTTATTTATGCTTTCAAATGATCATTACAGATAAGTTGTAGAAAAATTAGGGAAAAGAAATACTGGATTTTTGCCGGGTGGAACTAAAATTAAGACCTCAATAGCATGCACAGGGATGTAGATAATAGCCAGGAACCAGGGAAATTACCCGGCTGTGCACTTTGTTTTTCCGGCTGTAAAAGCCAAGTGCAACTTTAAAAGGACTACGTTTTTCTCTTTTTTACCCGTCTGGCAGTTCTATATTCCCGCCTGTTAAAAACTGAATCTACATCCCTGATGCAACAAAATAAATACAGAACTGATTCAAACAATTTTGTTTTTTATTATAACTTTGTCTGAAGCTAAAATGCTGTTGGTATCAGGGTACTGGGCCATGGCAACACATGCAAAACACCTTTCAAGTGGCCCTAATGTAGGTAGAAAGAGAGTCGAAAGTCAACTATCTCTCCTCTTTCACCATTAATCGCACGAAGAAGGATGCTCAGAATTGTCCTTTTCACTGAGATGATGAAGAGCCACGCCTACTTTGAAAGAACTGACAAGCTCTAAAATAATTGATCTCCTCCTGGTGCATTATGAGCCTGATGATGCTCTGAAAGAAACACACACAAATTAAAATTAAAGATTGTCACAGGAAATTATTTTCCACAACTTAATTGGGAAATTTATTGGCAATTTATCAAGGGTGACAGCTAGAAACAATGAATTGCCATGAATTTAGATATTTTTAAACCTGCGCACACAACCTTAAAAGAAAAAATGTGACAACATTTACAAATTTAAAGTAATCATAAATAAAATAATTATCCTATTCACATCTGAAGAAAGACAACCTCCCTTCTTTCACGTCATGGCATAGTTTTGGAACCTCACTGAATTACTGTACATGCATTACCATCAGACTCTCAATTAAAAGCAATTTGTTCTATGTGCTGAGTAAACTCAAGTTACAAGTAATAAGTCACACATACATCAATACCATATCTAAAAAAATATATTATTACCATACCAAAATTTCTGATGTACTTCTTGGGTAGTCATATCCTTAATTCTTATGACCTCTCTAATTGATTAAGCATTGATATTAAAAGGAGAAATGTGATGCTGATCAGTATTGGGGCTTAAGCGTAATTAGAAATAAGATAATACATTAATTATTGCATTCAGCTTAATTGGTAGCTATGATCAAGAGACAAATGGGAGCTTCTAATAAGCAAAGGGCTTATGCCATTATCAGCATCAAACACCTCCATTAAGTCCTGAATGGCTTTAACATGAAGACATTTTGTATATATGGAATCTGCTGCCAACAAACCTGAACAAATAAAGGAAAGGTAAACGAAAGGAAATTTCTGTCAAGGAAAGTGACAGCATTTGTGTTAACCAGCAAAATCATGTATGTAAATAAAGAGGGCACTTCTGTAGAAACAAGGTTTCTCGCCGTTGGTGGATCATTACATGAATCAGCCATGTTTTCATTATACAAATCTGATACATCCTAAAAAGGACATATACAAATCATGGACCCGGGTCCATGGACCACCCCTGTGGACCTGGTCCATGGACCACCTTGTGGACCCAGTCCAGGGACCACCTGACGAACCACCTTTAATTTTCATCAATTAATTTAATTTTTTTGTTTATTTTTCTATCAGTATAAAGGATGGACTGCAGACTGGGGACAGGGTATAAAACTCAGTCTTCAGTTTCAATAAATATGGCGTCCAACATCAAGTAGAAACATCAAGACGCAAGTTGAATAAGAAGGACTAGACCAAGTCCCAAGCTACTATAATTGAAGGGCCGAGAGCATAACCAACCTATATGGAATTTAAGACCTTTTTTATTGTTTTCTCACTCAGATTTGCCTCATTTTATTGTACAGCGAATAATATCACAAACACTTGCCGAATTTGCACTTACCCTAGGAATTTGACTAATTTCACCTGAAAAAAGCAGAGTTCTGGCCCTCCAGTGCTTTAACTGTACATTCAGAGTGCAATTTCGATGCCATTTCAAAGCAGATTGGCCGTGAGAATATGCGACCGCACCAATACTCCCGACCAGTGCCAACAACCTGAACGAAAATACCGTTATTTACACACATGCCTAGCTCGCTTATCTATCGCGAGCTCACTACGGTAACACATCGGCTGTAGTGTGTGTATAAGCCAACGTGTATAAGGCCCATCTGGTGATTGAAAGACATCATTAAGTCCGAAAATCCTTAAGTCTCTAGCACCTCTGAAAGTAACGAGTTGTGTTTCTTGTCGTACCTTGTGTCTAAAGTGCCATTTAGCACTTGTGGTGAAAATTAGACCTTGGTGGACAAGACGAGCCGGCAGGAAAGTCTGGAATCACTTCGGACCATAAAAGGGGCAAAAAAATTCTGAACAAATATATGTTTTGCAACTAATTTGTAGTTCACGTGCCAAAAATGGACAAATCTGAGCGAGAAAAAATAAAAAAGGCCTACATGTAAAATTCCATAAAGGTTGGTTATGCTCTCGGCCCTTCAATTATGGGATGCAGACAATTCCATGTGCTTTTCGTTTGGATTCACTGTGCATGTGTAGTCAAGAAATACTGATAAAACTAAGCCTGGTGGAAAATAAACAAACACGTGCCCAAGCCACCATACTGATGAATAGCGTTGGAACAAGATAAAGATTGGTTTTGTTTGTTTTGTTTCTAGATGCTTTGCGGATACTTGGAAGAGCAGTGTTTAAGGTTCGAGCATGGCCTCCCCTTCCCTTCCTCCTTCCCTCACCGAGAATTCAAAATGAAAACACTGCTCTTTGTGTTGTATCCACAAAGCACCTAGAAACGATTAAAACAATCAGTATGGTGGCTTTGGCATGTGTTTGTTTATTGTTTGTTTATTATTTGTTGCTTTTGTTTTATCTGAATCCAAAAGACAGGGCCTCTGATATTACGCGATGGTGCGATTTCGCATTTAATCGGCCTCAAATCGCATCCGATCGCATAATTCACGAAAAATCGCATAATTCGTAGAAAATCACACAAAATCGCATACTGTGAACAAACCACACGATACACTATCGCTTTAGCTAAGAAACTTAAGCTAAAATTTGTTTTTTTCTATGGAATTATCCTGTATCAAATAAATAAACCGCCACTTTCGATCGAAACTGCGTTCGTTCTTGGCCGCAACAAACTTGGTAACCGCGTAAATTTCTTGAGCACATGTTTTATTTAGCCTGGTTACTAAGGTTAACCAAGATGGCCGCTCGTTTACAGACTCTTTTCTTGGATTCTGTCGTTCGTTTTGGATGTTCCTTTATAGCTTAAAGCTTCAAAATGTCCCACAAAGATAGCGAGCACCGTTTTAAAACAGGTATTTTCGTTTTCTTCCTCTGAAACCTGGTAAAACATGCATAAAAAAAGTTCCAGAAAAAATCGCATAATTTGCATATTTTTCCGCATAAAAGTCCTTGCTTATCGCATAATTTGCCACGAAAAAATCGCATAATTTCCATTTTTTTATCGCGTAATATCAGAGGCCCTGAAAAGAAAAGCACCCCAAAATAATAGTAGCTTGGGACTTGGCCCAGTCCTTCTAGTTCTACTCGCGTCAAACAAAAAACTTCACATGCTCCTGCCCCAACAGTACCAGCCAGGAATCAGGCTGCATATAAAATGCAATGTCGGCAAAAGCGTAAATTACATTGATAGTAGAAAGTTAAAATTGATGTCGAACGCCATATTTATTTAAACTTAACCCTAGATCTACCATGGCCGATTAAATCGGCCTTAAATACAGTACTGCTTTGAAAAATTATAACTTTCTCAGTTCTGTAAACATGGTGCTAACGAAGACTTGACACATCATCCTGGTAAATGTTTCACTTCATGGAACCCAATAAACCCAATAAAAGTCCCGATTTTTGTCGAGTATTACCGTTTGTTTTACAGCGAAAGCAAAAACGCACGTTTTGTACGTGCCACAACAACACCAAAAAACAATCATCTTTATATTTCATTTTTTAATGCAAAAATTTCTTCTGAAACCAAAAGTCTAATTTTACAGCGAATCGCAATCGAAGTCCTTTGCATTCATCACAAGTTTGTCCTATTCCTCTTTTAGGCGGCCCAGCAACAGCCATTTTATTAAGACCATTCCAGCAAACTTCCGTTTTCCTTCTCTACCCCCGAAAGGAATTATGGGTAATGAGGCCGTACCAAGCGCATGGAAGGCTACCAAATCCTATTTTATAGTTTTTTTATAAGTGTTGAGCCACCCGCTCCTCCCGGCAAAATATTGTACCGACTGCATTCTTTAGAGGTCAAAACTTGCCAAAATTGCCAAGGTAGGTCGCGGAATCCATCCACAGAACGGCCAGAGAGACAGCTTCACTCGTGAGCCGCCATAACAGCTTCGAACCATGTTTGGCGTCTCAGTCGGCGTGAAACCACCTTTCACCTCTGTATTCGTTCAGAGGCTTGCCTCTACCCACATTCCAGCTTTAGGATGCCAGCCTGGGGGCTTCTGCAGAGGAAAATGGCTCGAAAAAGCACTCATAACTTGAAACACCGACCTGATTCAAGTTCGAATACTCGCTAGCCGAACGAAAACCGTTGTCAAGGCTGATGTCACGGGACACCTTGAGCCCTCTGTTTTTTAGAACAGCGAATGTTTTCTTATTAACTCCTTATATGGAACCAAAGGATCCCGAAGCTTATTTACCTTTGGAAAATTGCTGGAGATTACAAAACATAAGTGGCAGTTCTAGGGTTAAGTCTGTGTTTTATACCCTGTCCTCAGTCCACACTCCATCCTTTATACTGACAGAAAAATTCGGGGAAAAAAATTAAAATTGATGAAAATTAGGGGTGGTCCATCAGGTAGTCCATGGACCGGGTCCACAGGGGTGGTCCATGGACCTGGGTCCATGTTTTGTATACGTCCTCCTAAAAATAACAAACAGAATGTTGTTTCGTGAAGCTTATCACCATCATCAAATCACCAAACTTTATTTATGTGTCAGAAACATTCTAGCTCAATTTTTCAATTGAGCTATTTGGCGACACCTGAGCTTAACTATTACTAACAACTTAAAATTAAAAAAAGCTAAAAAAACTAATAAGTTTTAACTTAACAAATTTTCTAAAATATTCAATTGATCTAATTGTTGATACCCAAGTATATGTAATATATATCTTTCGAAGCCAAACAATAATTAACAACCTACGTAAAATCTCTCATTAGAGATTCACCTTACCAGCAATGAATCTGAAATAGGTGGGTTGAAATACATGTACATCAAGCTGCTCGT
The DNA here is from genome assembly GCA_022457155.1 of Cladopsammia gracilis. Taxonomy (NCBI): domain Eukaryota; kingdom Metazoa; phylum Cnidaria; class Anthozoa; order Scleractinia; family Dendrophylliidae; genus Cladopsammia; species Cladopsammia gracilis. The sequence continues at coordinate 227,648 of JAJGOT010000188.1, read as the reverse complement.
CAAGCGGATCTTCGAGACCCTGACATTGAGTGCTGGTACCACTTGCTTGCTGCGTTTTGTTCGGTCCTCTTTTCCGGGTCTTTTCCTTTTCTTTCTTACAAACTGTGTCATATCATAAATAGGCATACCGATTTCTGTACCTCGCCGTGTTTCCATCTTTATGAATAGCAGGAAAAGATTGAAACGGAGGTGAGTTGCATGAACTACTCCGGTCGTTATCTGCCGCCATATTGGATATGGTTGGAACATGAACATTGACCCATCTATGGTCATGTATGCGTCACGGAGTGACCAGGCGAAAGTATTTCTGGGTAAAATTCAACATGGCGGCATCAGTCAACGAGTTAAACTCAACTGGGGTTTATTTGTTGAAACAAGTTTAATTCCAGCAAACAAAAATTGTAGATAAATTGTGCAACCTATGGAGCCAAATTTATTTTCGTACTGTAACCTGCAAATACAGCCCCGGCCCTTCTCATCGCTCCCGCCCGCGATCGATGAGAGGAGGTTGTATCACAGTTAGCCCAAGCTCAAGTGATGTTTACAGGTAACTGTTGCGTTATAGCGAATTTATAAGGATTTGTATGGGGAAAATTCACTTCGAATTTGAGCGTATAATTAGGAACGATATTTGAATAAAACTGGCTCACCTGAACTTCTTTGTGTGTTTACTTGTGTCTTAGTGGTTTTGTGGTCGATTCGAAGCGATTTCAGCGAGTTTTAGTTCAACTGTTTCTTCCTCCCTAAGAAACTCGCTGAAATTGCTTCGAATCGACCACAAAACCACTCAAGACACAAGTAAACACACAAAGAAGTTCAGGTGAGCCAGTATTATTCAAATGTCGTTCCTAATTATACCACAGGAAACCCAAGCGTAATGTTTGCATATTAATGATATTTGAAAATATAAGACATTGTATGGAATTTCGAATTCAACGTTTTAAGCAATATATAAAATCAAAATTGCTGAATAAAATCGTTGAAACATTTACTGGTGTCGTATTCTATCTTTATACAGTGTTTCTACGCTATTTGAACGATTTTTAGTCCATTTATCTTACCTTGTATAATATAATGGAAAGGAAGGAGAGTTCGGAGCTTTCGGCGTTCGACATGTGTCCACAAATGGCTCATTTTTCGCACAAAAATAGGTGCTGCTCCCATTCTGACTGGTCGTCCTCACAGTAGAATAACGTTAAATTGCATTTCTTCGAACAACTTGAACATCCCTTGTTGATTATGACGAACGAGCCGCTCCACAAAATCACATAGCACTGCAAAATAGGCGCCAGAGAGCGCGAAGAACGGAAGAGACCACGGTGCGCGGTCAACACTGGGTACCAGAGTAAAATCAAACCCCTCAGGGAAGGGAACGTTCAATTTTGTCAACCTGTCATTTTTGTTGCGCCTACCACCCGGTGAGGACCAAGTTGTCATTCTGCTGGTCATGCTTTCGACGTTAAAACGGCCCCTTGAATTTAGGCATTTGCCAGGGTAGCAAATACGATATCAAAAGTGACATTTTGTATGTACTTTGCCTGAAGTGGAAAATTTGATCAAAGTATCATTTTTGAACATAATTTGCCCAGGGTGGTAAATGTGTTCAAAGAATCATTTTTCCACGGATTTGCTCAGGGTGGTAAATGTGTTCAAAGAATTATTTTTCCACTTATTTGCTCAGGTGGTAAATGTGTTCAAAGAATCATTTTTCCACGTATTTGCTCAGGGTGGTAAATATGTTCAAAGAATCATTTTTCCACGTGTTTGCTCAGGGTGGTAAATGTGATCAAAGAATCATTTTTCCACGTATTTGCTCAGGGTGGTAAATGTGTTCAAAGAATCATTTTTCCACACGTATTTGCTCAGGGTGGTAAATGTGTTCAAAGAATCATTTTTCAACGTATTTGCCCAGGGTGGTAAAAGTGATCAAAGAATTATTTTTCCACTTATTTGCTCAGGTGGTAAATGTGTTCAAAGAATCATTTTTCCACGTATTTGCTCAGGGTGGTAAATATGTTCAAAGAATCATTTTTCCACGTGTTTGCTCAGGGTGGTAAATGTGATCAAAGAATCATTTTTCCACGTATTTGCTCAGGGTGGTAAATGTGTTCAAAGAATCATTTTTCCACACGTATTTGTTCAGGGTGGTAAATGTGTTCAAAGAATCATTTTTCAACGTATTTGCCCAGGGTGGTAAAAGTGATCAAAGACTTCGGCATTTTCCACGTATTTGCTCAGGGTGGTAAATGTGATCAAAGAATCATTTTTCCAATTTTATGCTCTAGAAATGGGATAAAAAAAAAATATATTTCCCCTAGGACAGTAAATGTGATCGGTGAGTCAGTTTTCGACATATATATTTGCTCAATTAATGTCTACACCACACTGCAGTAACAATAAATTCAAGTCATAAATGAAATTACTTTAATTAATCCAATAACTATCTAACTAAACCAAATCACGTTGTCAACCGTATTTACAATGTCGAATCACGTTGAGAATAGATCAACTACAAAATAATACACTGTTACAAAAGAATTCTTTTACAGTCGGACCTCTATTAAGCGGCCACCCTCCATTAAGCGGCCACTTTCCAAAGTCCCGAATTATTTGTCAGTAAACTGCTGTATTCGATACCTCTATTCAACGGCCACCTCTATTAAGCGGCCGCGGCCACCTTTTTGCTGTTGCAAGTTTAGTATTTATTGTTTTTTTACCTCTATTAAGGTTACAGTGTACCTTCAGATCGAAAATTTATTGAAAAAATTTTTTTGGCGTTAAAATAAAGTTCACAGAATGAACTTTCATCCAAAAAAAAAAGTATCGAAAAATAGTGAAAATTGACGGAGAAATGACGGTATAACTTTTGTGGGCGGGGTTTGTTTATTAAGCGATATGTTTCTTTAAGCGCCGTTTTCTCAAAGTTAATTTTTCGCTTGTTGGGGACACTTTAAAGAGCTACAACTCAAAGGAAATTTGTTCGATTTTCCTCAAATTTGGACAGAAGCTAGGCTAACATATAATCAACAAAAATGTGTCGGCGAATTTCTTAATTCCGACAACTTTTTCGTCAAGAGGCATTTCCGTGCGATCATTCTATTTTTTTTTCTCCCCTTTTCGAAAATATTCTGTAACTTTTCACTGCAGTTGAATATGGAAAATCGCCGACACGTTTTTTTAGCGCTTCGTGTCCGGAAACCCGAGAACAAATCAAATTAGCAAAATATAATAATCGCTTTGAGTTATAGCGTTTTAAAGCTCATTCGGACGTTCGAATTTAGATGTCTTAAAAAATTCGACAATTCATTTTATTACCAAATGGTTTCCATATTTAGATAGCCAGCTCTATAAGCTTTAATTTGATATCTGGGTTTACGTATATTAAGTGTAATCTTAAGACGCTAGAGCTGTTATACTGGAGACACCCCCGAAGGTACACTGTAACCTTAAGCGGCCAGCAAATTATCTTTTCAAGCGAAATGGTGACAGATAATATGAAGGTGATAACTGATAACAACAAGAACTGCAATTTAATCTCCACTATAATCGGGTTTAACAAGGGTGTGAGTTATGGCGCGTGAGTTAGGCTGGTGTAAGTTATTTCCCGTGAGTTACCAAATATTGAAATATTGAAATTTCAATATTTGGTATTGAAATTTCAAGATCTTGAAATTTCAAGATTCTGCATGTCAAATATTGAAATTTCAATATTTGATAACTCACATTTAATTAACTCACCGTGATAACTCACGATACGTAACTCACGATATTGGCGGACCCACTATAATGACAAGTCATAAGCCGCAATACAAAATACTGTACTTATCGACCGCATGCTCCGTGTTAGAACTAGAACTTTGCACGGACTTGAAATGCGCAAATACAGGGCACTTAATTTTTTGTTTCAATGATTTTTGCATTTATCTTCACATATGTTCACTTTTCAACAAGCGTTTTGCTATATAGAGGTAATAAAATGACGTTGACTGCCATTTCTATCCAATTTATATTGTACCTCTATTAAACGGCCAACCTCTATTAAGCAGCCAGTTTTCAAAGTCCCGAGGGTGGCCGCTTAATAGAGGTCCGACTGTACATGATTTAACTGGGTGGTAAAATGCTACATGTTACATGAGCTCAATTCAATCAGGAATCATTTCAACAGGTGCATACAAAAAGCCCTAAATACAGGTTATTCTTCAATTTGAAAAGTTTGCGCCATACATTTGTAACAATACATGCACACACAGTAAAAACTCTATTAGCCCCTGGGGCTTATGTAATTCGGGGGGGGGGGGCTTAAAAGAGAGGAGTTGGGAGGGGGAAGTTAAAAAAAACTGATCTGTGCACACATACTCAAAGGAGATTACTTTCTTCCTGGCATGCACTGCAAACAAACTACATGCGACCCACAAGCAGCTCATTTTACACAGACATTGTTGAGATACTGTACCAGGTCAGTTGCTTGTATTGAAAACATTTGCTGAAGAAATCCATCATAACCTATTAACTCTGCCTACATTTAGAGAATATCTTCCATTTCAAATATTTAAAATTTGCTCTTAAGGCTTATTATTTTTCCAAACAGCAGATTGAATGTATGAAAGCCTTGTATTTCAGTTCAACCAGTGTTGTGTGGTACAATCACTTATTTTACAGCTTTAGTTTATGTTATTGTGACCAAAATAGCATTTCAAACCATCCACAAATGCAAAGAAATCGTCTCACAAAAGACCTGCTGCATGTAGTCTGCAGATTCATTAACACTTCAATTCAATGCCGATAAATACAAATAGTTGCTGAAAAGTAGGTTTATTGATCCCAAGAATCTGAAGATATTTCACGCATCTACACCACACGACACCAATCAAACTGAAATGTGAGGCTTATGATCGGTTTGCAAAGTTAACCAGACTTAAGAACAAATTGCAAATATAACTGAAATGGAAGATATTATTTTTGATAATTGTGTTTGTTTGCAGTGCATGCATGCAAGATACTAAGTGCCTTGTTTCTCTGCATACCTGTTTGATAATTATGTAATTGGAAGACTGCTAGCTGGAAGCCAAAAATAATTGGGGGGGGGGGGGGGGGGTGTACATAAAGGGCCTATCTTGATGAAAATGTAATTTTGGGTGAATGTTTGTTTGGATTTGCCTCACTTTTTGCATGTGGCCTTGAGAAACAAATACCCATGTTGTTTTTTTTATCCCTGAGTTCTGTTGGCATTTAGAAGATAAGTTCCATAGGATTCTTTCACTATAAAACCACATCTACTTATGACATCATATCTCATAGCCTTGTCCATCTGAGGGTTAAACAAAAAGAAACCACAAAGCAGTATGGTGAAATGGGAATGTTTCTTGAGTAAATTGGAGTGCAAAAAACAAGGCTATTCCTAGTGAAACTGAAATAGAACCTATGAAAGTACACTGGCCTTTTATGCACCAAATCCCATAATTGTCGAAGGAGCAGGTCATGGAAAATTCATGCAAATGAAAGCTTAATGTACGTGTAGTCTGTAAAGTCAAACTCTTGTTTGCTCTGTAGACAATTTAGTCATCATTAATTTTACTGAGCTTTCTCAGGAACTCATTACCCGGAGCATGTGACTGCCATACTGCGCCTATGAAATGGCATTTTTGCAAGATGGTTTATTTTTAGACTATAAGCCTTTCCCGCAAATTGGTTTTGGAATTGAAAACCAATCGCAAGAAATTGCATTGATAATAAACGTTTACCGTAAATGTAATACATAAATATAACAACTCGTCCACATAAGAATCAGAAACAATTATTTTTGCGGGAATGGGAAAAGCTTATCTCAAAATAAACCTACTGGTAAAAATGCCATTGCACAAATTTATGGCATTTGTATGCCCCTGGTAATGGGCTCCTGGCTTCCTAGAGTTTGAACACCAATAAACCAAACCTGTGTTTGTGTAGGAGACTGTGCTTTTAAATGGCTGTGTCAGTTATGAATAATATTTAGCTGTTCTAAATGCAATATTAATTAGCACTTTTTAAAGATTAAAATAAAACAAAAACACTCAAAAACATGAATACTTTGTTGTTATGTGTTTGTTTTGTTGATTTAAAGTTTGCAACAGCAGTTTTAGAAACTTGAAGTTTGACAGAGTGAAAGTCAAACTTCAAAGTTTTAAACATTGTATTCATGTGTTTGAGTGTTTTTGTTTCATGATTTTAACCGTTAAAAAAGCACTAAATCTTGCATTTAGAAATTGAATTCATAACCGACACAGCCATTTAAAAACACAGTCCCCCACACAAACACAGGATAGAGATGCTCCTGTGAAACAATGATTAAACTGGTTTGCATTCTATTTCATGACCCAGTTCCTTAACTGAGGAGTGCTGACAATGCAAAGTCAGGGGCATCTTCTGGTTTCTCCCAGGTTGATGATGGCCCTTGACTCATTTCAAAAACCGTGTTTGCACGGTCCCCCTATACTTCTTCGGCACTTAGTTTTACAGTCAAGGCTCTTCATCAAATCATCAAGTTCTGTGCTCCTCCAAGTGAGGGGTCTGACACACATATGTTTATACTGTTTGTTTTCTACATCTAAACCCGATGTGCTGCCATTGGTTTCACCCTCAGGCTCCGAAATGGACTCCTCAGATGACATACGGTATAGTCCATCGTCAGGCAGACGTTATATTTTTCTTTATCTTCTTGTTGCATCGATGTCCATTCCTTTAATGCTTTTACCCGCTTAATTAATTTCTGTAAAAGATGAAAATCTAGAATTAACTAAGCACAAATAAGTAACTGAACAATGAAATTACAGTGTTACTGTGAAACCCACAACCCAAGACGATGAATGAATATATTGCACAACAATTTATGAGCCATTACTCATAAGGTTGTTTACAGACAATTTTTTTACTTCTAGATAAATGTGTATAACAGGGTGCATATAAAAATCAGTTTCTACAACTACAAAGGTCTTTCTTGCTAGTCCAAATTAAATTAAATTTTTGGGGAAGAGGGCAAGGGAGGCTGATCTACATGTGTATGTACAATGTAGTGATTAATAATTTTACCTTAGACTGTAAAGGGATGGTTGAAAATGATTACAAGGTTGTGATGTCGATTTATCATTAAAATAGTATATGTTTATTTTATTTTTGTTGCATCACAGCAGTCCATACTACTAAATCCTTGAATTTGATTGGTTAAGGACACACTCTCTAGAGGTCCTGATATTCCCATCTGGACCCCATATACAGACTGTTCCGAATTTTTAGAATGTACAGCTACAAAATTTTTGTACCTAAAATGTAAAACACTTAACAATGTAAAAAGAAATAAATTATTATTAAGCAATAATGACTTCGGTTTTACTGTTAGAGTCCACATTTCTGCCAGACATATGGCTTTTACAAGTATGTGCAAATTAAACCAATATTCCCACAGAGAAAAAATTATTATGTTACTTGCTGGCCTACGGTGTAGGTCAGGCCATATTGGGAAAAAACTGTGCCCTTGGGTCCAGTTTTTCCCAGTACAGACCTCCCGGCCAGCAAATCGTTTATGACACAGTAGGTAATATTAATTTACCCATTTCAAAATAAAAATGTTTGAGGACAAACCGGCAATGCATAACTGGAGTGTTCACAGTAAAAAACAATTGTGTTTACTACAGGCATTAAACATCTTTTGCTTACCATATTCTTTCTACTTCTCTTCTGCTGCTCCTGCAACACTAATACTTCTGCTTCTTTTTGTCAACATTTTTCTGCTGCCTCATTTTGGTACGAAAATGGACTCGCATCACAGCTGTTTGAAATGGAAAAGTGTTAGAACATGTTAGTTACATGCATTGTACACTGTAGTTCAATTTTCATTTTCCTGTGTTTTTATTTTCATTCATTATCATAATAATATATTGTATATAAACAAAGAAATAATATTATTATTATTTATTGTATTATTATTAGAAATCCAGCAAGGAAGAGATTTAAAATGCATGTCAAATTCAACTGTACGTACATGCATACACTGTATGTTATCACTGCACTATTGAAAAATCAAACCCTAAAACTGTTGGCACCACTCAATTTTGGACATGGAAATTTCACTCTTTATTTATAACATATTGTTATAAGTTGATGCACATAATACAAGGTCTGACAAAAGTGCCATCACTCATGGAATGTTACCTCAAAGCATGTTTACCACATGATCAAGGACCACACACATGTACATTTAGTGTCCTAAAGCAGTTGACACAGCCCAACTATGAACATGGCAATTTCATGGCAAAATCACTCTTTATTTGGAACAATATATGGTCCTTCATTACGGTACACAGTCATGCCTCGAGGTCTAACAAGACCATCGTCACTTTCAGAATCTACTAGAACTAAGATCTCACAAAATCAAACCTAAAAACAGCAGACACAGAGCAATTAATTTCAGGGGGCAAACAACTCTCAATTTTTTAGGACAATGTGGTCACTCGTCATGGTACACATGCTTCAAGATCTGACTAAACTGCCGTCACTCGCAGAATGTACCAGAGCTAAGATCTCACAAAATCAAACCCAAAAACAGCCAACACAGTGCAATTATAATCATGGTAATTTCAAGGCCAAACAACTCTTAACTTTTTAGGACAATGTGGTCATTCAGTATGGTGCGCATGCTTCAAGATCTGACAAAATTATAACTGCCATCACTCACAGAATGTATCAGACCTACATGTAAGATCTTACAAAATCAAACCTAAAAACAGCCGACACAGTACAATTATAATCATGGCAATTTCAAGGCCAAACAACTGTTAATCTTTGGGACAATATTATTGTGATCACTCGTCATGGTGCACATGCTTCAAGATTCGACAAAACTGCCATCACTCACATAATGTACCAGAATTAAGATATCACAAAATCAAACACTAATTAAAACAGTTGACACAGCTCAACTATGAACATGGCAATTTCAAGACAACATCACTTTTAATTTGGAACAATATGTGTTCTTCTAACAAGACTTTTGTCACTTTCAGACTCTACCAGAACTAAGGCCCGGTTCAAACGTCGAACTTTACATGTGCCGAACCTAATACCTATTTAGGTCGACCCAAACTATTAAGTTCGACTGTTGATTCAGACGGTCGAACTTTACATGTGCCGAACCTAATTCGTGGGGAAAAGAAATATCATCCTTATTGTTTAAAACAGGGAAATAAACCGAAAAAAGTAAAATTCACCAAGCCTGGAAATTCTTGTTTTGATTTTAGTGTGCTTTGTGTTCTGTTATGGCAAGGAGACAGCTGAGGAGATCGTGATCGTGATATTTGGACAAAATAAAGTAACGCCATAAATTTTAAAATACGTTACGATTTCTTTATGGATATAAAGAAAAGCAACTTTTTAGGACACCGATTTAAGCTGTCCAGTTTCAGTCAAAAAATCTACAACGTGAATGCTGGTAACCGTCGTTACGCTTCTGTGAGTTCTGTCTGCAAATGCGCGAAAACCCACTAAATAGCCAATCAGAAGCGCGGTTATATTGAAAAAATACGTTAACATAATTTATGCATTAGGTTCGGCACATGTGAAGTTCGACATATGAATCGAAGTCGATCTTCTGCCGTTCTATTCGACAAGCTCAGTCGAATAGAACGGCAGAGTCGACCCAAATACAAAAGTGCCGTTCCTAACTGATTCATACGTCGAACTTTACATGTGCCGAACCTAATTATTAGGTTCGGCACATGTAAAGTTCGACGTTTGAACCGGGCCTAAGACCTCACAAAATCAAACCCAAAAACAGCTGACACAGTGCAATTATAATCATGGCAATTTCAAGGCCAAACAACTCTCAATTTTTTTAGAACAATTATATGGTCACTCCATCCATGATGGCTTTATTGACAATTTTGTTAGATGGATCAGAGAAGCTACAATGTGTAGAAAATAATAATCATTACAATCTTGAAGGACTGGAGTTGAATCATTTTACTCTTTGGTCACTCAATGGAATTATCGTCCTATACTTGACAGTTGACTCCATTTTAAGAGATGATTATTTTGGTTTAAAACTGTCTGAAATGTTTGGGTTTGAATTTTTCTTTAGTTTAAAAATTTTCAAAGCAAAAAAGAATGTTGAACCACATACATATACCATTAAATTAAATAACACTTGTTATTTGAAAACTATAATCAGCAAGAAGGCTTACCGACAAAACGTTTGGCAATCGCTTGCTTTCTCATGGTCTTTCCCGCTCTTTTTCGGCCGCTTCTAGCCGTTCGGCCACCCACTGCTCTAACCGTTGGTTAAAATACGTCTGCCTTTCTAAATAGGCTTCTTGCTTGAACATACAGCTCAGCTGTAAAATCATCACCACTAGCATCTTCTCGATTGATCGCTGAGGCCAGGTCGAGACCTTCTTTCAGTGTCTAGCGGAGAGCTTGGAAGCAGCGGAATCAGGAATCAGGGAAGGCGAAGAAAACGGATTACAGTCTGCACTCGTACTGCCAGGAGAACATTCCGAATATCCAGACCTACTAGCTGCCCTTTCCCTTTCTGGCGTGGATTCTTCAACCGAACTTTGTGGCGCCAAAACCATCGCGCGGTCGAATTTACCGAATAAAAACTCCCAGGGTTGCGTCCAGTCGAAGATTCGCTAGACAGATCATGACTGGCATTGTTGTTGTCTTTGGGGCTCTTGTGCTCGCTAGGTTTTTTTTGGTGCTTGGCGTCCCAGAATGATCGAAGCGAATTTATTCAAACGTCGCAGAACGGAAAGAACGAAAATATCGACCGCGTGAATTCAAATCCACCAGTGAAGAATAGAAAGCTCTTTTGCTGTCAACAGCTCAAACCTGAGCCAATACAAGGCTAAAATATTATTAGCATTCTTCCCAATTGGCTCCAACTGGAGTGTCGATTGACATGAACCAAATGCAAGAGAAGGGAGTCTTCGTTGAAAATGGTCAGCGTCTTTCTTTGTTACGTGGTGTATGGGGACATATAGTGTACCACCTTGCAAAGTTACGTATTTGCTCCTTATCAAATGTGAGCAAAATTAAAGTAATCGTTTTTGTTTGACATCAATGCAAATTAATAGCAAATAAACAGCTTCGCTTATTTTGCAAATAAGAGTAAATTAAACGCAAATATACTGATTTGTCCCGTAAGTAAATGTTAGGAAACAGATCAGTGTAAACAAATTGTTTTGCACGCATTTGCCTGCATTTCCAACACCAGTAAACGTGATATTTTTGCGCAGGAAGTTAATGTTTGGCAATTGTATGTGAAAGTTAGAAATTTGCCTCAGTAGCAAAAGTGAGGCAAATTTGATGCAAATATCAACATTTACGTCACATTTACATGAGTATGAATAACTCTGACTGATTCCTCGGCAATAAAAATATTGAGCTTTTCATTCAAATGCAGTTTAAAAAGAGTGAAAATGTCAAGCAAAATTGCATTTGAATGAAAAGCTTGATCTCTTTATTAACAAGGAGTTAGCCGGTCAGAGCTATTTGCAGGGAGTAATAATTTAAGTCTGGGGAAACTTTCTGTGCAGGTAATTTAATGATAATTTGTGAGACCTAAGAAATGTTTTGACTGCTTATATTTCAAACATGAAAAACGTGTTTAAAATGTTTCAGCGATTTATTCAAAATCGAACAGTTTAATTTGTTTGAAATTTTACCACTTAGTGTGCTAGACTGTGTAGATTATAGCGCATTTATTCGCTTGTCGTGGGCAGCCCCAAAATCGAAAGATATTTAGCAAAAACTGTTTTTCGCCACGTTTGTTTACCGTTGCTATGGAAACGCCGATTAGCATAAAAAGAGCATCGCTCAAAACTTTCATCCAAGCCTAACATCTGGTATCAAATTCAGATTTATTGAGCTAAAGTAAGATTATGTATAAGTGCATTCAAAAAGGGAAGTGTGACCCCCCCCCCCCCCCCCCCCCCTCCAAAAAAAAAAAAACTACTTGGAGCCACCTTAAGGTGCATCACAAGTATTACATGTATATTGAGTGTTCACAAATATACAGTAGATCCTAATTTAAAGTATGTTTATGTAAATTATGTGGATGAAAATCTATTTTTTGTAGTTTGTGACCGAAACATTCAAAGTGAATGCGGGCTTTTCGAATCCGTGAATCTTTTGTTTATTTTTACTGGAATTCTTATCGGATAACAGAAATTTATTCACAGAACCTCCTTCCTTTTAGCACTGAACTAAGTAGAGCACACAAAGTAATAAATTGTTCTAATCTTTTTATTCTTGCCTCAAAGAAATGTCGGATGATGCCCGATTCTGTTTGTGTGCCCGTCACAGGCAGCACAACAAAAGATATGTTGGGTATGTGTGCAGTTGCAGATTCATCGAGGACAATGTACAACAAGCTTTTGTCTACTTGCAAGAGCAATCCAAGTGGAGTGATTCAAATTTAGAGGACGTAAGTACATGTACATAATGTAAATGCATGATGTTTTTTTTTTCATTCATGTACAGTGCCAGAGCCTGACTCTGCCCCTTTTAGTATTGTACAATAAAATTCAAATGCACCAAAAGTAGAATTATAATGTAGTCTGAGAAAAATAAGCGTCATGCGAGAGCAGTCGTTAAAGCCTGGGGTTAACGTTTACAAAATTCCGTCAAAGCTTTTTGTTATTTCACAGAGCAGTCAGAATTGATGAGTGAACAAATTTAAAACATGGCATCATTCAGTCCTCTCTTATTTCAAACAATGCGCACACTCTCAAATTACAAACAACGTTTTAATAGTTAAACAGAAAGTGCTCAAGATGGCCGACTACGCGAACTCGTGCTACCAGGTAGCCTAGCCTAAAGAGTCCCAGTGTCCTTAGCAAGCAGCCCTAGTGGCCAGTCTTTGCCAGTTAAGATACTACACTCCCTTCATGCATACAAAAAGTAAGGGCGATAGGCCCTTTCCCGATTATGCTAGCATTTTGTTTGGCATTATTTGGTTAAACAAGCATTTTTTCACACTTTTTCTGTAAAAAGAATTGCTAGCATTTAGCATTTTGCATAACATTGATCTAGATTTCAGCACTCGAAAGATTTTAAATGCTAAATTTTAGAATTTAAAAAGCATTGTGATGATTTGCTTTTGTGTTTGAGAGAAGGATTTCTGTAACTGAAGTATGAACTGAGAGCATCTGAACTGACTCGAAAGAAGTCTAGACCTAGCTGGTCAGCGGTTAACTTTCAGAGGCCGTTCACGCGCTTGCTCAAAGAAGATGGCGTCGGCCAGTGCAACGCAATCTTCTCCAAAACTTGCAGCTCATAGAAGGAAATTCTGACGGAGAACATAGACCAGTCCCTTGTCCGAGTTCTCCTTGTCCAACCATCGTCTGCTATGGCAGAAAGAGTATTTTCAATACTGAGGGCGTCCTTCAACGAGCAACAGAATTGTGCTCTTGTTGACTACCTCCAGGCCAGCGTCATGTCACAGTACAACAAGCGCTAAGGACTTTGAACATTAATTAACTGTTTACCATTGGACAAGTTTTGGCTGTATCAGAAGTTTAATTATAAACAAACAATTAAGCACTTTTCACTTTATTCAGTTGCTGATAAGCACACATGATGCCTGAGTTTGTACGTTTTGCTTGAAATGAAACAAAGCATTTTCTGGAACCAAAGTAGCATTATTTTGAGAATCGAGCATAATTTGAGCATTTTTTGGGGGGGCTTAAAACGAGAATTGCTAGGAGCATAAAATGCCAGTTTTACTAGCATAATCGGGAAAGGCCTAGAGGGCGAGCGCTGGTACATGTACAAACAACAACAGCAAAAGTTCTGTAAGAATGTTCTTTCACCGGATCTTATCCGGTAGTGCGCAGTCCGGGTATTTGTCTCGGAGGTACTCATTCGCGCTCCTTCGCAACCTCCCACTCTGTCTGCCTGCCAGTGGGTTGGCTTTGTTCAACTGTGCCTTCTGGTGAACAGTCCGTCGCTCACTTGTGAGGTGTATCTGTGACGGGTTGCTCCTCTGCATCGAGAAGGTCATTTTGAGAGGAATCCACAGGGTCTAGAATATGCGCCTCTGCTTCAGCTGGCGTAGGTCTCCCTATTTCTCCATAGGACTCGTAGGGTACCTTCTTGAAATGTGCTGTCGTCCGTGTTATGGTACTCCCATCATTCCTTTGGCCACCACCTGAGATCCTTTCCGATACTGAACCTTCAGCGACCCTTCTTCGTACGGTGGGGTGGCTTTGTTGCGGGCACCTTGTCTGACCAGCACTGTGTCTCCCATCTGGATGTCCAAAGTCTTCAAAACTTTCTTGCTGTCAGCATAATTTATGCTTTCATCTGCATTTTCTTCTCTAGATCGCAATGGTACAGCTCCTCAAAATCCAGTTGGTGAGGGATCACTGCCAGAGGTAGTCTGGTGTGGAACATGTGGTTGGGAAACATCAGATCCCCTGGGGCAAGCTTAGTAGTGCAATGTGGTGTTGCCCGATAGCAGCGCAGGAATCTATGCATTTCTTGCTTTCTTGCTTGAATTTTTGTCCTGTCAGCTTGCATATTTGGTAAAGCTTATTCAATACCCTCATGAATTGCTCTGCTTCTCCATTCGCCTGGGGATTCAGAGGTGTCTTGCACTCGTGTTTGAAGCCTAAGTACTTGCTGAAATCTTGGAACTCCTGCCCAATGAATGGAGGTCCATTGTCGCTGGCCATGAACACTGGTATTCCAAGTGATGATTAAATCCGGTCTACCTTGGGTACTACTGCCCAGGCGCTAGGTGCTACTGACAACTCCACCTCCGCCCATTTTGACTGCTTGCAGATGACTACTAGCAAATATTCAGCCGTGTTAATTGGTCACCAAAAGTCTATGGCCACTTCCTTCCAGGGTTTACTTGGCAAAGGGGTCATTCTCAGTATTTCTCATTCGTACGCTGGCGTCAGTACTTGGCACGGGTGGCAGTGCTGAATGCATGCTTCTACCATTCGGTTCAGTCCTGGAAACCAGCCCCTGGTTCTGAGATACTCCTTTGCTTTTGTGACACCGATGCCCTTCATGGACGAGGCGGACGACCTTATCCCTAAGGGAACTTGGTACCACTATGTGAGCTCCTCTCACTATCAGTCCGCCTACTACTGCTAACTCTGTGAAGACTGGGTCAAACGGTGGTCCCAGAGTTTTTCTTTCTTCTGTTGTGAGGTACCCTCTGGCTATTGTATTCTTAAGCTCTGTTAGCTCAGGGTCCCGGCCTGTTTGCTCTAGGAGTTCTTCCCATGACACTGCGTCTGGCAGTGAAGCCTGAACTACTGCCCTGATATCCCTCTCAAATATTTCCTCTGCATCACTAGCCGTCCATTCGGCTCGGTTTCCTGCAATGTTGTCATGCGCCGTGGATGGCCCTGGGTGTCTGGAGTTGTAGTCAGCTTCATTATTCTCTGCCTCTGACTTCTTGACTGACACATAATTGAGTCGATAGTTGAAACCTTGCAGATGAACTCTCATTCTTTCTATTCTAAGTGGCGCTGTGGTTTTTTGGCTTGAGAACAAAGGCACCAGTGGTATGTCATCAGTTTTTTTTTTACATTCCACAATTTCAAATTACAGGTTACAACTAAGATTTACAAAACTACAAATCATATCTACATTATAGGCTATAAATTATATATTTACACGAGACCTACAGATAGTATTTAAACAAAAGAAAGGGAAAAAACAGGAAAAAGACAACAATGAAACTAAAAGTCCGTCAGCCGCATTACACTATTACATATTTGATATGCCACAATTTTCAATACTGTACTGTTCAAATAACTTCGTTAAGAATTCATCTAGTTCAGGTTTTTTTGTTAGGTTTTTACAAGTGTATAAATATTTCTTTTGCAATAAAGTCAATAGACGCAGTCTGCATTTATGGGAATTTGGCAATTCGGATGGAATGGAGTCTTCCAATTTGTTGAATAAAATTTGCTTATTTGAAAGTTGTATCTTTGTGTTATGATAATCATTAAACCATCTTAAAGTCTTCGTACAGAAATTAGTCGATTCGTTACAATGTATAAAAGTATGTTCTATTGAGTCTGGATTGAAGCAGAAAGAGCATGCATCATCAACGATCAAATTGTACTTCCTCAGTTCTCTCTTAGTCGGGATTATCCTGTGCAGGACTTTAAAAGGAAATTGTCTAAGATTGTTGTCCTTAGATGACATATATTTTCGCAAAGCATTTGACCCAGTCACGATCAGTAAATATCGGGAAGTATTTATTCCAGGACCTAACAGCGGTCGGCTCTACAGCAAGTTTTTTCTATAAACAGTTTATAGTAGTTTTTACTGCGCAGTTTAGATAACACTAATGTTCTGTCCTCCAACGGATGGTATAAAGGTGCACTAAGCAGATCAGGGGTGGGAGAATCAAATGCCTTTCTCTTCAGATCAGGAGGGATGGCAGCGATTAGTTTGTCATCAGTGTCAATGTCAAATGTTTCCTGGAGGCCATATAGATACATCTGATTGGTAAACACACCCCATTCTACCACCTTTGCGTCTTTCTCCAGTTGTGAATTCCTTGTCTCAGTGTCAGTGAGGTCTCTTGAACGGTATGTGACTGGTCTCCATCGTTTTGCCTTTGGGTCGTACTGCTTCATGGTGGCTGCTACGCCTTGTGGTCCTGCATCCGTCTTCAACTTAGTCTGCTGCTGGGGATCGAAATATGCCATTACAGTGTCTCCTGTTAGCATTGGTTTCACTTGGTCAAATGCTTTCTGACATTCTGGCGTCCACTGGGACTCAACCCCTTCCTTTAATAGTCCTCTTAGTGGTGCTGTGACTTTGTTCGAAACCATCCATGAAATCGGCATTGGCTCCTGCGAAGAACAAGAAAGATCGTACTTCCGCCTGCGATGCTGGTGGGCCTGCTGCTTGTAATGCCACCACCTTGCTTGGATCAGTCGAAATTCCCTCGCTGGAGAACACTTTGCCAAAGAATGTGACCGAACACAGGTTGAACCGGCTTTTCTTGATACTGAGGGTCAGCCCATATGTTCGCCATAGCTGCAGTACATGTATGTGTCTCAGCGCCAGATCATGCTCTTCCTGCGTGGCTCCATAGACCAATATTTGATCATAGATGCTGATGGCGTTGGGTTCCAGTGACACAATTTTACGCACTGTTGACTCCAAAGTGTAGCCTCTGGAAACGTTTGAGCCCGCGATGCGTATGAAATGTCGTCAGCTTTCTGCTCTCTTCTGCCAGCTCCAGTTGCATGTAGCCATCATTCATATCTAGGTGCGAGAAGTACTTGGCCCCATTGAGCCTGTTCTCTAGTTCTCGTAAGGTAGGCATGGCGTGCCTGGTCCTCTTGATGTACTTCATTTCTTGTTTACGTCTGTCATATCTAAACTAGCCCTGACGCTTTCACCGTCTTGCTTTGGTGTCAGGACAACATTGCTGCACCAGTCAGTAGGCTCATCTCTTACATCCTCGATGATGTCTAAGTCTTTCCGTCTGTCGAGAATCTGCTCGAACTTGTCTTTCAGTGGTAGGGGCACTCTTCTCTGTTTCTGCACCGCTCCTGGGGCATTAGGTTCTACGTGTAGCTTTACTTTCACTCCTTTAAGTTTCCCGATGCCGGTGTAAACGTCTTCGTACTCTTGGACCATGCCTCTTATGGCTTGCCGTTCCTCCCCCAGAACTGGCTGCAATGCTTTAGTGGTCTGCTTAATGTGATATTCTAAGTTGCCCAAATTTTCAGCTGCCCGACGACTCAGGAGTGCTGTGTTCCCTTGACCCTTGACTACGAAGATGGTCTCTTGGATGTTCTTTTGGTTTCTACTGATGGTGGCATGGAAACAGCCAACTAGTGCCAAGGCTGGTCCCTGTCCACCCCCGAGAAACTTCTTACGACTGCTTTGGTTGGCTGTTGACGGCTTGTACTTTTGAGACTCTCAAAGTGTTTCTCAGTAATGACAGTGGCATCTGCCTGTGTGTCCAGGTGTAATGTGATAGGGATGCTATTTACTTGCAGTGTCACAGTAGGGTTTCGCGATTTACTGTCTGACACTTGGTAGAGACATAGGTCCTCCGTTTCCTCTAGTTCATCGTGCTCGAACGTCTCCTGTGACTCTAGTCCCACCTCCAAGGCTTTGACTTGTTTATCCGAGCGGTTGGCTTTTCTGCCCAGACACACTCTGGCAAAATGATTAATTCCTCCACATCTCAGGCAGTTTCTTCCCTTCGCGGGACATAAACCTCCTTTTGGGTGAACATTGTTCCCACATCCAGTACATACATGTACTGACTTAGTTGCTGGGTTGCCTGTACCTCTCTCTAGCGTGTTGTTTCCTGCATTTCTCATGCTTTACCTTCCAGGTCTGGTGATCTAACGCACTTCATTCTGATCTTCTTTAGCTTTAGATTCGCCACCTGTCACCATGTGGTTCCCCTCCTTGGCTATTTCAAACGCTTTCGCCATTTCTCGAACCGATTTCAGAGTCCCATTCTTTCTGTTCAACTCGTTACGAAGCTCGCTGTTACTCGTTTTAACCACAGTCAACTTGATGATAGCATTATCCAATGCAATTGGAAACTCGCAATGTAGCGCTTGTTCCCTGCACTTCGTTTCAAAGTCGGTAAATGGTAAATCAGAAGGCCATTCTATGTTAAGGAATTTGTACAGTTCCAAGGTGTTGTTCCGGTGTGCCTCGAAGTGTTGGTTAAGCTTCTCTATTTGCGATGCATAATTCGTGGGCTGTTCCGGTAGTATTTCGACTAGCTTTTGCAACTACTCGCCCCCAACCAACAAGAACAGATCGAGTTTGTCTTCCTCACTCACCGCCATCCATCGCGTGGCACGTTCAAACCGGTCTCGCCATACAGTAGCTTCCATGATTTCTCATGTTGTCCTGGTTCTCCCTTGAAGTTTATGGCGCCCACGCTCGTCCGTACGCTTGCTAGAACACCCGCTTTACTTCTTGGTGGGTTGTTTTCAGTTTCTTGGCCTTCGTCGCTGCTCATTTCATCTGGTCCTCGTCGCCAATTTAATAGTTAAACAGAAAGTTCTCGAGATGGCCGACTGCGCAACCTCGTGCTACCAGGTAACCTAACCTAAAGAGTCCCAGTGTCCTTAGCAAGCAGCCCTAGTGGCCAGTCACTGCCAGTTAAGATACTACAAACTTGAATCCTGTTACGCTATGACATGTTTTTAGTCATTGCTTCAAAATTGGTTTATTTTGAACCTTAACAAAACAAGAACTCATCGAGTAGTGAAGTCAGGCTTTAAGGGTCTCATCAACTTGTGCCTAAGGTACGAGAATTAATTCAAGTGTTATGATTTGTTTTACATGTACAGTTGCTTTTCCTGTCACACAAGGTGATCCGTCACTACGTAATTTGAAACCTTAAATCAGTATTTCGCAATCACTCGTGCATGCAAGGTCAACTTTAACTTTATTACTTCCATTTATCTGTTGCTCGAAAAGAAAGAAAACAAAATCGTTATAGAATTGAACTCTCGCCAAATCCGGCAATAATGTAAGTTCCTTTTACTTGATATGTTTCTTTTTGTCATTTTCCTTTTTCTTATGTTGTTAATAAATCCAATTCATCCATGAGCTTGAAGTTTCTATGTCAACTGATATGACGTCACTACTACTTAGCCGCAGGCTACAAACCACTTGAAAAGCGCACTTTTCTATGACCGAATTTATAAGTCGTGCTTTGCTTGAAGCCAGCCGGAGTAATAAAAATAACGTTCAGTAGTATGCATCATGCGAGAGCAGCCTTAAAAGGCTGGGGTTAACGTTTACAAAATTCGGTCTAAGCTTTTAATTTGTTATTTCACAGAGCAGTCAGAGAATTGATGAGTGAACAAATTTAAAACATGGCATCATTCAGTCCTCTCTTATTTCAAACAATGCGTACATGTACACTCTAATTACAAACACATGAATCCTATCATGCTACAGTGTATGACATGTTTTTAAGTCATTGCTTCAAAATTGGTTTATTTTGAACTTTAACAAAATAAAGTCTGAGAAAAATATGCATCATGCGAGAGCAGCCTTAAAATCTTGAGGTTAACATTTACAAAATTCGGTCTTAGCTTTTTTGTTATTTCACAGAGCAGTCAAAGAATTGATGAGTAAACAAATTTAAAACATGGCATCTTCCATCTGAGTTCTTTCTTATTTCAAACAATACGTATTTGTGTCACACTAAGACATGACCATTGATTTTAATTCAAAACAAAATTTGGTTTATTTGAACTTTTACACATGGCAGCGAAACTTCACACATCTAAAGCTGTAGTGTTTTCCTAAGTCTTTGAAGTCTTTGAAGTCCAGGGCTAATGAAGCCCTATGCACTGATCAGCAGAAGTACCAAGAGAAGTTTACAGCCGAGTGATGGAACAAAGGAGTGAAAAATTGCATATTTACCACCGTTTGCCTGTTATTAACTCGTTCATCACTCTTCGCATAATTTATTCAAGTTTACACTAGAGTTCTACACATATCCGGTTATTGGATTCATTTTCCTATATACACACAGATGGACGAATCTGGGGTAAAAAATTGATAATTGTGGTACAAATCCCAATACTTTGAATCCAGAGCAATGTACCGTTAAGAAATATATTTACGCTAGCAAATTATCACAAGAAAACTTTGATTTTAAAAAATGTATTGCTAAATTTAGTTTACCATGGAAACTAGAAAAAACTGACCCTTGATCTTTAAAAATGTAACTGTACCTTAGTTGTCTGTTGTTGTTGTTATAATTGATTATTTTTCTTTTATTAAACTTTTTTTTCTTCTGTATCACTGTTTTGTTACAGCCAAATTCGTTCTATCGTGATGCGCGAAATGCAAACATCGAAAGTTTTCTGTTTCTTTTTCTGTTCCGTCAATCATCTCAGTGGGGGGCGGAGTTAACACGGAGCGAGTTGAATCTGAGGGGTTAACACTTATTTCCATCTGTCAAACTGACATTTCCTTTTCACTTAAAGGTACATGAAGTAAAACCTATTTGACACTTTAGAGTAAAATTAGAAAAAAAGATCAGAATAGTGTATGCATCGAACTCGAGTCGTTCGCTTCATAACTGATATACTTATCCACTGTACCAACGAGGACTAGCTGCCGGGAGCTGTAATTTTTAAGTAATGCTTCACATAAGAACGATAGCAAACTTCATTGTTCTGCTGCATTGTCTCTTTCCCACATAAAATATCTTTGATTTCAAGAATAGAGGAGGATCTGATGGTTCATAATTATATTTCATTATAAAAATAAAGAAAATCCATTTGCGTCAAATAAATTTTAGGAAATGTTTGTGCTTAACCGATCAGAATAGCAGAAGACAATTCCTAATAATTTTGCTTCTTTGATGAAGTTCCCCAAATACAATACCTTTTGAAACTTGTATGTTGTGCGTTTAGGTCTCAAATTACTTGAAATCTTAAAACAGTTAGACTTAAAGTGCCCATAACCTTTTTTTTATTTTCGTATCTGAATCTACACGTTACGTAATGAACATTTGCGAAAAAAAGTTTTTGATCTCAGCAAAACATGAATTTTTTTATGATTTTTTAAAGTCTTCGAAATTTGCCACCATTTTGGTCCACCATTCGCATTAGTCTCCTCTCGGTCTCTCTCGGTCAACAAAGGATCCGTGACGTAGATTAAGGAACACATAAGTTCAAACAAAAGAAACTTGTGACCTCAAACAAAGGAACTGTGACGTAGATTAACGAACATGTGAGCCCGTTGGCCTTCTTAACAGTGGGACGGATAAACCGCAAAAAATAGGATTTTGAAGGTTTAAAATATTTATAAAAAATTCGCGTTTTGTGCAAAGCGCGAAATTGTTTCGCAGAGGTTCCTTGTGTGGTGTTTACATTCAGATGATAAAATAAAAAAAATAAACGTTGTGGGCACTTGCACCTTGAACCTTAACTTTTTAGCGGTTTTTGAGTCTAGGCCAATGAGATCACTAGTTGAAACAATGAAAAAAGTTTACATTCCATCGTGCATTGCCGTTGAGCACTATCCTTCTTTATATATGCGGATCATTACTTAACATATTTATAGAGTTACCGATAACAATAAATGAAAGCTAACCGTTTTTAAATCAGAGCTTAACCCTAAACACTGTAGATCAATGCTAAACCCCAAAACGTTCTTCTTTGCTTAACCGGAGCTCTGTTCTCTCAGTTTTCTGGATAATAAATCGGGTTTTGTTCCCGTATACGCCGGTAATACAACGATGAAGAATGTTACATTGTGTAAACCTCATAATGTGTCAAACGTCAGTTTGACAGATGGAAATAAGTGTTAACCAATCTGAGGTGAAATATTTTAGCGCGTTGAGAGATTCCCGCAAGTTTGATTCGGAGAGTTCATTGGCGAGAAATTTTATTAGGAGAGCTGGCGAGAAAGGATTTGTAATCGAAGAAGATGGATACAGGAGAGGAATTTAGAAAGTTAATTTTATCCGTTGATTTTTACCTTAAAATTATTTTTTTTTTGCTTGTAAATCTGATTTGCTTCGGGCATGTTAAATTAGTGAGCTCGCAAGTTGTAGAAAACGAATATAGTAACGACGGAAAATAAAAGAAAACATACAAAAACAAGATGCAATGTTATTGAATATGAACTTAATATTTGAAAGAAATCATCTTGAAGATGATTTTGAAGAATTTTCGGCTATAAGTTTGTGTTTAAGGTGCCTCCATATTGTTCAGCCCTCTCGTCTTTTGTATTCCATTACAGTTAGCCCGATTGTGTGGCTAAAAATATTTTACTTGAAACCAGTAAATCTTTTATCAGTCAACAAAGTGGTATCCAAATGACGTCATCATTCGTTGCCATGGCAACGCGAAAAGAGGTCAAAAATACGCTATTTTAGACCATTTATGCCTAATAACTTATAAACTACACGGTGAAAGTTTTTGTTTTCGATATATTTTTGTTTAATTGGCAAGAGAAACATTTTAACAAATTTCTTAAAAATTCTGTACATAGAGTTCAGAGCTACCTTAAATTTATGTAAAAATGACATATCTCTGAATCCTATGTACAGATTTTTTTCAAAATTGGCACAAATGCTTGTTTTGTTTATAAGACGAAAATATATAAAAATCAAAACATTTCACCGAGCAGTTTTGAAGTTATTAGCCTCAAATGGTTGAAAATGGGGTCTTTTTGGCCTCTTTTGACGTTGCCATGGTAACAAATTTTGATGTCGTAGCCACCTAAATTTGTTCATTGGTTAAGTGTTTACAAACCAGTACTAAAAGTTTTCTCTTAACTTTACTGGTGTAGCTGTGATTGAATATCATAGATGTATCATGCTGGGAATGTTTAAACTATTAGGAGCCACCTTAATACGTACGGTACACTCTTTCGAATCGGGCGAAGAAATTTGATCATAACTCCGTTTTGATCTTTTAATCACGCCGATTACAGGCATTTTACAGTTTACAGGTATTTCTTGCATTTAGCTCGTTTAATTTTTCATAAATCGATGTCATGTTCAGTCTTCAATTAAAACTGCCCAAGCAAATGCATAACCCCGCCCCCCACTGAGATGATTGACAGAACAGAAAAAAAAAAACAGAAAACTTTCGAAATTTGCATTTCGCGCATCGCGATACAACGAATATAACAGTAGTATTTGTAAAATATGTATTAAAGTATTTAAAGAAATAAAGAAATAAATAAAAATTCTCTGCTTGTGTGGTGTCCTGTGCATCTGTAATGGCCGTATCGGTTTATAAAACTAGCCTCACATCACAGGTTTACCATCCTCTGTTTGTGTGGTGTTCTGTGCATCTGTAATGGCCGTATCGGTTTATAAAACTAGCCTCACACCACAGGCTTACCATCCCCTATTTGTGTGGTGTCCGTATGGAAATGGCCGTATTTTATAAAACTAGCTTCACACCACAGGCTTACCATCCTCTGTTTGTGTGGTGTCCTGTGCATATGTAATGGCCGTATCGGTTTATAAAACTAGCCTTAATAAAGGTGAAATTTAGGGCTCTTAAAACTGATGAAAATACAATGAAAACTCTTAAAATCACTGCCATATTGTGTAATTTTTTTTTCAGTGTCTATTTTGGTGATTTGTGGCTCGCGAAAGCAGTATTTTCAAAATAATGTTTCAACTCGCTCAAAAGAGTTCTCTGTAGTTTAACAAATACAAATACTATGTATGGTGCAGATCCGGTGACGGTTACTAATCTGGAGACATTCACTCTAGTAAAACTTAGCCTTAAAGACATCCTGCATGAGTGTTGTTTTAACGTCATATATTTTTCATGCAGAATATACAAGGCAACCGATTATACCCAGTGTTCAGGTTATCGTTTTGCTGTGACGCAAATTCCAGGACAAGAATCAGGGCCAAAATGTACTTTGGGGATTTCTTCGGAACCAAAACGGTACAGGTTTAGTTCCATTATCTTTAGGCAATTAATTTTACTAAAACCAAAACGCGTTCAACAATCTAAGGTCTCAAGAAAAAGTGAGTTAACCCAATTAACGTGGAAGAAGATCCGACAGCCGAATGCCATTAAGGTTGGGAACACCTTGCTATATTCAGTGTAGATCCACTCAGCACACATCGGCACTCAGGCCATCAAACGTGGGACACAATTGGAAAAATGGATGAAAATGTAATTTGGAGAACATTCCAACTTATTTTCTGTGAAACAAGAGAAGCCAATTGAACTTATTGTAGGGAACAAGGGAACATATATAAAACTACACGTTAATAACAAGAAAAAGCATATCATAGCCAATTAGTGCGGCCGCGGAACTTTAAAAATATAAGAAATTATTAAATAATGTTAAACTAATTTCAATTTATATCCCCGCTGGAAGATCGTAAGAGCCTATGATAAAAGTAACTGAGTGCATTTTAAGTATTTCTAAACCCCTTTACAGGCGGAAATGAGCCACTTAACAATGAAATGTCCGGCAGCGCTTCCATTTGATTTGAAAGAGGGTCTCGCCCCAATGAAGCCCGTTACTTTGGAATTGAGCGTGGATGCTGAAAGAACTTCTGGGCCCTTAGAGGTCAATTTAAAATTCTCAGATGATCAGGTGAGAAGATCAGATTAGTAAAGCAAAATAATGTTTCTTGCAAATTAACTTTTATCTAGAAAAAGTGTTGCGCCACATTTAAACACTTATAGCTTCTTTGTTGTACAATGTATAAACAGCATGCAGTATTCCCTTTGTTTTGCATGTCACACCTCGCAAGAGGCGATTACATTTATAAATGCTCGCCACTCAGAATAAGATTGTCAGTACATTAACTAAATCAAAGGCTCTTATGAGCCTACTCGTGAATACGAAACGCTCTAAATAAAATATTCTTTACCCAAAAATTCATGGTATTATTTCTTTGCATTTGATACGGGTAAAAGGGGCGAAATTACCAATAAAAGTTTTTAGTATATACTGAAACAGTGGACAGCATTGTTGGCGCGCTCTGATTGGCTACTGAAACTCGGAATAGCAAGTGCTATTCACCTCCCAGCAATTTGCGCGCGAAAATTGTAATCGTTGACAGGAATAAATGAGTTAAAAAGCATCATTTTCGTTATATTATCTCACTGTTTCAGTATATACTAAAACAACTATTCACCTCAGTGTAGGTGGTACCCACCTCCACTTCGGTGAATAGTTGTTAAATAGCCCATGGAAGGAAGGAAGGAGTGAAACTTTGCATCTTTGTTTCCGACTGCTATAACTCGTTCATTACGCTTCGTGTAGTCACGAGTTAAAAGGTCTGCATTTCCAAAGTATTTTCTAATAATAAAAGTGATTAATCGTTCATTTTTGTACTTTTTTGTTTCCATTGCAACAGCGACGTCGCAGGCAACCCGTTCAACACGAAGAATACAGGAACATCACAGTAGTTTAGAGTATTTCAGCTTGTCTAGCATGATCGCTCAGCTGGTATT
Source organism: Cladopsammia gracilis (assembly GCA_022457155.1). NCBI lineage: Eukaryota > Metazoa > Cnidaria > Anthozoa > Scleractinia > Dendrophylliidae > Cladopsammia > Cladopsammia gracilis. The sequence continues at coordinate 201,684 of JAJGOT010000188.1, read as the reverse complement.
CACCCTTAAGAAAAAGACTTGAAGTTGATGACCGATATTTCAGCATTATTGGGCTAAAGGCAACTTACAAAATCAAAAGCAAAGTGTATCGTAAGGTGATTGTCAGTTGGTTGTAAAGACTCCAAAAAATGTTGATTGGTCGTCAGTGGTTGTAAGTTGCGATCCATTTATTGTCATGTAATTATTTTTCAAATGTAATTTCTTAGTTCTTGGTAGAAGGTCGTGGAGAAGTCGACGTTTGTAAGGAATCCGGTTGTAGAAGCTACAAAGGTTACCAGAGCGATCACACCAGACAAAGCTATACCATACAAGTATATATATACATATATATTTTTATTTTATTTTTGGTTACTAAAATCTAAAACCTACTGTAATTTCTACATTCGACATCTGTGAACGCTACACTTAAGTCCAGTAATGCACGTAACAACGAAAATGGTAAATTTGACAACATTTTGTCCTCGGTTTTGATGAAAGGTTTTGGGGAAAGTGACGGATTTGACGAAAGTTGTCAAGTGGTTAAGCCTTGAGCGAGCGAGCTAAAGACAGGAGTACCACGAAAGTGGCGAATTTGACGAATTTGGCGAAAGTGACGGACTTGACGAAATTTCGCCTGAGGTTAAGATGTGAGCGAGCGAGCGAGCGAGCTACAGACGGGTACAACGAAAGTGGCGACTTTGATGAAAATGACGAATTTGGCGAAAGAGAGCGTGCTAAATACAGAATTACAACGACAGTGGCAAATTTGACGAATTTGGTGAAAGTGACGAAATTGATGAAATTTAGCCAGTGGCTGAGATTTGAGCGATCGAGCTCAAGACAGGGTTACAACAAAAGTGGCGAATTTGGCGAAAGTGACGGACTTGACGAAATTTCGCCAGAAGTTAAGATGTGAGCGAGCGAGCGAGCTACAGACGGGTACAACGAAAGTGGCGACTTTGATGAAAATGACGAATTTGGCGAAAGAGAGCGAGCTAAATACAGAATTACAACGATAGTGGCAAATTTGACGAATTTGGTGAAAGTGACGAAATTGATGAAATTTAGCCAGAGGCTGAGATTTGAGCGATCGAGCTCAAGACAGGGTTACAACAAAAGTGGCGAATTTGGCGAAAGTGACGGATTTGACGAAATTTCGTCAGAAGTTAAGATGTGAGCGAGCGAGCGAGCTACAGACGGGTACAACGAAAGTGGCGACTTTGATGAAAATGACGAATTTGGCGAAAGCGAGCGAGCTAAATACAGAATTACAACGATAGTGGCAAATTTGACGAATTTGGTGAAAGTGACGAAATTGATGAAATTTAGCCAGAGGCTGAGATTTGAGCGATCGAGCTCAAGACAGGGTTACAACGAAAGTGACATGTTTTGAGAGATAATTTATCTAGTTTTTCAGAGTAGTCATCTGAGAAGGATATTTTGCTAAATGAATATTGCTAGAAATACCCTTGCACGACTTAAGGAACATTGCGCCCAAAAAAACACTATGAAAATGATTTGGCTAGAAGGGCCCGAGAAACGTGTACTAGAAGCGTTGCACCCGTAAATAACACAGTATTATGTCTATCACTGGTTATAACAACATTGCGCCCCAAAGAACACTGATGAAAATAAATTGGCTTGAAGGGCCCCGGGAAAAGTGTACTAGAAGCGTTGCACCCCAAAAAACGCAGTAATATGTCTATCACTTGTTATAAAAGCTTTGCGCCCAAAAGAACAGTGTTTTGGTGCCAACCTGACAGTCATGATTCAATTATTTTTAAACAAAGTATAGAGCGTATGCACATGACGTCACGGCGGCCATATTGGTGTACCAAAACAATAGAACGGCGGCCATGTTGGTGTACCAAAACAATCCTGTGGGATTTGAACGCTTTTCTTATGTTAACACTTTCTTTTGTTCCAATAAATTTGCATAGCTGCTTGCCACGTGAGTGCATACGCTCTATAAATTACATGATCAATGCTGTATTCACTGTTAACTGCTGTTTTTCATATCCAAAATCCAGAATTGTACCGTTTTGCATATTTGTAAGCTTACTGAGACCAAAACAAGTACAAATAATGCCTTAAAGGCCTTTTGGATCATAATTATAATTTTAATACTGGCTCTACTGTCCACAATACTACAATACGCGTTATGCCAGCGACCTAAGGATTGATAGATTTAATTGAGCAAAGGCCAATTATCTCTTCTCATTTTTTATTAAAGGAATGGAATGAGATTCCTTTTGAAATTAGGAACAGTGAAAATTCTATTTTACAATGTTAGCGTGATTGGGTTTCTCTTATTTTGTATTTACTATTATTTTTAGCTTACCGTACCCTCCCCCCCCCCCCCCCCCCCTTTTTCCTTCACAACCCAGATAATCAAAAATATCACGGCTGACTGTATATAACCAGTACATTTGTACCGTTCCAGTCCCGGCATGAATTCATATTCACAGTACTCGCGAGCTTTGGGGAAAATATAACCGGTAGTTGTACTAAAATGATCATTATTACGGTAATCAATGAGTGGTGAACTGCTTGTGTTTCGTTAATTAATTGTTATCGGCGCCCCCCCCCCCCCTCCCCTCCCCTCCCCTCCCCTCTAATAAGCCCCCCTTAAAGGCACTTGAAATCAATAAGCCCCACAGGGGCTTAATAGCGGATTTACGGTATTTTATTTAGTGACTTTTCTTTAAGACAGGACTTGTCTGAAAACCACCTATGAGTAATGCCGACTTTCTGTATATAGATAGTTATAACTAGTAGTAAGATTAGATTAGATTATAGTGCGTCTCTTTATCCCGTGGCACCTCGTCTTGACCTAGTACCTCAGTTTCATGAATTAATTCAGCCATTTTATTTGAACATTAAATTTAGAACGGTTATGAAATCTAACATAGTATTATATGTTGCTTGTAGTATCTTTATCACAATTTAGATTAATTTTATATCATTATTGTACTTAAGTTTTTTTTTGTAGATTTTAATAATTTTCATCACTTTTAACACGTTGTATATAGGTTTTAAACTAGGATTTTTTTTTTCTTTTTCATTTCTGTAACATTTGAATAGCAGATTTTTGTCGGTGCTGAGGTTGGTCGCGGCTCGCCGCCCAATCAACAGCTTATATATATCTGGGCATCCAGAAGTTAACACTGCTATAATAATAATAAAATAAATTAATAGAATACAGTTGTTGTGCGATAGTTGTACTTGTTTTATATTTTATTAATGTTATATAGACTGGATTTGGATAATAATTACAGATATTCATCTGTCTAATGGCCACTGATTTCCACATTGAACTCAACAAGAGATATGTAAGATTCAAGTTGAAATTAAAGTTGACTACATAAATTAAGAAATATGGGTAGTGATCGCTTATTACTATGGTAGAGCAGTTTTCAATTGAGTATCGAAAGTACTTTCTCGTTTGCTTTGGTTTTGCATTACTACACTCTGTGATTGGTTAGAAAAACGAAAAACTCGCACCACTTTCTCATTAACCAATCAGAAGTAAACATGACCAAAAACCAATCGTGACTTGCTCGCACGCGTTTTCCTGTGCTTTTCGTCGATTACATGTAGTTGAGTCTCTTCGAGTTCTCATTGGTTAATTGCGATGTTTTGCATCTAATGTGATTGATCAGAGTAATTACCTTGGTTTTGGTTTTACAACACTCATTGAAAACAGCTCTATTATGAATTCAGCAATCTGAGGCTACCCATATCTTGGTAGTGCCACAAAAATCAAATATGTTAAAATCTTAAAAAAACGTTCTCTGGTTAAAAATTATTTAAAAATCTGAGCTTTCGGCTACCAGATTGCAGCCTTTGACGAATGATGAAAAAAAAAGCGCGAATGTAATATATATCATCAGGGGAAAATGGTCGTTACAAAAGCACACGCCATAATACTTTTAAAACTGTCGAATATAACAATTGCGAGCACGGACAAATAAAAAATCTAGACCACACGCTTAATTACGCGGGCGCAACAATAAACAATCCCGGACGTACGCACGCGCTGATAAACTAATACTGTAACGTGCGTCTAGAACGCTTATTTTGACCAAAGAAAAAATCATTGTCATTGAGACCATACGGGTTCAAAGTGTTTAGCTTATACGCCCATTGTCCCTCCTTTTCCCCCAATTATCTCCTTTGTAATAATCTTTATTAAAAAATTCTCAAACAATCTTACGTTTACAATTAATTTAAAAAAATTCTCAAATAATTTCACGTTTACAATTATTAATCTACTAGAATGCTAAAAATATTCATAATTACAATCCATAAAATATCGTAAAAATGTTACTAAAAAAAATTTCAATAAAAATAAAATTTATATAAGACGTTTGTATTCACAAGGTGACGGCAATAAAGAATTCTTAACATTACATTATGGCTCCTTCTTGGGTTTGTCAATATCTATGTTCCAAAGAAAAAATCATTGTCATTGAGACCATACGGACTCAAAGTGTTCAGCCTATACGCCCATTGTCCCTCCTTTTCCCTCAATTCTCTCTTTCTCTCCATTCACCCTGTCTATTATCTGAATCTTCACATCCGTCAATCCGTTATGTCCTTCACTCCGCAGATGCTTATAAAACAAGTCATCATTCTCGCGATTTACATGTTCAAGTTTTTCATGGCGTCTGATTCTCGACTTGTGGTTATTAAATCTGAGTCGAAACTTAGTCGTGGTAGATCCTACATATTGTAGTCCATAGATCTTGCATGTAATCAGAAACACCGCATTACACGAATTACAATTAAGGCTATAGTTAATGGAATATCTTTTTCCAGTGGCAGTGGAAACAAAAAAATATTTCATGTCCATGTACAGGGGCACCCCAACGAACAATCTTTGGTAAAATGTAATATTTTATTCAAATAAATTAAAATAAATGATATAAAAGTATTTCCAGGTGTTCTTCTACGTTGCTGGGAAAAATATATCTGTTCCTTTTTCCCAGCATAACACATAGATAAAACAATGTCTGCTTCCCAGCCAGCAATTAAAAAAAAAATAAATAAATGAAAAAAAAAAACAGTAATAATAAGTTACCAAATGGGGCTTGGGAACTAACGACACATTAATGAAAAACTATTTGAAGCTTTTTTGTTTATTGTTTTGTACATTTACTGCCGTCTCGAACTCAACCTGTTCGGGTATCTCTAAATACTGCTTAAATTTGTTATTACGAAGCTGAACCCTTTTAAGCCCCAAAGTGTCCTCCGATTTTCTTCGATCCAGTCTCTTTTCGATCTGCTCAAGTTAGCCAGCACAGTTTGTTCGGCAAGAATTTCGCTGGGGAAAAGATAAAGTGAGGAAAAGATTCGTTGGGTGCCCCTGCATGTAACCACACACCTCACATCTCCTCGACCCGCACTTGCTTACCCCTCGTTGTAAACGCTCTCCGGAGTTCCTGTTTAACTTTGCATGGATCAGACAATCCGCCAAACTTTTAGGTTTTAATTTCTAAATGCTACCATAGGGATATTCCTAATGGCTCTGCTGCATCTTTCTGATGACTCCAATATTGGGTGCAGTTCTCTTAGTATTCCACCAATATTCGGTAAGCCAGGATGGTATGTCACAACAAAGGGTACTTTTTCAATTCGTTCACGCTGTTTGTCCTCCAAAGCTTCTTTCTCTGACATATTTCTAGCTATCCTAATTTGACTCTCCACAAAGTTCTTCTTGTATCCTCTTGTGACTAAAAACTCACTCAGATCACTTGTTTTTCTTTAAAAAAAGCAAAGTTTCAAACAAATCCTCCGCAGTCGTAAAGCCTGTGCGTAAGGTATGCCTTTCTTGCATGCATTAGGATGGCACGGACTGTAATGCAAATATTGATGGCTATCTGTGGGTTTAACAAATACGTCCGTTTGTGAATCTCCAGACTCGTTTATGACTTTAACGTCCAAAAATTCGATTTCACTCATTGACCATTTCGATGTAAATTTGATGGTGTCATGCGCGTTATTCAAATAATCTATGAACTCTTGAAGTGTCTCCTCACCCTCCATATGAAAAATCCACCATGTCCGCATCCCTAAGTGGACGTCTCTCGAGCCTGTCCATGAAAATATTTGCATAGGAAGGGGTCATCCTTGTGCCTATTGCCGTTCCAAGTTTCTGTAGGCAGTCAGTGCTTTCCATCAAATTCAAAATTATTGCTCTTCAACACCAACTCCGCAAAAGCAACAATGTCCTCATTAAAATTCCAACTACATCAAGTGTGCATAAAATTGCACCCTCTGGTAATTTTCCTAATCCACCCAACTTATTTAAAAAGTCATTAGTATCTTTAATGTATGATCTTATTTCCGGTACCAGTGGTCTCCGAAATCTTTTCCGCAGGAGTGCCACATCCTGACACAACTTGTCTACCTGGACACCCTGGCTTGTGTATCTTTGGTAATAAATAAAACCTTCCTGGCTTTACATCTTTTGCCGCTAATAAATAATCTCTCGTCTTCTTATCAATATTCCCCTTATCACAGCAGTCTTGTATTTTCTTGTTGATCTTGTCAACCATGTTTCGAGTAGGATTCCCATTCAATGGCGTATACACTTCAGCATCATTTAACTGTCGCATGGCTTCCTTTACGTAAGTTGCTTTATCCATAACAACCACGGCCGATCATTTTGTCCGCTTGCTTTATAATTATGTCTTCATAACTCCGTAAGTTCTCCAATGCCCTCTGTTCATCCGTTGTAAGATTCCGCTGGTAAGATACTTCTAAATTATTCGATAAAATCTTTCTGTCAAGTGCTTCCGCGTAAGCTTCTATAGCTAACTCTCTGTCATTCTCTGGACACCATTGCGATTTATTTCTAAATGCTGGCACTTCCGAGAAATCCTCGTCAACTCTATCATCCGAATGGAAATATTCCTTCAATCGAATTCGTCTAATATATTCTTTGATATCCTTTCTTAAAACAAAGATGTCAACTTTCTCCGGTGTAGGACAAAACTTCAGCCCCTTAGACACAGATATTTCCGCTTCAGTCAGTACACTCTTTGAAAGATTGACAACAATCCGAGTATCTCCCCTAGTTCCCGTCCCGCTTAATGCCATATCATTTTCTTGAGTCGTCCCATCCATTCTGTTCTCTTGTTCAGGCGTTTCAATGGTTAGACTGTCGACCTGTGTAACATTTTCCACCGAAGATTCCCCATTCGTAGAAAAAAAAAAAAAATCCTAAATCACTCCGCCCTATACAACTATTTCAATTAACGTTGTCGGATGAAAAAGGTGAAAAGCCAAGACCGCAAGGTATTATGGGATTTTTATTCAATGGCTTTTAACCCCAACCCATACTACCTTGCGGTCTTGGCTTTAAGCTTTCATCCGACAACGTTTATTGAAATAGCTGTATATATGTAGAGATGATTGATGGAGGGTAGCCGTTGACTTTAAGGGTGTCCGCGCGCGTGACATGTTTGATTTCTTTAGCTTCTCCGTCTGTTGCGCTGGAAAGGCTGGATGCACGATTTAAGAGAGTGGCTGCGGTGCTGATTTTATTGTTATTGATAAAGGAACTATCGCGTGCGAAAAACCATTGAGTCATGTCATTCTGCCAAGACAACTGACGCTGACAATAATTCCAAACCGTTACCTAGACGATATTCAATTCTTTTAAAATGCGCATTGATTTGAAATCATTACTGAGCATAACTTAAAAAAAGTGAATTTGTAACGCAAACGTTTTGGTCGCTTCGTACGTCGTCTTCATCTATAAAATTTAAAGGCGTTCCAGTGAATCAATGTCAATGAAACATTCAGATAATATTTTGCACATCGGTAAGCATGCGTGGTGAACGTTTTAAAAAAAAAACATCGAGCCGTTTCTCAGATTTTTGCAAAAGCGATTAAAATCGAAAATTGCCCAAAATTGCACATGAAGGGATGTTAGGAAAATATCGCAAAAAGAAAGTAAACAAAACTTTGAAGGTTTACAAACATAACATCAAGCTACTTTTTGACACTATCATTAAGTAATTTCACAAAACCAGTGTTAACCTCTCGATCAATTTATTACCAGTACACAAATAGTAAGGTTTAAAATGTTATTGCCAGCGATTTATTTGAAATCAAACATACAGAATTTTTTTATTCTTGCAAAATATATATTCCACATACCATATTTCAAGATTTCTATGTGGGATTTTCAATACGAAATCTTAAACGCGCTAAATTTCACATTCACTGATTTCGAAGATTCTTGTTTATCGTCGTCAAGGTAATATCGATTTTACCAGAAAATATATCTTGCCAAACTTCACTTCAAACCCAGATAGCGGTGAAAATTTCACGTTGATCTGACTTGGAGAAGACCGCTTAAAAGCCGATTGAAAAATGTAGGTATGGTCTCCAGAAAACTGTATCGAAACACCTTAAATCGCGAATACGCCAAGCGTAATGAACAGTTTTTATACAATGAACTCAATACTACGCGCTTCGTGATTGGTCGTTGCCTATGATCTATCAGCGTACAGACGCACGGCTGACATCATAGAAAAATTGTTTGCTTTGTTTTGTCCAACATGGCGCACAGTTTTGAAAATGTTTGCGAGATTACTCTGGATTGAGCAAGTGAAAGCCTCGAAAAATGTTTAGCAGGACCTGTTTACGAGCAAGAAAAAGAAGAAACCAAGACAAAAAGTATTCTTGGCGACTTGAAAAATACCTAAAATGGAACAAATCTTCGAACAGTCGAGCGCTACGAGGCAAGTTGGTAATTTTACTCTTTTTACTTTTCTGTTCATTGTATAAAACAAATAGATTCCATTTGACCGTGTGTCTGTTCAGTTATAGATCACAGAAGACGTCAAAATGTGGTAAGAACTGCAGTGACACATTCGCCTGCGGCTCGTGTGCCACTTTTTTGTTCTTACCACATTTTGACGTCATCTGTGTGATCTATCATTGAACAGACACACGGCAAAATGGAATCTATTTGTTAAATAGCAGACGGTGACAAATATACAAATTTTCACTCCTTCCTTCGGCTGTAGCTTCAAGCCCTGGAAATTTAAGATCGATCAGTGGACTTTGCAATCCTGGGCCCCGTTGTTCGAAAGCCGGTTAACCTAATCCAGGATTAAAATAATTTCACTTGTTAGAAGTGTTTTCAAAAGACACGCGTAGAGAAGTCAAAAACGTACTAAAGGGCAAAAATACTTTGGAAAAATTCTCCATTGATAAATTATTTAACTGAAATCAAAATTGATGCTAACCCTGGGCTAGCTTAACCGCGCTTTGAACAACCCGGCCCAGCACTTTACGTTCAAACTACCGCTTCTAATTTCCTCTTTTGAATCGTTTTCCACGAAAATACGGTAAGCGAATTTTCGCTATTTCGGCGGGACAGTTTCCCTTTAAACCCCGACACTATTCATGAGTAACAAATCAAATTAAAGCTGTCTTCTATAAGCCAACTCGTAAATACGAAACGCTATAAATAGATGATTGTTCACCTAATAATATACATGAAAAAATTTCTCGATTCTGATTGGCTAAGAGCAGTGCAGTTCAAGTGTAACACCAGTGCAAAACGTGTAACACCGGTGCAAAAAGTGTAACACCAGTGCAAATTACAAATCGAAAAAAAAAAAAAATTTCTTTTTTTTTTGCCAAAAAAAGAAGAAAAAAAATTCCAAAAAAAAAAATTTGCAAAAAAAAAAAATTCCCAAAAAAATAGATGCAAATTTTTTCATGTATAATTATTAATAAGTAATCATACAGTTTTCTCGTTCAATTTGGGATTAATTTGCACTTGTGAGTTTTTCAAAAAGCTCAAATTGCACGAGCCGCTTTTTGAGCTTTTTGAAAAACTCACTCGTGCAAATTAATCCCAAATTGAACTCGAAACCGTATGATTACCTATACTAATATACAGCCCTTTCATTAAACGTTGTCACTGGTCGGTCTCACCCCTACGCGACCAGACCGAAAGGGAGTATGGGTGAATTAAAATGCATGATTAGTTATTCTCTTTCGCGTTTACAATGGAGAACAAAACTCACGTTTGTCTTCGCGTGTTACGCAAAGACAACAAGAGTCGCTTCGATTTAAGGACGTTCCGTATTTTAATAATGTACAGCTATTGAATGTGAATTAATTTCTCTCCATAATCCTTTTCGGTCTGGTCGCGTAGGGATGAGACCGATCAATGACAACGTTTAATCAAAAGACTGTATATAGATAGGCTAAGCCTAACAGCGTCGCTCTGTGAACAAGCTTAACTAAGGTGAAAGGTCGGAAGCATTAGAATTAAGATTGACGAAGGCTATTTTTTAATTTTAGCAATTTTTAAAACAGTAAGCTTATCACGCGACCGTCTGCACAGTACATTCAGACCGTACAAAAGTTCACAAAAACAACTTTTTCTTCGTCTAGAATAACTAGAACGACTATTTTCCGAATAAAATACACTTGTTGCTTGTCAGAAATTGCCCGAGAAACTAATTTGAAAATCAAAATTGCAAAAATACACAAACATATTTGCATAAGGCGACGCGAGTGAAGATAGAACGGTACTATAAAATCAAAGTCTTGTTTTGTTTACATAAAATCGCTTTTCAACCTATGTAATGAATGAACAAACACATAAAAATGGACAACACAATCTTCTTTCGAAAAAAATTATTCAAATCTCCATTAATTTATGTTCAAAAGCACTAGAATTAAGATTGACGAAGGCTATTTTTCAATTTTAGCAATTCTCAAAAAAAGTAGTACGCGATCGTCTGCACAGTACATTTTAGACCGTACAAACGTTCACAAAAACAACTTTTTCTCTGTCTAGAATAACTAGAATAACGCTTGACTTGCAGAGTTACGCAGCCTCAAATGCGGTCTTGACCACTGTTTGAGAAATGTGAAACCTGTCTTGAATAGCAAACCGCGGATAAATGCCGGGAAAAACAACTTTGCAAATGGTTTTCTCGGCTAAACTCAACGGTTAACCACTGACTCAACAAGAGTGCTGAGCGTACAGCTGACGTGACATTCGGCTGTGTAGCCGCGCGAAAAACGTTCGTTCGGACACCGGACAGACAAGACAGACGCCGCCCGCGAAACATTCCGCTGGCCATGACCATGAAAAATGACGGGCATCGGTTCTATGAGTATGGCGCTCCGCGCGGGCCTTCGGCCCGCAGAGCTCCGCTAAAAATTCACAGCGGCAGGCAACCTCGTTCCTTTACATAAAGCTTATGCGATTTATGCAAATATGAAACACAAAAATAAATGTACGGGAATTTCCTCTCAATCAAAGGTCGGTGTATTTGCAAAACCACTGTTCAATACAATAGGCACGTTCATGTTTGTAATGTTAGTTACCCTGTCAGGTTTCACGTTTAAATACTTTCATCCAAAGATTTCAGAAGAAGACTTGAAGTTGTTTACTGTAAAATTCGGTCATTCGCAGCCTTGTAACTTCTATCCCAGGTAGAGTAAAATGGATTCAAACAAAAAAAAAAAAGAATTCTAAAGAGGAATGTTTAAACAAAGGCTTTTTGCTCTGCAGTTACGAATTCAATGTTTCTTTTTCACCTCTCATTGAAAATTGGCTTTTGAAAACAAAACAAACATGTTACAACGGGCGAAGTAAAACCCAGCGTTAACTTTTTGAGTGGTTTCCAATCGAGCGTCGACGAAAGTAATTTTGTGATTGCTTTGATTTTGCATTGCTACGCACTGCGATTGGCTAAAATATATCGCGCCACTTTATCAACCAATCAGAAGTAAATACCAAAACCAATCATAACTTCGGTGATCGCACGTAATAATTTTCCCGCGCTTGGCGCCGGCTACGGGTTTTTCCTTCGAGCTCTGATTGGTTCATTGGATTGTCTGCGTCTGTTGTGAATGGTAAGAGTAATAACTTTGGTTTTGGTTTTACGACACTGAAATGAAAACCACTCTAATTCGGTGTTATCGTTAATCGGCTTTCGAACAACTGGGTCCAGGATATATAAGTCATGGTATGGTAGCTCTACATCTCTCCGCACTGTGATATAACAACCGGTAACGTGGGTCTGTTGTTAGGACCTACAGGCACATTCTGAATGAAGAGATAAAAGGAGAGTTAATAGACGGTAATGCATCAGACAATAGGCCATTTCCGAGTTACGTTACGCCTCGTTGTCAAAGCGAGGCTAGGTGCACAACCTTTCATATGAAAATGAGTTTTCATTCACATGCAAATGAAAACTCAGTTTCATATGAAAGGTTTCGCATCTAGCCTCGCTTTGATAGAGAGGCTAAAGGCAACTCGGAAATGGCCTATTCCAGCAGTGTCCATCCCCCCTGCCGCCCCAGCTTCCCCCACCCAGGCAACCCGGAGCATTTGCTCACGTTGTCTGTCCCTGGATCATGGAGTGGGGCATTAGCAATGGCACAACTGTTGCCTACAACTATCGCATGCAACCTACTCACGCCATACGAACGACACCAATCGCATCGTCTAAATCAGCCTACAACTTGCTTAGGATGACCAGAATATAGACTTTAGGATGACCAGAATTTGTCGCAAAAAACCCTGCCCTAAGTCTGCAGTTTTGCCTGGAAGCAATCGTCACAATTTACTTTAAAAAGTCAATGTCCCATACCTCTATTTTTCTCATTACTAACAGCCCGTCAACCAGTTTACCTGCGAATAAAATAGTTAACAAGTAAATTTAACATTGTGATAAATAAATAAAATTATGTGAAATAAATTCACATAAACATCAAGAGAAAGAATGAAAGACAATGTGATCATTGCAGTTCTGCAGCAACGGAAGGAGTTGTACACGTAAATATAGCCTGAACAAAAAAGTCAAGCCTGAAAGTTTTCATTCTGTCAAGGCCCGAGTTCTTTTTTTTTTTTTTTTTCCTGTCAGGCTCCATTTGCAACTCGTTCACTTACTGCTACTGCTACTGCTACTGCTACTGCTACTGCTACTGCTACTGCTACTGCTACTGCTTCAATGAGTTTTCTCCACTCCCCTTTGTCGTCTTTGTCAGACATGATAACTGGGAGTTCCTGTCATGCCAGTACAGTGTCCCTCTCTAATTGGTCTATGAAAGTTATTGATGGGCACCCCCTCAATCACCAGTCGTTATATAGTATAACTCTGACAATGTCTTTCTCTTTTGTTAGATTTAAAATATTTTGTACACTATTATAGGGAATCCCCACTGTTGTAACAAATTGACAGTCAATTGTTGGAAATAAAGCGTAAATTTCGATAAAATGAAAAAATTTTAGTGCATAAAAAAAAATTGTATTAGTATCACCGACTTTTGCTTTTAATTTTTTTAGACGACTTGTTAACATTTTCTTAGCCCTTTGTATCATGTTCAATATTTTGAAAATTAGCTTTAATTGTTTTTTTACTGGGCTACCCCCCGCAGGGGGAGACCAGTCTAGGTTTACGTAGGCTGGTTTACGTTGGATTTCTCCGGCGACACAAAATTGCAATTATGACACCCCCCTCTACATAAAATAACAATTACGATAGCCCCCCATCATACTCTCCAATGCAAGAAGAACGTAAACATACACTGGGACGTTTCTCCTCAGCTGTCGGTGAGTTCAGTGTCTTCAATCTCAATCCTTTTTCGCAGTTATTGAAATGTTTTTTACCCCGAGCTTCGCGAGGTTCTGCGAGACACGTATTTCTAGTTTAAAAAGTAAAAAGTTGTAATACAACGAACGAAGCCTGATCGTTTCGCTCACTCTCGGCACTGCACTTGCGCTTTTGAAGCGGAAAGAAACCGAAACTATAAAATTCAAATACCGTGTTCAAATGAATTTCTCGATTGTTTCGATTGATTGCCTTTCATGAATTTTTATTTCGCCAGGTTGAAGACGGATAGAACAGCCAACAAAAACTTCAGCTGCGAAAAATTCACCACCATTATAAGATGTAAACTGCAAGTGTCTTGTGATCCATTTCTCGTTGTCAAACAATCGCGTTGCTGAAAAAGACTCGAGAAGATTTGAAGATTTTCCACCGAATGCTGTACTGTTTCTGAAAAACCAGTCATCATGAGGTTCGCTTGCGCTAGTGAATGTTTCTCGGGCGAAAATAACCTTAATACGATCACTTTTTCATTTAATTTTCTTTTCTGTGTTACAGATATAAAGGAATAAAACTTGAATATTTTCGTTGTGTCTGATTGCGAGATGTTTTATGAAATGGTCACGTTGTGTTACTGAAAGGTTTCAAATTACTTTTGACATTATGCAAATTGCGGAAATTTTTTTACCACAACTGAAAAAGTATATTTGATTCAAAGGGCTAAATTTGTTTTTCTCCTCCAAAATTATCAATTCTGTCGTTAACTTTGATTAAATTGACAAGTTATTATGATAATGGCGGGAATATGTCAAAACTTTCAATTCGAAAAGTTGCTTTGACCCCGGGTCCGGAGCAGGCAAAATAAACAAAAGGTTCACGGCTTCAAGTGTCGGAAACACAAACCAGTTACAAAGATAAATAGCTAGATACAAGATAACTCAAACTTATAACAACCACCAGGAAATTCAGATATAGGCCTTTTTTTTTCATCAAGGGCGGTAAGTATATTAAACTGAATAGGCTTCGATTTGTATAAATACATACGGGTAGCCCAGTTTACGCTCATAAAGCGTCTAGTTTTTTTACAATTACACTGTAGACCCTCAAAAGCCCTAGGGGAGTGTTAAATAATTATTATACATTGTATATTATTCAGTTTAAAACAAAGTTTCATCAACTGCTTCATCAACATAGTAGGTTTCCATGTCGCTTTACAGTCTCTTGTACAATGTAAACTAATAAGATTCAATTTCATTCGAAAGGAAAATCAGCTAATATGTACAAAAATAACCCACTCACCAAATTTAGAACATCTTTTCTTTGTAGTTTGCAAATAAATAGGACATTTTTTAATAGTCCTTATTAAAGTCTACATTCGTTAAATGTTTTTCACAACAAGGTGTTACTGTTAGAATTACTAGCAAATGACACTAAAACAAAAGAAAGTAAAGCAAACGAACAAATAAACATGCGAAAAACAAAATACATGTAAAACAACAACAACAAAACAAAGAAGACTGGCAATGCAAAACACAATACTAATTAATTTTCATTACAAACTCAGCATGACTTACCAAACACAACATGCTTTCCATCTAGAAAATCACACTTTGTACAAGTTATGAAGAACTGAAATGAAATAATTGAGATAACTATTTACAAAACTTCTCACTTGCCTTAAGAATTGGATGATAGCAGGTGTAATATCATGGGCCTGACATGTAGCCTTTACTAGTACTGTTTAAGATGCTATTAACTTTAATCACTTCTTGTCACCTAATTTATCAAAGATGGAAAAGTGTTTCATAAGGTTTCCCTAACACTGAGAAGTGGTTAAAGGGGCATTGTTGCACAGATTTTGCTGTGTTTTGGTCAAAATACACTAACAATATGACAAAGCACCTTTGCTCAAACATAAAATTGCTTTTAGAACACCAAGAACATAAGTGATTTCTTCAAGGAAGAACAAACCATAATAAGTTTTTCTGCGATTTTTCCACGACTCTTGGGAGGAACTTGAAAAAATTGGCCAATTTTTTCAAGTTGCAATCCATTTCCATCCTGGCCATCCGCAGCCAAAGATAACGAATACTAGTTTCTGTGCACTGGTAGAGTATTTGTTAACAAAACTGGACCATTATTTTAAGGTTTCCATTGAAACAAATATATTTTTTGGCTAAATAGGTGACGGTGTCCCTTTAAAAAAAAAACAGGCACAACCAATTTTTTTTTTTTACTTTGAGTTTGAGGTGTTGAAATACCTGATGAAACAATCTTTCAAATGTTTGATCTAGCTTCTCAAACTATTAATAATTTCGTTTAATGGTAAATAGTATCGCAAAATGATTAAAATTTACCTCCTTCACAGTAGTGTATTCCTTTGTTTTATCTTGATGAATTATTAATAAATTATTACATGTACATCTCTTGTTCCACATTTGTACCTGTTTTATCCATTACTAAAAAGGCGTTGTTTTAGTTCAACATCAACACGTTAAATTCATTGTAGAGATGTGCATTGTACTAACCTGGCAGCCATTAGAGTTTGGACCACTATTTGCCTTAAGGGAAGAATAATAACAACAAATATTAAACAGATGTAATTGTTGTAAAAAAAATGATAATGATTAAATAGTAAGAGTAACAAGATACACTTATAGTCTTGATACTTTTTTATCATACATGTAATTATGTTATATCACTTGTAAAATGATCATCATAATTCTTATTTAAAAAAATAAATTATTCATCCCAACACTTTTCCAAGGTGCCCACTATAACTTCCTTTTGTTATACATTAAAAGTTGTATGGCAGAGTACATGGGGTGTATGGCAGGGTACATGGGGTGTATGGCAGTTGTACAGCAGCTTGTCCTCTGTAGCAGAACCTGTTCACAAGAAGGTTAGGGTTAAGCCCTCCAAAAGATGTGCATGTACCCCAACACACAGGTTTCTTCTTAAAATTTTCTTTGATGCATTTGCAAGACCACTAGGGGTATTAAAAATGATAATCTTGTTTTGCCTAATAACATACACTAAAGAGATAAAAATGGATTCAGGTTGAGTTGACCCAGTAGTTGGGCAACCATACTGATCTGATTGAAATTTTTTCTTGCCAGTGTAAATAAGTTATAACCTTTCTGCTAGTAATAACCTTTCTGCTGGGTTGTTTCCTTGTGTACAGTAAGTGCTTGAATTGAACTCTACAGTGTGCATGATAATAAGATTAAGTGTGGTACAAACTGTGATATGAAAAATAATGTTTCTTACCATAGAGAGAAGTCCTGGTCCATTGTGTTTTAGTTTAAAGTTTTCATCAGGGAAAGCAACATCTCCATATATACTGGCAACTCCTGTACCATCACCCTAAAGAGAATTAACAATTTATGACACTTTTGAAGTAATATTCATAAATACATGTACATGTAAATACAATGTAATTTGTAATTCACAACAAAAATACAAATAAAGAAATAATATAGATAACAGGTAACTATAACTAATAGGTCTGACTGCTGATAACCTTTATCACATCGCTATTGTTCTTTTATATTAAGTAAGATAAAAATTAAAGCTGCAACATTAGGTTTGGACAGGCTTGACAAGTCCTAAAAATGATGTCCTTTAAAACTCATTCAAAATGATTTTCCCCTGGAAAACTACTTGAATTTCCCCTAGGGCCCGGTTGTTCGAAAGCTAGTTAACGCTAACCCAGGATTAAAACTTAACCGAGGATTGAATTTCTCTTGTTAGAAGTAAGTTTCGAAAGCTAATATTATTATAAGTTACATGAAAAAACAAGTCAGAGACGAAACTACAGGGAAAAATACTTTGGAAAATGAAAGCACATAAAGTGTTGAAAATTCAACAGAATCAATTTAAAACAGGACAATTAACTAAAGGTACATGTAACATACTTATTACTCAACCTTTTGTGGTGCTGTGGAAATTATCTGTTATCCTTTGGTTTTATGATTAATACTATTTTAGCACTTGTGGATACTGGTTCAATTTTCATTGTAGTTGGCTTAAGTATGCAAACTATGTTTTAAGTGTATATTTTATGACAGTGATTTTTTTATTTGCTTAATCAAATCTACATGATGTTCTGATAACAAAATGGAAAAAAAAATCTATATCAATTTTTCTTCTCTGCTTTGTAGCCGTCTAAAAATGTGAAATTTCAGTTCCTGTGTGTTACAAAACCGCGCAAGAGGAAAGACTGGAAATAGTCTGCTGTGACGTCAATATACAGGAACGCGGGTGTCAAGATTTCTCAGTTCCTTACATTTTTTGATGTGCCCTGAGGAAGAAACATGGTTCTATTAAGGAGTGTTGTCTATGGTTGTAGCAACACGCACCAAAAACCGGAGAAACGGAGGAACTGAGAAATCGCAACACTGGCATTCTTGTATTGACGTCACAGCGGACTACATGTATTTCCAGGCTTTCTTCTTGTGCGGTTTTGTAACACACCGGAAGTGAAATTTCACGTTTTTAGACGGCCAAAACGTGGAGAAGGAAAATCAATATCGAATTTTTTTTTCCATTTCCTCATCAAAACATCATGTACATTCGATCAAGCAAATAAAAAAATCACTGTCATATACACTTTAAGTAGAATTGCAACAAAATAAATAAATTTAAAACTTACACTAACAAAATCACCCCCTTGAATCATAAAATCTTTTATAACTCTGTAAAAATTAAAGACAAAGTACAGTACGTGTAATTAAAATTAATCTCAAACCTGCTTTGTATAATAAAATTAATATTTATCAGTAGTACTTAGCATCTACTTTCTTTCTAAAGAATGACACTAGCTTACAACAATTCTTGTTTAAAATCACTTAATTCCAACCCCATTTATTCCTACCAACTCTGTTGTGATATTCCCACTTCATTAAAAAAAAATTCATACCCTGCTTTAGTAACACACGAAAAAAGCAATTGACACACTCAAACACCTACATGTACCCCGTGGACTGGCCAGTACTTTACGCATGCGCACAGCCATATCACCCAGGCCCAGTGGTAGCCATGGACAGCTGTTTCATCCTAGTTAGGACTCATCAGCATGGCATAGCCAAGCAGGGTCTCGCATAAGATCATCGACCCTGCCACTTTACTGCCAAGGCGGATGCAAGCATCCCTTTAAGCGCCAGCTCCACACGACACATGTAGTAGCTGTTGGCTGGGGACAGCATGGCCGTCCTCCAACGGCATGCATATGGAGAGGAGGATTAGCATTAATTTTTTGTTGATCAGTGTGTCAGTAAATTTTAAGTAAAAAATAATATGAAAAAAGCAAGTGACGCACTCGAACACCTACATGTACCCCGCGGCCTGGCCAGTACCTTATGCATGCGCACAGCTATATCACCCGGGCAGTGGCATGGTACATGCATAGCCAGGCAGGGTCTCACATAAGATCATCGACCCCGCAAGCATCCCTTTAAGGGCCACCTCCACACGACACATGTGGTAGCTGTTGGCTGTAACACAGTATTATTTTGAAGTGCAAGTCCCCTTGTCCATCCTTTCCAATCATGGTAACCCAAGAAAGTTATTTTAGTGATATGAGTGCAATAAAGTAGGACCTCCATTAAGTGGACACCATTGGTGCCCCTGTAATAGGTGATGATTAAAAAGAGTATATCTGAGCATATTACTGGCTGGGATCAAACAAAGTGTCCCCTTAATAGAGGTGTCCCTGTTGTGGTTCAATTTTTTCCTTGGTTTAAAAATTTTCAAACCAGTTTAGTTTTTATTTTCCTTTGTCTCAGATTCATTACCATAATTATTCTGAGACAAAGAAAAACAAAAAACAAACTGGTTTGGAAATTTTTAAACCAAAGAAAAATTATATCACAACATGCCTTTACAGTTAAAATACTCAGCGCATTCCGCTTATCATTTGGGAATGGCTTGGACCATTCCAAGAATTCTTTAAATGTCAGTGTGATTTGAGTTTTGATTTCAATAATAAAATTTGTTCCCAATTAATGAAAGTCATTCCCAGCGAGAATCTTATTACAATTTGATTAGCTATTCAGAAAAGGCATGACAACAAATTCCTACTTGCCAAAAATCAGCATTCCAGTGCAATTTGTAGGTGAGAAATTTGCACCGTTATGCGCTAATGACTCCATACAAATCCTTCTATTTTTCCTTGAATGGTTTGTATGGAGTCATCTGGGCATAAAAGTGCCAATATCTCACCCCAAATTGCAATAGGGTGCTGAATTTTGGCAAGCGGGATTATTTTGTCATGCCCTTTCTGAACATCATTCTAATCAAATCTCATATTGTAAATCTCAAATTTATTTTTTTGTGACGTCACACTTTAGTACATTATTACGAAGATTACATAAGCATTTTGCTGGCCGGGATCAGGAGAAGTGTCCCCTTAATTGAGGTGTCCCTTTAATAGCGTTGATAATTACAAAGATTAAATGAGAGTTTGCTGGCTGGGACCAGGAAATGTGTCCCCTAATAATTACAAAGATTACATTTTGCTGGCTGGGATGAGGAGAATTTCCCTCTTATAGGGGGTGTCCCCTTTATGGAGGTGTCCCAAAATGGAGGTTCCACAGCTGTACTGTACATATCAATTTGTATTCATATTATCTTGTTAAAGTTTGTACATGTATAATTCCCTTACTTAATGTATGCATTGATTAGTATTAAATTCATGCGATTTGGTGCAATATGAGCCAATTGTGCAAAGACACGCCATTGCATAAAATCAGAAGCCCTTATTACAGCTGGTTTTAACTCTGGCAACATGACCACATGACA
Source organism: Cladopsammia gracilis (assembly GCA_022457155.1). Lineage (NCBI taxonomy): Eukaryota > Metazoa > Cnidaria > Anthozoa > Scleractinia > Dendrophylliidae > Cladopsammia > Cladopsammia gracilis. The sequence continues at coordinate 181,303 of JAJGOT010000188.1, read as the reverse complement.
AACCTATGAAAGGCTGCACCCTTATATCCTTGAGGTATTCCATCTTTTCTGAAGATTTAAAAACAAAAATAATATACAATGTAATAATTGCAGTTTTAAAAAGTCAGCTGAGCATAACTCACCTAGTTATGTACATGATGTACACATAAAAAATATGATTGAACGACAATAGACACATACATGTACACATGAGTTAAACAAGCTGTCAAAAATAATAGCATATGAAAATAATTACATGTATGTCAGTGTTTAATTTAGTCAGCAAGACTTGACAGACAACTCAAATTACATGTAATTCTGATTCCTTTCAATTCAAATCCACAACCTTTGGGACACATAATGTACACTAAGTCTTGAAGTTTAAAAACTGTGAAAAAAAGTCCCTGAATTGTACTAATCCGAGATTCAAAAGTTTGTTTGCTCTCTTGAACCATTAACAGAAATGCAGGTCAGTCTGTGTACATTATTGTATTAAACTTCTTCAACTCTTACCTGTATTCACCAGTGCACAGTTGTCTAGACATTAAAAATAACAACAAAAATTTGAAAGAAGGTTTAGTTGTAGAAAGTTTATAGTTCCCAGTTATTAATTAATCACAGTATAACTATACACTGTATAGTGTATAGTTCTAAGCATTAATTAATGACCATTTTAAATAATTAATATAAATTTTCTGATATAAAAAAAGTTATGACACTTGCTGTTGTGTCTCCCTAAAGGTTCATATTTCTGAGCATACAGAAAGTGTGGGATCTTATAAGATTTTTAAAGGCCAGTTTTACACTCACATTTGTTGTGGCGATTTTTTTCCCACAAACGCTGCAACTCCAACTCACAAGATAAATGAGATACAATTTTGGTGTGATTTCAGGGCGATCTGTGGCCGCGATATCGCAGAGGTTGCAAACATGTATGAAACTTGGTGTAATTGTGAAGTGATTTTGGACAAATATAACTTTTTACCAGGGGTCCCCATGGTTAGGTTTTGACTGCATGAGCATTTTTTTTAAAACAAGATGTCACTGAAAATAAAATGTCTAAGGGAAATATAGAGAAGATGGCTCACTCATCTAGAGACCAGGAAATTTTGCTGGAAGAGTGGCCAAAACATGAAAGTCTCTACAACTGCAAGAGTTCAGATAATAAACACTTTGACTGTCGAGCAGCAGCAATTGAGGCAATCAAGGGCAATTTAAATGCCAATTTTGAAGAAGAAGAAGAAGAAGAAGAAGAAGAAGAAGAAGAAGAAGAAGAAGAAGAAGAAGAAGAAGAAGAAGAAGAAGAAGAAGAAGAAGAAGAAGAAGAAGAAGAAGAAGAAGAAGAAGAAGAAGAAGAAGAAGAAGAAGAAGAAGAAGAAGAAGAAGAAGAAGAAGAAGAAGAAGAAGAAGAAGAAGAAGAAGAAGAAGAAGAAGAAGAAGAAGAAGAAGAAGAAGAAGAAGAAGAAGAAGAAGAAGAAGAAGAAGAAGAAGAAGAAGAAGAAGAAGAAGAAGAAGAAGAAGAAGAAGAAGAAGAAGAAGAAGAAGAAGAAGAAGAAGAAGAAGAAGAAGAAGAAGAAGAAGAAGAAGAAGAAGAAGAAGAAGAAGAAGAAGAAGAAGAAGAAGAAGAAGAAGAAGAAGAAGAAGAAGAAGAAGAAGAAGAAGAAGAAGAAGAAGAAGAAGAAGAAGAAGAAGAAGAAGAAGAAGAAGAAGAAGAAGAAGAAGAAGAAGAAGAAGAAGAAGAAGAAGAAGAAGAAGAAGAAGAAGAAGAAGAAGAAGAAGAAGAAGAAGAAGAAGAAGAAGAAGAAGAAGAAGAAGAAGAAGAAGAAGAAGAAGAAGAAGAAGAAGAAGAAGAAGAAGAAGAAGAAGAAGAAGAAGAAGAAGAAGAAGAAGAAGAAGAAGAAGAAGAAGAAGAAGAAGAAGAAGAAGAAGAAGAAGAAGAAGAAGAAGAAGAAGAAGAAGAAGAAGAAGAAGAAGAAGAAGAAGAAGAAGAAGAAGAAGAAGAAGAAGAAGAAGAAGAAGAAGAAGAAGAAGAAGAAGAAGAAGAAGAAGAAGAAGAAGAAGAAGAAGAAGAAGAAGAAGAAGAAGAAGAAGAAGAAGAAGAAGAAGAAGAAGAAGAAGAGGAGATCGTTTCCCAAAATTTCTGTTCCCTTTATTAAAACGTTAAAACAATTTCAACTACCGTATTAATCTCTCCGCGGCTAATGTTTTCGTACAATTTCAAGGTGGTGCGATACTAGAAATTACTTTTTCTTGTAGTCACAACACTCTGCGATGTCGAAAATACGCTTAACAATCAATTGCGTTCCTTTGAATAGGAACAGGTACTGATAGGTCCACTTGTTCCTGTATGGGAACAAGAGAAGCAGACCTTAGGATCTTTCAAAAAAGCAATATTTGTTTTTTCAGTTGAATGTCATTCCATATGATAAACCTCTAACTGCTGTTGCCGTTGTCTCCGTCATATCCGTTGAAATCAAATCAAACAAATCCAATAAATAATAAAATAAGAAAAAAGAAAGTTTCCATCTGTTTAGTAAGTGGATAGCGATTTTAGCGTATACTACGGGTATAGGCTGAATATATTATGACAATAATATATTCAGCCTATACCCGCTATACACGCTAAAATCGCTATACACCGTATGTAAGCAATGAAAACCACATGAAATTACTGACTTAGTTTCTATCTGTTTAGTAAGTGGACAGCGACTTTAGCGTATACTACGGGTATAGGCTGAATATATTACTGTCATAATATATTCAGTCTTTCCCCGCTATACACTTCAAAATCGCTGTGCACTGTGTGTAAGCAATGGAAACCACATGAAGTTATTGAGAAGTTTCTATCTGTTTGTAAAGTGGATAGCGATTTCAGCGTGTATAGCGGGTATAGGCTGAATATATTAAATAATAGAATAATAATAATAATAATAATTAATTAATTAATTAATTATTATTATTGTTATTATTATTATTATTATTATTATATTTTTATTATTATTTATTTATTTATTTTTTATTTTTATATATATTATTTTTATTATATAATATATTCAGCCTATACCCGCTATACACGCTGAAATCGCTATCCACTTTGCAAACAGATAGAAACTTCTCAAGAACTTCATGTGGTTTCCATTGCTTACACACAGTGCACAGCGATTTTAAAGTGTATAGCAGGAAAATACTGAATATATTATGACAGTAATATATTCAGCCTATACCCGTAGTATACGCTAAAGTCGCTGTCCACTTACTAAACAGAGAGAAACTAAGTCAGTAATTTTATGTGGTTTTCATTGCTCACACACGGTGTATAGCGATTTTAGCGTGTATAGCGGGTATAGGCTGAATATATTACATTAATACATGAATATATGTTTCTTTAAAAAACACCTCATTGTTTTGATAACAAAGGAACCAAGACAACGCGTCATTGACAAGCAAGTGATTTAGCCAATCCAATTTAGTTCCGTTTCCCATCTGTCACCCTTCGAGAAGGTTATTTTAGATCTTTTGTTGGAATAGTATTTAAACTTAGGCATGCAGCAGGACTGGCAAACAGTCACTCATCTCACCACATATCACTCCACACGGTGAAATGAGTAAGCCTTGTTCGCAGCTGAACAGCAAGGTCATACGCGATAAAGTAAAGAGCCATGTTATCGCGGCGATAAAACATGTTCCGTTGTGGCCTTTAAGTGCGTTTGGCGAGTCAATGACCAAGAAATTGAAAGAGCATGGAAGTGGATTTGTGAAAAGAGGGACGAATGTGATTTAACCTTGCCTCAACTTAGCGAGATTTGCTTTTTCTTCTCGGCAATAAGTACATCTAAGCTGGACAGTAAAAGAAAAAATTCAAAGAGATCGCAGGAAGACAGGGAGAGTGACGGGTCAAATGATAAGACTTCAATCAATGCTTCGCAAGTTTCCCCTCCAGGCCAACAAGTTTTTCCAGCCATGTCGTATTGGGTGGCGTGCCAAACGCACAATGGCTCAGCCGTCAATCCTTTCAAAATTCAACGCGCCCTCGGGAGCTCTGTTGTTGAGTTTTATCTTGTCGAAAATGTCGAGGAAAAAAGGCTGTCATGGCCTCAACCAGTTGTGCCAAGTCCTGAAGGACCACAAAAACTCTTGCCTGATGAATCTCGTGGAGTCGTCGTATCAGCATTACCTTCGTCCAACAAATGTTGTAATGAGTTAAACTAGAAAAAGCCATGTCAGAGTGTCATTATTCAGCAAATATTGTAGCGAGTTTAACAAATGTAATTGAGGACTGCTTGTTATTTAATGTTTTCCCTCGAGTTGAAATAGTGTATTCATCAATTTAGTAGACATTAAAGATTTACTGTCGAGTTACACTGTGCGTTTTTGGATCCAGATTGTTCTCAAATCAGCATTTGCTACTTTATAGAAACTTGAGTTGGGCCATTTTTTTAAAGCATCGGCCACCCTTCCTGTCTGAAATGTAAAATCGGGATCTCTCAAAATAGCAGTCCAATGTCCAACAACGTGCTTGTTCATCCCTTCCTTTAGAAAACCGTCCTCCGTCCGTCCTTAGCTAAGTTACAAGATACATTAAAATGTACTTTTTGCAATGATTAACATTTGTTTTTTTTTTTAATACGATCCTTTACTACTCTAAGTTTTGTGCGTTACAAACACTCCCACTCGAAAGATACTTTAGTTCAGCCCTCTTTTTTAATGAATCGGCCATTCTTCCGTTTTGAAATTTGAAATCGAGATCTCTTAGAATAGCCGTCCACTGTCCAAAACCGTGCTTTGTTATCCCCTTTCTTAGAAAATCGTCCTCTTCTGCTGTGAATTTCAATACCCGACGAACTTTTCTACGGACGCACAAATGCTCCGTGGGTGGGACTTTCTTTTCTGGGGGCGAGCTTTTCTCCTGTTCGGTTTCAACTGAACGTTCAGTTGAAGATGAAAGTGAAGTTGAACTTGAACTTGAAGCGCAAAACCTCGCGTTGACGTCCTCATCCACCTCCGATCCTTTGGTACCTTGTAACTTTTGTAGACACTCGTGGGCTTTCACAGCAACTTCGCGCGATCTTTGCTTTTGATAGTGAACTTTGGCAACAGCAGAGCTGTGTTTTTGGTCTTCTGACAAAATTCTTTGCTCTTTGCTACTGAGCAGGTTAAGGCTTTGCGTTTCGACAATTTGACGATAACGTGTGGGATGAACGTATTTTCCAATTGCGTCAAAGACCAATTTGCTCATGACGTCGCCCAATTTGCTGTGTTGGTCTCCATTTCTCGTGACCAAAACAAAGTCGCACTGGGGTTTTAGCATGGGCCTTACGAAAGTGATGTACCCATCGAGTACTTGCATGCTTGTATCGGTCAGAATCAACGAGTCAAATCCATACTTGCTGGCAGTCTTGAACTTTTTCTGATCGATGAATCCCCCATTTTCCTTCGCTGCACTTACCATGTCGACTGTCAGATACTGATAAGTCATAGGGCGCGATCCTTTCACCTTGATGAAAAGATACATGGCTACAAATTTCGTGGCAAATGTCAAGTCCGAAGGGTTGACTTGGCCCGGACTGGTTTTGCACATCTTAACGGTGTTTTCATAGCGGGGCAAATGAAAAGTTACAACTTGTAATAATTCTTCCATCGTTGCCCAGTGCCCTCTTGCTTCTAGCGTTTCGATGTCTAGATCCTGTGTCCACTGCAATCTCATCATCTTTGCCACTGTTTTGCGCGCTCTTTTCAGGTACAACTCTGTTGCGGATAACTTTCGAAGAACTGCATCTGATGCGCCATTAATTTTTCTGAAGTCGATTAATTCCGAAAGAGCATCTATGTAGCCCAATCGTCCACCATGGCCGAGCTTGCATTCTTCTTGCAGATAGTCAATGAACTTGAACAACAGATTTGGTGAACACAGGCTGAAGTCCATCACCTCGAAGGTCAACTCATCCTCGTCTTCGCAGCAAAACTTGAGAAATTTAAAGCATCTATTCACAATCTGTTGAGCTGGACGATCTTTCTTGTAACCACCGCCACTTCCAGTCAACCAATTTGTGAATGTTTCGCCAATTTGGCCAGAGACTGAAAATGAAGGAATTAATGCTCTGACGGCTTGTTTTGCGGTTACGCGCGATGCGTCGTCATCTTCGTCTGTTACCGGTAAGTTCTTTGGCACTTGCAACGAACTTTTCGCTTCTTTCAGATCGGGTTTTTCGTCAAAATAGAAGAACCATCTATGTTTGTTATTCACGTGTTTCCTGCAGCCACGTTGACTTTGAAATCCTTCGTGTTCACAAACTTGTATTGGACAGTGATACATACGATCTGTTTCGTCCTTTTCCAAGTGAAGTCGTTTTGGTTTGGGTGATGCTCCATCAATGTTCGACCATTCCACTTTGCACTTCTTGCTCATTTTTCCCGTTAAATAATATTTCAATCTAGCAAAAACCAACCAAACTGTCGAACCCATGACGAACAAAGGAACCTATTGCATGTCTAAACTTGCGACAACGTGCCCTTGCTTGCACGCCCTTATTATTATTGTGCAAAATTCATGACAGTGTGATGCAATCAAAATGGTGTTGAACCGGCCCAAGCAGGCCTGTGGGTGCCTTGAAATAATGTTTATATTAAAGCGCTGTCTTACAGTAAGAAATAACAATTTTTCCTCTTAAGTATGAAAAGGAATAAGCTGTCCAAATAGGTACAGTTACTGTTAGGAACACAATGTTCCTAAATCACCAATTTGGGAACGATGTGTTCCATTCACAAGTAGGAATTCGGAACAAAACGGTTCCTTAATTGTTCCTAAATTAGCAAATTCGGAACAATGTGTTCCATTCACAGATGGGAATTCGGAACAAAACGGTATCTAAATTGTTCCTAAATAGCCAATTTCGGAACAATATGTTCCATTCACAGATGGAACTTCGGAACAAAACGGTCCTAAATCGTCCCTGAATTACCAATTTTGGAACAATATGTTCCATTCACACATGGGAACTCGGAACAAAACGGTCCTAAATTGTTCCTGAATTACCAATTGGGGAACAATATGTTCCATTCACACATGGGAACTCGGAACAAAACAGTCCTAAATTGGTCCTGAATTACCAATTGGGGAACAATATGTTCCATTCACACATGGGAATTCGGAACAAAACAGTCCTAAATTGTTCCTAAATTACCAATATGGGAACAATATGTTCCATTCACACATGGGAACTCGGAACAAAACAGTCCTAAATTGTTCTTGAATTACCAATTTGGGAACAATGTGTTCCATTCACACATGGGAACTCGGAACAAAACGGTCTTGTTTGAGCTTAGAATGAACGTTTTGTTCCTACTTTATAAAAACGTTGGTCCTCTTAAGGTAAAAAGGACCAAAATAATAAGGAACAATTGATCATAGGGGAACGTTCCTTAACAAATATCGGAACAGCCAACAAAACGGAAAAAAGGTTAAAAATGGGGTACAGTTTTGACAAAAAAAAAGCCAGGAAAGCGCATAAAAAACATTTAGGTAAAATGAATGCACTTCCCAAAATCTGGTAAATTTTATCGCCCTCTCAAGTAGAAAAACTTGGCATGAGAAAATTTTGGGAAACGTATAAGAAGTTTTATTATGCTTTCAAACAGTTTCCAATTCATTAAAAACAAAAATAGATGCCTATTTATGCAATATCGCGGCCACAAATCGCCCTGAAATCACACTTGTGATTTGGAGTTGCAGTGCGCACGAGTAAAATAACCAGCCATTGCAAATGAGACAAAAATTGGATGAAAAATTTATTGCAAGTGTAAACCGGCCTTAACAAAGATATGAAATCTTTAACAACTTAAAGATCTTACTAAGATCTTAATTTGAACTGCAATCTTGCAAGATTCTAACAAGATCTTAATACGATTTTCCACCTTGGACAGTTGTAAGACAAAACTCAAATCCAAAAAAAGGAAAATATAATGCAGCATATTTTAATGTTAGTCTACATGTACACAATTATAGCTTTAAAGATTAAGCTGCAAAACGAAGATCATTTATTTTTTACCCTCCCCCCCCCCCCCCCCCCGGCCTATGGATGAGGTTAGTCAAAATTTCCCCCTAAGAAAAAAAGATCAAAGTGCCATTAACCCAATTTTTCTTTTCCCCCTGAGAAATATTCAAAAGATCAAAGGCGCTGATACAGCCACCTCAAAAATCACTTTTGAAGCCCCCCCCCCTCCCCTCAGAAAATCGCATCCGTAGTGGGGGGGGGGGGGGGGGGGGGAATAAAAAATGACATAGCCAAACTTTGAGTTATGGTTCCAAAATGAACTTGTATATTTGCTTGGAATTCTGCCATGATTTCAATCAAAGAAACCATGCAACACAATATCGATCAGTTTTTCAGGGTTCGAACGCAGCAAACGATTCCAGATTAACCCATTGACACTTGAGGATTTTTACTTTTTTTTTTGAGTGGTTTTCTGCATACACACGCCCCATAGGATTTCGTGACTTCATATTTGGAGTTACCTGCATTGAAAGTGCTGCTGTTCTAAAACACTGAAGGCTAGAGTTTACTGGAAACGTCATTCTGACGTTGGCATTTTGCTTTGTTGAATTGCAATGAAGTCTTCAATATGGTGTTTCTGCGATTTTTGGTAAGTCCACAGCCATTTTTCATCTTTAGTAGCTGCCTGATGAGCATCATTAAGCTTGAAGGTAGTTCAGAGTCCACTTTCTCAATGAACCAAGTTAGGTGTTGTACTTCGTGAACGAATTTGGCTCGTGGCTCGCTGAACTGGAAAAATGGTCACCAGGAAACGAAGTAGCTTTGGGCCTCAACTCTGGATGAATTTCTCAACCTACCGCGGCATATTTTGGAAGTTGCGACCACAGGAGAACACAACAAGCGCGAAATTTCGGTGGTGAGTCGGAGTGGCTGTGGACTTAGTATAAATATGAAATGTGTGGCGGACGGAAGAAACACTGTCGAAAAATCTCATTATTTCCCAGCATGCAGTGCGGTGGTGATGTTGAAAATCGAGGAAAGGTGAGTATGCACTAGAATAAGAAGCTGTAATTCGGCCCGAGCAACGAATAAGAGCAAAAAAATTCACTGCTATTAAAGCTAGGACTAGGACTGAATTTTGCTGTAAATGTTGACTTTTGGGTTTGCCACGATGATTTGAATAAAAAAAACTAATGGCAAAAACGTGATTTTTGTTGTTTTTCTATGACATTACATTACATTACATTACGTTAAAAACGGTAATTTATGTTATTGTCCAAAATCAAACGCTGATATTCTGCAAAAATCGCTGTCTTTTTTGTGTTTATTGGGTATCTCAATTTGAAAGACTTTCTAGTCAATGCTCACAACTGCTAGTTAAGGCAATGTTCGCACGATTGAGAAAGTTACAATTTTTTAAAGCAGTGGAGTCTTGTACGGACGGTTACGGGCAGTTCAGGTGTCAATGGGTTAATAACAATGTGATAGGACGTAGATGCATGGTTGCATATCACGATCAACTGATTGAATTAAACCTGTCTACCTTATATTCTCAGCTGTTTTCGGCACAACATCTGCAAACAGCTCCATCTTCATTCTTCCGACTTCCTATATACAAAGAAAACAGCAATAAGACGCAATAAAACGACCAGCGCTCAGATGAAACAGACAGCATGCAAACGAGATGGGAAATTATAAAGAACGTCAATGTGATGGAAGAGCACACAAAAAAAAAGATAAAAAGAAAAGGAAATTGAGTCGCAATTCAATCAAATCACGTCAAGTAAATGCGTTCGTACCTGCCCCCCGATGGATATATCGAAAAATACAACGGGATTTGAAGAGTTTGAAAGACTCGAGCTGCTTGAAGCTTCCGCCATCTTAAATAAAACTAGCATCCAGTCCTTCGCAAAAGTCATACAATGCGAATTTCGTACTCGTATAGGGAGGGGTAGAGAGCAAGTTGGTTTCGGTGACTGCATTGTTATTGTTTAAATATATGGTAAATGATGGCCTTCGATGGTAGAAAGTCAAAATTTTGAACATTTTTTTAAGATAACGAGAAGCCATCAAATTAAAAACAGAAAGTTATAAAGAAAAAAAATTGTCCTAGGGAGGGGTAGGGGAGGAAATCAACTCGAGCACGTGTGTTATAGAAGTGCATACTGTAGCAGTTGAGTGTAGAAATTTGGCATTTGATTCAACGAAATCATGCTATAAATCATTATAAGGTAAGTAATAATATATTGAGAGATTAGTGTAAGAATCTAATGAACTTGAGAGTGTTAGATTTTAATAGCGACATTTAAAGTTATACCGGGTAGCTTTATAGATCAGTCTAACTGATGCTGAAAGTCGACAGAATGGTAAGCTAAATGTTTATGACAGTGGTGAGCGTTTTAATAGGAAGTAATTAACGCTTCTTACTATTCAACTGAATATGAATAGGTTAATTTCATAGAGCTCATAAATTTAGTTATAGCTAACTAGTAAGCACTGTATTAGTCATTTCCAGTGAATGAAAGTGGAAACAAAAGTAAATAATACCCGACGTAACTAATCGATAAATCGATAGCCCAATAAAATCGATATTAATCGATATTAATCGATTCTAATCAATCGATTTTTATCGGAAATCGATAAAAGTCGATACCATTTTCAGTTGTGACTATCGATTTTATCGATTCTAATCGACTTTCATTGATTATTATCGATTTCAATTAATTAATATCGATGACGAGTCCTTATCCCCGTGTCTAATTAGAACAATGAATGCCAAGGCTTCTTAAGTCTGTTATGAATGTCCTTGCTGTAACGGCGGGGATAACAACATCCAGAGCTACAGGTACGTTTAACACCACCACCAACTCTCCATCTGCCTACAGTTAGTTAGTTAGTTAGTCCTCTTCGTCCCGTGCGGGACATAAGGCGTCAATAATCTGATTCCATCTGGACCGATCCTTTGCTGCATGCTGTGCCTCGCCCCAAGACAAGCCCATCTCACTCAGCTCGGCCATCACAGTACGTCTCCAAGTTGTCTTGGGTCGCCCTCGCCTCCTTTTTCCAGGTGGTGTCCATCTAAGGGTGATCTTGGGGATACGATCTAGGTCCATTCTGAGGACATGCCCGAGCCATCGGATCCGTCGCGCTTGATCTCAAGTATCACACTCTGGCTCTTTGTCTTCTTATAGAGTTCTTTGTTTGAGATCTTGTTGGGCCAGAAGATGCGACATATTCTCCTGAGGCATCCGTTGTGGAAGGCGTTGATCTTGTTCATGTCGCTATCTGCCTACAAGTCCTTATGAAACATTCAGCTTATGCTGTTTCTTTAAACACAAAAATATGTTAAAGTGCGCCACCTAGACCACCTACCGTTTGGATCCATCTGCTATGGGCCATAGAAATGGAACGAGCTCTCCTTGAATGTGGCCTAGCTGCCCTCTGCTATTGCATGCTTGTACTCTTGATCCGATTTTTCAGAGATAGCACAAAATGCTCTCCGACCTCTACATCAAACAAACATTCGTGGCATCCTTTCACAACACAATGCATTTTCATTTTCGCTGTCTCCACACGGCCGTGCACTAGCGATCGAGACATGCTGACAATTGATTTATACAACTCTGTAATTCGAACCGAGTCTATAGTGCTATTTGGGCCCACGCTCTAGTCGTTAATAATCGATAAAAATCGATACTGTTTGGAGTAGAAAAGTTGTGACTATCGATTTTTATCAATTACCGATATAAATCGATAGTAATCGACCGATCTGATCGATAAATATCGATTTATCGATCAGCTTTCCGATGATCGATTTCGATCGATTAGTTACACCGGGATAATACGATTAATTAAAGCTAAATGAAGTAATAAATTCATTATTTTGTACTTTACACTACATAAAGATAATTAATTTTATATTGAATATTATTGTATTTATCTACGTACACGTGTATAAATATATAAATTATATTAGCTTTATAATTTGTTGCATCACTGTCACTAGACTGTACTCAAACTATATAATTATATATATACTCTGGTGCAAAATTTATTTTTATTACTTGACTGCAGAAGTTGAGTTGCATGTGAGGAGCCAGATACCAGAGTAGTAATGTAAGTAATTCTAGGTAGGTAGGTATAAATAGGTAGGTAGGTAGCTGGAAGCTTGCATTTGGAGAGATGTTAAAGTCATTGTTGTGACTTGACTTAAGGGAGATTTAAATGGTACGATTTTGCCTACGATTATCGCATGCGACACGCTTACGCCATGACTACAACACGAATCGCCTCGTGTAAATCAACCTACAACATCCTTGCAACAAGACGCACACAACACGAAAAATATTGTAGGATTTAGGCTTGGCATCCTCGGTGACCCAGGGGAAGTCGCCTGGTCTACAAAACATTAGTTGTGTCAATTCAGGGCTGTAGCCAGACAAAAATTCTTATTGAAGCAGTAATTATAAGAAACGTTTTTCATTTTTTTATGCATGGCATAATTCAAGATTACAAAAGAGACCCAATGCTCATACTGGTATTCCAAATTCTATTTTTACCATGGCAAGTGCTTGGGTTCGCCTCATGCTAGCTACAGCCCTGCAATTTTTACCAGATGTACTTATTTGTTCTGATTCCTTACTAACTTCCCCTGGGTCTCCGAGGATGTGAGCTTGATAGCAATATTACTTTTTTAACAATGTTTTTTTAATTTTCAGCACATCTTTAGCATAACTGAGAAGAAAATGAATCGAATACAGAATGGTTGGTTTTCCGAGATCAATGAACAGTGGCCAGGACAAGCTCTCTCCCTTGAGGTGGAAGAAATTATATATGAAGGGAAATCAAAATATCAAGATATACTGGTGTTTAAAAGGTAATATCCCTGGTGAGAATCTCTGAAGGATCTTTAAGGATCCTTAAAGATCTGCATGAGGATCTGTGAGGATCTTAAAACTGAGGATCTTAATAAAGATCTTTGATCCTTGAAGATCTTTGCAAGATCCTTCAAAGGATCTTATTAAGATCCTTGAAAGAGCCTTATGAATTCTTGAGGATCTTAAAGGATCCTTGCAAAGTTCCTCACAAGGATATTTTGCAAGGATCCTTTGAAGATCTTCATCAATTCCTTGAGGATCTTTGTAAAAAATTCTACAATAAATTGCAGAACTGATGAAGAATCTTTGAGAATCTTTCAAAGATCCTGTGAGGATCCTTTAAAGATCTTTATCTTTAAGGATCTTTGACAGGTTGAAGATCTTCAAAGATCCCTGAAGATCCTGTGAGGATTTTCACCAGGGATTACATGTATACAGACATATAGCAAATGGTACAATTTGTTTGACTAAAACAACAGGTGTACAATAATCATTTTATACACTGATTGAGTGTATGTTTGTTTCTGAAAATTGTACACAAGAAATTTCAGTTACAGCAATAAGGAGCTAATAATATGTAACCACTTTGCCAATTACAACCACGTTTTCTTATTTCTTATCTAAACAGCCCTCGACCACAGCCACAGTTTTGGTGACTATAATTGGTGGTCACGCATACATGCACATACTGACGATGTTCAGTAATGTTAGCTCTGGTATTTAACTGTGACACCACTGAGAGCTCATCATCTGGAATGTTCTTTTTTCCAAGAAGACTAGATGGGGGGAGGGGGGGGGGGGGTGGCATTACAGGGGGCTGGGTGGGGTAACTGGGGGTCAGGGGGTACTTAACAAGTATACACCTAAGCCATATGAAAAGCAGTTAACATAGTCTCTGTAATGAGGCGAGGGCAGAGAGAGGCTGGGACACAGCAGATAAGTTCATTTGCTTCTGAAAACTATCATGAGCCTGTATCTGGGGTTCAAGAGGTTTGAGAAAGAAAGTGGATAGTGTAATTGGGGTGAGGAAATTTATGTATGTGTTGGTATGTCTGACTCTGTGTAATAAATGATGGCAGACTATGACATTAGAAGATACACGTAACAATCTGTAATTATTTTCTGTTAATTAACTATCAAAAATTGGTGTGTTTCAGCAAACACCATGGGAAAGTCCTTGTCCTGGATGGAGTTATACAGTGCACTGATAGAGATGAATTTTCTTACCAAGAAATGATCACATTTCTTCCACTCAATTCTCATCCTTGTCCTAAAAAGGTAATTGTACTACATGCATGGAATGAATCAAACAAATATAATTTACTGTTAAAGTTAATACATTGTAGTACATTATAATGCATTTTTATAGTAATTAATTGATTGTACTCAGCTGTACATGTATATAGATATAAAATAGAAATGCAACTAAAACAAATATGCTTTTTAATTTTTAGTTGGTAACAAAACAATTTCTGAGTCGCAGCCGTTACACTATGATCTGAAAAAACTAATCTGACTATTGTGAAGAAGGGCATGGCTTCAATTTCAGCCAAAGAATTAGAATTTTTAACTTTTTAGTTAGTTTTGATGCTTGTGGCAAGGATTACAAATGGCAGTTTTTACTTGTGTATTGATGGTGACCAAGCTTACATGTATTGACATGTACATTTCGACCATCAAGATTCTCTTTATTTTTATTTCCTTATTTATATAGGCCCATCTGGTTTTAGCACGTATATAGCTAATATTTAATTTATCAGAGCCTACCCTATTTATTTATTTAATATTTTATTTATTTATTTATATCATTTATTTGTTTAAGGTTCTTGTTGTTGGTGGTGGTGATGGAGGTGTCATAAGAGAGGTGTCCAAGCATCCAGCAGTTGAATCAATTGTTCAGTGTGAAATTGATGAGGTCAGTGTGTATAGTGACTCATTTGGACGAGTACAAACTGTATTGGTATAATAAAGTATCTGATCAATAGAAACCTGGGGTCAATTTAATAAAACTTTTACAAGTGTAATTTACAAGCGTAGCCATTGTTTCAGAGGTTGAAAACAATAGCTACACTTGTAAATTACAAGTGTAATAGTTTTATTAAATTGACCCCTGATGTAATTCACAAGCTTATTGTGTAGAAGGTCACTGGTAGATCTAAGTGAACCCCCTCTATATCTTTCAGTCTCTAACATTATTTCCCCCTCTCCCTCCCAGATCTAGCATGTGCTAGTGTGCTTAAGTGTCTGAGGACATATCCATGAGGGGTAATAAATTGTAGAAGAGGAGGGGGGGAGGGGGATGGGGGGTGGGTGCACTTGCCAAGAAAACCGAGGCACTGGTGTTAATTAATTAGGGCAAAAGTACAAGGACGTGTGCACATGCTCGGAATTTTACCCTGCAAATAAACCGGCACATACAATTCTCTGAAAGAACAAGTCATAATTTTAATCCCCTCCATCCTCTATTTGTAGATACCCTCACTCATGCATCCCATGAAAATGACCACCTTTAGTATCCTTGCACCTGCTACACTATTTTCCATAGACTGATCCAGTCCCAACCACCCTCCCATAGTCCAAAACAGCAATTGAAGGGCTCCCTGCAATAATGTCTTAAGTGCGTTTTTGGAAAATTGTCACTGAAATCTTGGATTTTTGGCCTGAAAAGGGACTCACTTGCCAAAATTATGACTGGATCATGTAAATATGACTGTAAGGATTTAAACCAGGCCAACAAATGTTCTATCTTCGAACAGAATAATTTTTATTTTTGAAAAGATACATAGGGTGTCCTGGGGGCCATAGGGTCTCATAGGGGCCAAAAACATTTTCTCAAAGATTTGGATTTTCTTCCCCATTTTGGAGCTGTTTTAAGTACCTTAACAGTAACAAATCATTAATTTGACAAAACTGTGGTATTAAAGGCCTAAAACATACAATTTTAGTGAAAGTTACCAAAAACGCACTTAGGACGTTATTGCAGGGAGCCTTTCAATTACCACTTATTTCTTGTTATTGGGTTGTTGTTTTTCACCTGACAGGAGGTGATTGAGGTGTGTAAGAAGTACTTACCAAACATGGCCAAGGGATATAGCTCACCCAAACTCACCCAGCACATCGGAGATGGCTTTGAATATATGAAGCAACACGAAAGTGAATTTGATGTCGTCATTACTGACTCATCAGATCCCATAGGTATATTACTAAATTACATTTCTAAAATTCTGTTAAGTTCTGAAAGTAATGAGCCTTCTTTTGGGGAGTCATTATTTTTGTCGGGTTGTAACTTTCTGGTCACAGTAGCAAAAAAGTACATACCATAAATATGGTTTGATTCACTTTTGGAAAATCGAGACAGATGTGAAAACATTAACATAGTCTTTATCTAAAAATGTAATTATTAGGGGTCTTCCAACAGGTAATTCTGTCCTTTGCATTCTTAACTACTCTACACTTACATTGTATCTATTATTTACGTTTTTAGAAACATCTGTAAATAGTTCTTTGGTGAGCACTCTTAGATTGTATTGTAATCATGCATAAGCTCTGGGATTAAACTGTGACACTACTGAGATATTTCCACGGGTTTCCACTCTTGTTTCTTTTTTGAGATTCAATTTCAGTACCTTTGGGGTCGTTACTATCTGGGGATCATTACTTTTTAGGGGTCGCTACTTTTGGTATTTTACTAGCAACCATCACTGAAAGTTTTATTGGTACTTTGCAGGGATTGTTATTTTTTAACTTCAAGCATCAATTATTGCTATGGGCAAGAAATTTCTTGCTGTTTTGCTCCAAAAAAGACGCTGTCGTTGTTAGACTTGTTAAACTACAAGTGCAGGGCGTTGTTTAAGTTTACATAACTTATTAGTCTGATTAGTGATTTATGATTGCTTGCAGTTTTTTCACTTTTGCGAAAGACAAAACCATTATAAGCGCTTCTGATTACCCTGAAATGAAAGCTACTTTACGGCCTGCATTGAAATGCTTTTACTCCTGAGCAGTTGTGAATGGATATAAAAGCGTCACCCTCTTAAACGAGATGCATTTCAAAAGCACTCAGGTCTCTAAAGCACTTGTGGAATATCTACATGTAACGTTTTATTATGACACTGAAATTAATAACACCCACTGCAATTAAAGTAAAAAAAACATGGACATCACACAAAAACTGATTTGTTCAACAACTCAATGTTTCGTTAACCTGTTGTTTGTAAAAATCTGAAAAAACCTGATTTAAAAAAGGGCGGTTATGTTTCAGTTTTCAGTAACAAATATCTTGTGTAATTCTCCATTTTTGTTTATCTGTTTCTAGGCCCAGCAGAGTCTCTGTTTAAGGAATCGTATTACAAACTCGTGAATAAAGCTTTAAAACCTGATGGTCTCCTTTGCTCTCAAGGTTAGTTTACTGCATTTTTTCTTTACAAACTTTTTCATGTGATATGACCAGCCACCCTGACCTCCCGCCTCTTTCTTCCAAATATAAAAACACACAGATGTCCACGGCGCCGATCCGTTCAAATGTAGCGTTCCCAACAAATCAAGACTATTTCAGAATTGCTTTCGGCCTCCCTTCCACGCAAACCTCAGGTGCAAAGGCTTTAATATCAAAATGACTTTTCCTTCACTCATTGAAACAAACCTTACAGCTGTAATTGTCTGGTACTTTCGGCAAAACCTGGGGTCGGTTAACGAGGGGACTGTTGAATCATCAGGCATTCACTTTGACAAACTGCGGGTTGACTGGGCTGCAAAATCCCAAGAAAAAGTTCATTTTGAACTGATATCAGTCATGATAAAAACCCTGCAAACCTCTAAGGTCAGACTGACAAAAAGGAAACAGTTTTGCTTCGTTGGTGCAGACTAGCCGCAGTTGTTTGCACTTATTCGCTTCCGCTCTCACTTATTTCACAAGCTTTTGAAGCTAAATTGATCACAATTGATCTTGGTTTATTTCTCGCCAGGTGAATGTATATGGCTTCACATACCGCTCATCAAGTCTGTGTTAGAATTCAGCAAAAGACTGTTTCCTGTGGTCAATTATGGCTACACTACAATACCCACCTACCCTAGTGGGCAGATAGGCTTTATACTTTGTAGCAAGAACAAGGTGAGTTAAGACTTATTCAGACACTTACCGTGCCTTACGGTATAAAAGAGAATACAGAAAATGAGGCTCATCCTAAACAGTTCCTCGACGAACCTGCTCGCTAAGAACTGAATCGGAGATGAACTCGGCCCGTTCCAGGCTCTCAGATGGTGGGGGCGAGCAAAAAAATTGTGCCCGCTCGTTTCTGTTCGCTCGCTCCCACATTTCGCTTGCCCCCACTATCTGAGAGCCTGCAACAGGCTAGGTGCATTCCCGACTCAGTACTTAGCGAGCAGCTTCGTTGAGACGTCATATCAGTCAGATTTTTGTCCCGGCTCGAATTGAAGGCGTCACCATGCAACAGCACAACGTGAAACACTAGGGAAAGGATAAGTTAGTGTAACCCAGGGTAAATAGGGATTTTAGCAAAAATGCTTTTGGGTTTTGTGCGGCAAAGGAATACAGCTTTTTACCACAATTGCCGCTAAACTAGCAATCTGATTGGTCGACGTGAGTGGCAAATGAGAGTCCAGACAACGGTGCTGACGCTAACATCACGCGCGCTTGAAAACAACCAATCAGATTGCGAGAAAGTTATAGACAACGCTTGCTCTTTCTTTGCTGTCACGTTTTGTAACATGACTTCGATTTTTCCTTGTATTTTTTTCTAAATATTGTTGTAAAAAACAAATTTACACCGGTTTTCCGTGGTGTGGACTCTTATTTACCATGGTCAAAATTTGTTGCTGACTCACTCGGCTGCGCCTCGTGAGTCCACAACATTTTGACCATGTGATGACGTAAATCGTGGTAAATAAGAGTCCACACCACGGAAAACCGGTGTAAATTTGTTAAATTTCAATTAACGTTGTCGGATGAAAGCTCAAAGCCAAGACCGCAAGGTAGTATGGGTAGTTGTAAATAGCTATTGCATAAGAATCCCATACTACCTTGCGGTCTTGGCTTTTCGCCTTTTTCATCCGACAACTTTAATTGGAATAGCTGTATAATTCATTGCCAAAAGAAATAAGAACCTTGGAAGCTTTGGGCCCTTTCTTTTTACATACCATGTAGATTTTAAAATATTATTGTTTTCTGAAGTTTTGTATTTACGATTTTGGAATAAAGAGGGCCGCTAAGGATACTATCGTTCGATCCGAATGGGTTACAATGTATAAATAAAGTTCTCTCTCTGTAGTTTGGCTGGAAAACGTTAAGTCCCTTCGGAGGCTTGCTTTTTGATTCTCCTACCTGCTCGTTGTTCATTGCAGCTTCACTCAGTAGTCGCAACATAATGTAGCACCGCAAAAGTGCTTGATACGCAGGCTATTCGCGAAAATGATGGGTTACGCGGTGAGGCAATTACAGATTTCGTTAAATAGTGCTCAAAACTTCGTAAGTTGATAGATGGAGAGTAGCACTTGAAATTGTTCTTCCTTGCCGATACAATGCCAAAACTATTTGTTTAGGATTTTCAACTGCTCTCTCCTTGACGCGGTCATAACTCGTCATACTGCGGTCGATTCGCGGATTTTAGCATCGGATCGCAAAAAAAAAAAAGGAGATTTGACCACGTCTCCTGATACTTTTGAGCCTTAGTGTACTTTGGGACAGCCATAGTTGAATTTCTAGCTTCAACTTGTAATTTTAGTCAGCTTTGATATCTTGTAAATTTGGTAATTTAAACTTTACATACTTTGTCATTGTCCGTAATAAGTTTTACTAAAGCTAAATACATTTGACGACTTAATTTTATTCATTCATTCGTTTGTTCGTTTGTTCGTTCATTGAGTCAGTCATTCACTCTCATGTAACATTTCGCATTGGTACAATGTGCGGGCAATTGAACTGATTTTTTTTTTTCAGGACACAAGGTTTGATAATCCAGTGACCGTGTTTAACGATGAACAACTTGAACAGATGAGACTAAGATACTACAATGCCGATATTCACAAAACAGCGTTTATTTTACCACAATTCGCAAAAAAGGTAACTATGACAGAATAAAAGCTAAGTGAATATGAAAGAAGCTGACTGATTTTTCAAAGTGTCACCTTTCAACAAAAGCTATTGAGCAGTCATTTCTTGTGATTCTGTTTATTGTGCTGTACAAGGTGGTTGTAACTTTTAAGACTGTAGATGAAATCCTAAAGTGTGGCCATTCAAATGAAAGTTACTGAGAATTACTTTTCTGTGGTACTGTTTATTTTGCTGTACAAGGTGGTTCTAACTTTTGAGTCTGCGTATATAAAGCCCTAGTGTGTGACCATTCAAATAAAAGTAACTGAGCAGTACTTTCCTGTAGTACTGTTTATTATGCTGTACAAGGTGGTTCTAACTTTTGAGTCTGTGGATGAAATCCTAAAGTGTGACCATTTAAATGAAAGCTATTAAGCAGTACTTCTCTGTGGTGCTGTTAGCAGTGTACAGCCGCCTCTCCCCTCAAAAAAAATTGGAGGAGCTCCTTCTCCGATTTTTTTTTGAGGGGAGGGGCGTCTGTACACAGGCTATGGTTATGTTTATTATGCTGTGCAAGGTGGTTCTAACTTTTGAATGTGTGATCATCCAAGTGAAGTCCTGTGGTACTCTTTGTTTTGCTGTAGAAGTGCGGCGTTGACCTTTTTAGTCTGACAAAATTCTGAAGTGTGCGTGACAATTCAAGTAAAAGTCATTGGTCCCCAAATTATTATTATTTTTTATGAATATGTAGCCTGTGCGGGCTCCTTAATCGTAGCATAGGGTTCAAAGAAATTGCTCCCTGCGAGAAACTGGTTTCGGAAAGGGCGACTTGGCTGGGCGAACGCATTACACAATTACTCTGTTTAGTTAACTAGAACTTCCAAAAAAAAATCTTCGGCAAATAACATTTTTGTTTACTGTTTTTAATCTCCTGCTGGAAAGACAAAACTTAAAACAAGCTAGAGGTGAAACAAACAATAAAGTTCGCGACCCAAGAAGAGACCATTGTTCGCTCGTTTAGTACATTTGCTGCGATTTCTTTTTGTCTTTTTTTTTTCGCACTTTTTTGTGTTAAGTAAAATTCGATTACCATCTGCAAGCTTGCACTTTACAGTTGCTTATTTTTCTTCCTTTGTTTGCCATTTAGGAGCTGTTGCCCTGACAGAATACACATGACTGGGGCAACAAACAAGACCAATAACATTGTCACCTTCTACATTGGTTGTCTGCAGGCAGAACTGTACTAAACGTGAATGCCACCCAGGAAATAATAAGTACAGCGACTACCTGAAATACCGAGCGAGAAGGTCAAGTGTTTGAAGAGGACTTCGGAATATATTGGCTGAGTAAAGAACTGGAAAGAAATTCTATATCACTGTCGCTTAAAGATTGTTATACTGATTATCGTGTTTTCATGAGTATAGCAGCTATGGCTAGAGTATGGCTAAGGGTTTGTGTTTGTATCTTGAAAAAGGAAGGACAAATTGCCTTAAGAGAAGAAAGCAATGAAATAATATAAAGTATAGAAAAAGAGAAACGAATGCTTAGTCATTGTCGCATTTTGGTTATTTTCATTGAATATATATTTAAGTTGAAATGCATTTTGTTTGTTCAGTGTTACTATTTAAAGAAGGCAAGCAGCAATAGCTTTCCCAAACTAATTTAATTATTTTAAATTGTTAAATAGAAAACACTGACGTCAACAAGGCATTTATTTCATTCCTGCTTTACAAAATCCATTTTTTAACAACCATACTTTTGGCTATGTCCTGTGTACTTTTAACATGTACAATACAAGAATGAAGAAAGAATGAAGATGTTTTTGTTTTTTTGTTTTTGTTTTTTTTTTTGTTTCAATTGCTTTCCCCCTCATCTCTAATTAAGAGAGTTCATCATCCAGCAAGATAAATTATTAATGAGAAATAATAAAAACAAGTTATGCCGCCTCTCATCAGAACGTAAGCACCGTGAATGGAACATGTTTGCTACTTTTTTATAAACTAACATAATTGTAATCATTTGCGGAGATATACAGAAAAATTATACCAGGCAAAGTCATGACAGTGTAAATTAGTTTCGAGTTTCGCAGTTTAAGCTCAAATCGTGTGTTACAGTTGGAAGGAAAAAGTGCACAGGGAGGCTGGCTTACAATAGCACTCGTGCTGTGGGAACATCTAAGAATTTGTATGGACTTTTATCGTGAGTTTTCTGGTGATGCGAAGTCCAACCAGAAAATCCTAAACTCGCTAAGCTGTCGTCTACATGTAGAAGCCATAAAACTGTCACGAAACAACAGAAAGACATTGAACACTATATGGCAGCTATTTTATAAATCTCGCCATAGAATTCCGTATAGAGCCTTTTATTTTGTCGTCGTATAGTCCTGTTGTGAGCCTGAGCGCCCTGTGAAAAATTTAGAAGAAACCTTAGGAGTTGGGTCAGGTTTTGGCCCATTTTAACCACATTTTACTGATGCCCAAAAACATGACAGTGCTAACTACAATTTAGCGGAAACCCCAAAAATGCTGAAGTTTGCAGCACTGACCGCTCCTCCAATTGTTTCATTCACGTGTGTTAACGCAGAGATAAAAAGGCGGCGTTGCGTCCACTGTCAATATATTAATTGTACTGATTCCTCGTTCTAAGCCGGTCGAGTTGATCCGTTAAACCGCCAGGGAACTGGGCCTGAGGTTTAGGTTCTTCGTTCTTTTTTGAGGCGCGAATAAGCTTTTCTGAGACATCATTCAACCTCACGCCACCGCTCTGCAATTCTAGCGAAGCTGTCAACAAATCAGAAAGAAACAAATGGACGATAATTATCACTAACGCTCGTTGAAATAATCGTCGCATAGAGATCAGGAATTTAAAGGTCATTGCGCATGTACATGTAGTCGGTAAGAGTATTGATTTAAGGGGGTTCGGGGGGGGGGGGGGGGCAATGAAGCGCTGAGTTAAACGGATTGGGTGAGTCAAAGAAACGCAGCCGAACGGGGTGACAGTAAGGCGAAAAGGAGAATGATAAGAAGAAGGAAGAAACTTTATGTTTCTTTTTTCTTCCCCTTCCCTTCCAATGGGTGAGGGGTCATTGGAGCAAAACGCCTTGGAGAGGAGAGGGTGCGAAGGTGTGTAGAATGTTTTATCTAAAGCGTTTCGTATTCACGAATTGGTTCATAGGGGCCTTTGATTTGTTTGGAATAATTTTAACAGAAGTAACTTTTCATGAACTGGTTAAATATTACCATAAGAAAAAAAAAGAGTAGTTCGTATGATACTATGGTAAAGAAAAGATTTGGAAAAGCAGAACAACCACATTTTATTCCTTTACATTCGTCATCATCATTGCGATCGTTATCATTCGCATAACAATCAACAGAGCGGTTTTCAATTGAGTTTTACTGTGGCTAATCACAACAGAGGCAGTCCTTCCAACGAACCAATCAGAACTGAAGCAAATACATGTAGCCGGGCACTAAGCGCGGGAAAACGCGTGCGAACAAGTCACGATTGGTTTCGGTTTTACTTCTGATTGGTCGAGAAAGTGGCGCGAGATTTTTTAGCCAATCACAAAGCGTGGCAATGCAGAACCAAAGCAATCACGAGTTTACCTTTTAATTGGATACTCATTTGAAAACCGCTTATATCATCATAATTAATAAACGCAGGTTCAACTCACCTATTTCATACACAGCGTTCTTCCAAGGCCCGCCGCATTTCTCGTTCCCTGATCCAGCGATACACTCAGTCATACATTGGCTTTCATCCTCAGCCGGGCCATACCTGCCAAACTGGCGCGAACACATGCAGAATCTAGCATCTTGAATTGCCGCATAAGGATAACCCTTTACATGACACTCTCCCGTACATGAATGTACCCCAAGATATTCACGCTTTATTGGAACCATCGTTTCGAAGTCACTCTGAAATCCGTCGCGGTAGCAGCCTTTGTAACGCACGTCAAGGACTGTGCGCTTGTCATCTGTAACGGTAATGATAATAATGATAAATACCCCATTGCCTTTTCGTGCAGTATTGGCTGGTTAAATTTAAAGGAGTAAAATTTAGTTTATTTACATTCAATAAGCTACTTAGAGCTAACTAAAAGAGTGACAAACGTTCGCGAACCTTCAAGGATGCGAGAACACGGCAAAAATAGAAGGCAAAACTTAAACGTAATAATAGAGGGAAAGCTAGGGGAGAGGCCCAGTCTTTTCACTTTCACACCGCGGCCACGAGACACGTATGTAAGCGTGATTGGTAACCCTAACCCTAACCCCCCCCCTCCCCCCCCCCCCATTCCCCGCCCCTTTCCTCCACCCCACGATATGAATACAAAGAGACCCGTACGGCCGATTTTTTTTTTAGTCTGAAACATTGTCATTCTTGTCCCTTACTTTCCCCCCTCCCCCACCCCCTTGGGTGGGTCTGACTCCGCCACTAATATAATCAGTCTGAAGTACAGTGAATCAGCTTGTTAATTTACCTTTTCTGCATTGATCACATGTTGCCATACAGAACATTTCTGCAT
This sequence comes from Cladopsammia gracilis, assembly GCA_022457155.1. Classification (NCBI taxonomy): domain Eukaryota; kingdom Metazoa; phylum Cnidaria; class Anthozoa; order Scleractinia; family Dendrophylliidae; genus Cladopsammia; species Cladopsammia gracilis. The sequence goes on along the minus strand of JAJGOT010000188.1, from coordinate 156,883 downwards.
ACTCAGTTTTGCATTTACCATCTTCTTTCCATTTAGCGCAGATTCCACACTCCACGTTCAATATATCACCACAGTATGCTAAAAGAGAACATTAAAAAAATCAGTTGTCACTACAGATTGCTCTGCTTCGTGCAAACCATAAACCTCTTGTCTAATATAACCACTCACAACGAGATGCACGATTATGAAAACTTAAACTTGGATTTGAATGAAATTTTAAGAGGTTTAAAAAAGGGATTCATACAAGAAAGAAAAGATTTTTGGAACACCAACAGACGCAAGAGCACCCCAGGTTGCTAGTGGACTATTATGGTGTTCATCTATTAACTTTTAACTACAAATTGTAAACTACAAATTAAATCTTCAATATTTCTTATTTCTCTAAGTTTTACAAATCCTTTGTGAATACCTAGTTCCTCCCAAATGTTCCCAAAAATCACGAAAAAATTTACGAAAAAATTTACGAAACATCCCATCATTGATTCATGTGATGAGAAATAGATTTTTTTTGGATTGCTTGAAACGTGAACCAGATATTTCCATTAAACCCATGATAAGTGCCGGGGAAATGGCCTTTAGGTAGAGCCCACAGCCCCCCCCCCCCCCCCCCCCCCCCCAACCCTCTTAACCCTTTCGCTCAAACTTTTTTTTTGAAGCCAAAGAAACTTCCTGCCTCCATTCAGTGCTATACAGAACTAATTAAAGTTAATATTTCTGCAATGCCAGAAAGTCAGGCAAAAGTTGGAAAGTAAATGATTTTCATTTCATTTTCTATCTTTGGGGTGCAGAGATGAAAGACCCTGGGAACGAAGTTGAAAATCAATAAGGATTTCTATTTGTATCGCTGTCAAAATTCACTGATATTAACAAACGAGTCAACAAGCCTGTTTTACCGGTTTTAGACAGGTTAGCTAGTGTCTGTGAGTCAAGCAAAATCGTTGTCAATTAATCCATAAACAAGATAGTTGATGATTCAAATATTACCCCTCGTATGAAATAATACTTTGTTATTACGCTCTCATGATTTTTCTGTTCTTTTTCTCCATATGTTCAAAACGCTAGACACCAAATATAAAACTACACTTCTTCCATTTTAAATTGCTCTTTCAGCACAAACAGAGCACAATTCATGACGTATCTATTGCAAATCACCCAAATCCCCATTTCACGTCATACATTTTCTTTACTTTAAAATCATCAAGTGTGACCATTCAAACTGAAAAGCTATTAAGCAGTGTACTTTTCTTCAGTTTGTGAAAGAAATCATTTAGCGTGACTATTCAATTGAATGCGATTGAGTGCACTTGACAGTATTTGGGAAACTTATTAGAAAATAATCGTCATAGTTGGTTGAGTCTTTATCGAATTTGAGTCATCGGAACTAACCATACAAATCCTCCACTTAGAATAAGCCCTCGATTTCTAGAACTCGTCATCTTCATAAAATCTGACACTGTAGTTGAACATTTTTAACTGAATGGTGTTAGATTCTTCTTATAATTTTGAGAAGCTTGGCTGAGGTGCATGAAAACGTTATTGTTCTTAGGAAAAGATCCGTCGCCATTGATTTTCCATATTGGCAGCAAATGTGTCTAAAAATATATTTATGGCTATTTCCTTGTTTTCAATGGCCATCTATAGCACCACCCTACCAGATGTTTTGAAACTCCCAAGCGCATTTTATTTTTTGCTAAATCTTGCCTGATGACCGTACGTCCTTCAGCTAGAAATTGAAAAGGACAGACTTGAGTCGTATCTAGCTAGCGCTATACTTAATGACGTATTTCAAAAAAGGAGAGAAAAATAATTTCCTTCTATGAATTCAGTCTTTGGCAATGAAAATCTTTCATTTCAAACATAATATTTGACTTACGCTCGTCCTGATCTTTAGATGACACCGTACAAACCCCAAGAGCCACGAGACAAATAAAGAAAGAAAGCATATCTTTCTTCATGTAGTTTTAAGAAACTTTAAAACTATTTTTTTAAGCCAGATAATTCCAGTAAACGCTGTCAGTTATTTTTACAGCGCTTTAAAAGGTCTGACGAACTTTAAAGCCGCGAAGAAAAACATTTTAGCCTTTTACGTAGATTTCTGTCCGGTACCAGGCAACGAAGTCATGTTTCAAAGAATTTAAATTGAAGTATCTCGTAGGCTCCAAAATAAGTCTGACATCTTTGTTGTTCTAATTGGTTTTCGCCAATCAATGTTTAAACATAAAGCTTTTCGAGACATGTTAAAAAGCACTTTTCGTCATAATTTCTTGAGCGCATGTGAAAATAGAAACCCCATTAACACTGGACGAAGTTGAAATTTGTTTTATCTTCATCTTGTAGCACACATTCCGCATGGAAACTGAATTTCAATATCCTCCGGCAAGCGTTTCCCTCTATCTCCCTCTTTTTTTCTTTAAAATAACGTCACTGTTGTCAGGTTAACTTGAAATTTTACCATTATATAATAGTAGAAACGTGAAAATTAAGAAGTAATGAAGATTTAATTACAACTTAGTAGATATCATTTAAAATCGCGGTAGACAAAGCGATACCGCGAGGTTAATCATAATGTTTCGCCAGTAGTTAAAATGAAAAATATTAATTTATTGAGAATTAATTTTCCTATTGGGCATTGAAAATTTTAACCTTTTAAGAAACATAAAGCAAAAATTCGAGGGGATGATCCTATTAACCAGGAACTAAAACGAAAATTAAAGTTTGTTGTTTCTCAAAAAAAAAAGTCAAAAAGTACCACAACAGTTTCACAGCGAAGAGAAAACAAATCAGGTGGCTCATTTTTGTGGTTTTTAATTTGCGTGTATGGCTTTTGTTGTTGTGTGAGACGAATGTTTCCTATTACATGCCGAACTTGCTTGTTTCCATCACTATTCAAAACTCAAAAGCTCTTTCTCTAGTATTTTAGTACAAGAAAGCTAATGTTCTATTTCGTTAAAGGTTTAGAGGTAAGTGAACCTAATAGACTTAATGGAAACAAAATCCAACGTATTGCAATATATAATTATTATAGTTTTTTACCTTCTTTTTCTGTTTTCGTTTTAAAGCGCTTGTGACCAGTAGAAATTTTAACTGCAGACAAAAAGGAAACGTACCTAAAAGTACAGTCAATTAATTTATCATCATTTCTCGTTTGTCAAATCCTGTCCTAGGATGTTTTTAATTTTGTGACAGTGTACAGGACTCCCCTACCCTCCAATTCTCCAAACCATAATTAGATGGAAGGAATAATAAGCTCACTGATGGCGTGATTTACTGCAACTGTATACCAAAATTCTTCAGTTTATTACTGGTTCACGTGTAAAATTAGGAATATTATTATCAGGGAAGCACCACTAACATTACAAAATTTAAATAAGAATTTGAAATCTGGTAGTTTTAGTTCAATGATGCAATATTGTGAAAATCGCCTATTATTTCTCTCAAGGCAGAAACTAATCTCGTACCCAGATCTCACTCGTGCTTGTACTGTACTGACCGTGGGAGATCTGGGTACCAGATGAGGCTGAAACTCGTCTCCAGGGTTAGGCTTATACACAGCTTTTAACATTTCATTTTGATATTTTGCGATTTCGGACAGCTTTTGCATATCGGGTACCTTTTGCCATTTCGGATAACTTTTGCCATTTGGCAACTGTTTTTTTGTTTTCGTAATTTAGATTTAACAAACAGCCAAAAGAATTTTGATAAATATATGATATAAGAGCTTACTTATCATAAATATGACTCAAATATGACATAAAGAGTGCGTGAGCTCCTCTCAGCAGTACTAGTACCGGACCTTTTCTTTTTGGCCACTTAAATGGGCTGCCTGTGGTTTTTGATGTCACTCATGCAGGTCAGCAGTATCACCAATAAGAACAAGTTTTTCAACATGGCTGTTCTTGTTGAAAGTTCAGAGGAGGACATTTCTTCGAATGAAGGTGAATCAAAGGATCCTATCGAGAAAGCCAAAAGGCTCGGAGCAAAACCTGAGTGTTCCAATTAAGGGCGCTATTTCACTGAAGAAAGCGGAAAATCCAGACGAATCATTATTGATTAAAGGAAACTGAAGGGGCGTCGGTAATACTTTGCTACAATGACAACGTACCAGAGGAAAAAGCTCTTGGTCCCATAAATGATGACTGTCTACTAGTATCACTGCAATGGCCTTTACTAGTATCACCTGACTCGTCCCCATAGTCGTCTCTCAATTGACGAGAGGAGCGCGGCCGAGAGGAGCGCAGGGTGTGTCCTTCCCATCACCCCCTTCGGTCGCACTTCTCTCGTCCCGCGTCTATCGGATTCCCCAACGCGCGTCTCCCGCGTCTTGCCTAGAAAGACGACTGGGGACGAGTCAGTAGTATCACTGCTAAAGGATTCTGTGTACATAATACAACTGGCTATTGGGACAGGAATCTGGTCAAATTTTGGTTATAATCTAGTTTTGTTAAAAGACATAAATATGATTTTTATTAAGAAAAGTATCGATATCTAAAGAAATGAATCACAAATAAAATCAATTCCACATGATTTTTTTTTCCGCGCCAGTAACTTTGTGGTAAAAAGAGAGGGCAAAATAGGAGCAACTTTTCGGAAACTTTTTTTAATAAAATGGCAACTTTTAGGCAACTTTTTTGTAAGTTTGGAAAACTTTTAAGAAATGTTTGAGCAACTTGTGTCTAAGCCTACCCAGAGCCTTCTCCGCATTTAGAAACATCTTGAACACGGGCTGCCAAAATACCCTTAAAAATCCTGGAGAATTTGGTCCGGTAAAACATAATGAAGTGCTTCGTTTTCGTTTGAACAACGTATTCAGATTACCAGAAAGAACGCAAGTACAATACTGTATATCGCTGGAAATGACCTCTAAAAAAGCCGTTTTATAGTTTGTCACGTGGCAAAATACTCCACGAATCTTGGTTTATTTTGGTAGCCTTGTCAGGGTTTTTTTACACCTGACCGGCCATTTGAAAGTAGAGAAGAAAATATCAAATATCAGCAAGACCACAGCGACAAACCGTTGAGTGGTGCCGGATCTCCCAGTTGTAGACCTGGATCAGTACAATAATTACTTGTATAAAATCAGAAAACGGCAAACTGATCCTTACGGCAATGATGTTCAATGATGTTCTTCTAATCCCACTTGAACTCATACGCAGCAATATAATCGTGACGCAGTGAGAAAGGCGAGAGAGGCTCATTTGATACACAAAGGGAAAACGTTATCTCCTCTAGGAATAAACAGACGTGACGAAACTCATTGACATACGACACCTAGTCTCCTGCACCAATAATAATCTATTGTTTTTATTTTCATAATTTCAAACTCTTATTTGTAACGAACTTTTAGTTTTAACTACATTTTTCATTTTTCTGTTAGCCCCTGAAGAAGGTTTGTTTTCAAACCGAAATATTGGGCAAATTCGTTTAAATATAAATTTTGTTTTATTCTTTTATTTACTCCTTCGTCGCCTTGCCGTAAGGATCAGTTTGCCGTTTTCTGATTTTATACAAGTAGAGAGGACCCTGGGGACGAGGTTGTCAACTTGTAATAACGGTAAATCCGCTGAATGAGATGAGTGCAGTACCTAAAATTACTTTTAATAATAGCAACAAACCGACTCAGATATACGAAAAAAAATCACATTTCACGAGTTAAAGTCAGTTACAGTTAAAGCACTGTTATTTAAACTGAGTTCTTCTACACAAACGTTGGCAACATGTTTTCTTTGTTAGTTTGGAACTGTTTCACCATTTAACAGATGTTTATAGTTTGTAAATAAAGCAAGAGATTTTCTCTTCAATTTATTTGTTAAAATTCCGTACCAATTTTTTCCTCCAAAATTTTGCCTGACCCCCCTCTTTATCTTCATTTTTTTTGGGACAGGCCCCCTTTAAAGCTATTTTTTCGCATGGCCCCCCCTCAATTACCATTGTGGGTAAATTAAACGAAGAGAACCAAATCTTTGATAAATCTCTTTGCATCTTTATAGTTTATCTTCATCGTTCGCATGACAGAACTAATAAACCATCTGGATAATATTCCTATTGAAATTTTCAATTTGAAATGAAGTTTGCCAAGAAAATTAGAAACTCAAGCAAGCAAGTTGTTCATGGTGGTTGCAAATTGTTCCGAGCGAACTGTTAATGTTGCAGATGAAGTTGCGAAGTTGCACGGTTTGACTGTAGTCATGCTCAGTCACGCTGTCTTTGCCGTTGTTTCTGAATAGCTTGTTCCCAGGCTTTCACGATCAACTCATTTCGGTGACCTTGCGGGAGCGCTTCGATTTGCTGTCGGATTGTGTTTATCCTTAATCTGGTTTTATCCTTCTATTGCAACAAGTTTCCCATTTCAGTTATCACCACAAAGACAAAATAACTGAGGTAAGCTGTTTGTCCAGCTAAACGTTTCCTTGGTAATGATTCCTGTTCCATGATAGAATGGTGTGCGTCTTGTTGTGTTGTAAAGAATCAATTCAGAATCACAACCATTGTTATGATCAGTCAGTTTTTTCTTTTCTATTCAGAGTTTATCATGTACAGCATTTACGTTACCAACAAATCTGGAGCAGTTGACGTCTATGTCCGCCTACAGCACCAAAAACTGTCCGCTGCGAATCCACGTTTTTGCCATGAATTAGATGATATAAAAAATCGCAAGGTAAGGGGAAGTGTAACTTCACACTTACTTCAGTGGGGCTTCTGCGCGATCACTTCATATCAGACCATGTCTTTTGCGGTTGATGTAACAAATGAGGGACCCTGGAAGTACGCATCGTTGTATGCTGGTTCTAAATTGTGGACCATGGACATTGAAATGAATTGCTTAAGGTATGGCTGCCTGTTTGTCAACAAAATAACAGATCGTTTTTATGCGGAATACTGTCTTTACCCAGCCAACCCTCAACCGGTTTGGATTCCATTCGAGGTCGGGTGCCCATTCCCGGAAAACATCATCAAAACGGGCTCTCAAGGCCACTATTTTGGTCGATCTGCTAGAGGGGGAGGCTATCCTTGTAAAGTCAATAACACTCTTCACAATGGCTTTCAGTTTGAGGCTATCTGTGACACAGGAATCTCGAGGTCTCGTATTAAAGTAACACATGGTGAACTCCTACGGAACACTGGCCATGAATTTGTTCCAGCCAATACAGGTGATCCTGTGCCTCCCCATGCTGTCATCGGTGGTGTCGGTATTCCCGAAGGATCACTTTACCTTGGAAGGGTTGGAGGTAACACTCCGTGTGCAATCACAGCCGAACGTGGCAAAATTAAACATTTCTGTTACAATTATTGCAGTAAAGTTCAGAGCGGTGAAATTTTGATTCTGAAAAACGATCCGAGCATTTAAGTTGTGGGCAGGCTTCACCAAAAGCAACTCAGTTCACACTTACTATATATACTGAAGGAATGTTATATAAATTATGCATACAATTGTTTTCCTTTCTTTGTTGCTTTTATGTGAAAGCTACACGTACTGTAACTTAATTTGGTGAACAAGGATTACTGTTTGTTATTATCATATTCTCGGTCTTTTAATTTATCACAACAACTTATAGTCATTATGACTATAAGTTGTTGACTCATTATATACATATTACGGATAAAAATATCTCCAGAAAATATTAATAGTCTTCAATGCGGAATGCAGGTTTATTTTGTGTTGATATCAAGTGTTTTTTTTTTTTCTTTCGAAAGATTACGGTTTTTACGGTCAATTATTACACGCTAGCTATGTTCTAATTAAGGTGAAATCTGTTTGAAGTATTTGTGGATCTTATTGAAATGCAAAAGTGCACCAAAACTAAAGCCTACAATAACCTTTTGTTGTGTGACCTTAACATGCTAATCTGTGACGGTTAACTCCCTTTTTCTCAGAAAAACAGGATGTATTACGGGAAAGATTGACGGTCATGATGACGTCATACCGGATCAAGCCTTTTATACCCGGGCTTTTATATCAATAGACTCTAGAAAAACTAGACGTATAAAATAAGGATCTGAAAGGGAAAATAGTATGATTTCACATATCGAAAAATTTTGTGCTAATACATGTAAATCAAATAACATGATAATGATACAACTGTCAAATATGCTGTTAAAAAATCAATTGCCCGTGACTTTAGGCCCCGTCCACACGTATCCGGATATTTTTGAATCCGCAACTTTTTTGTTACGGATTGGAAAATATTCGCGTCCACACGTAGCGTATTCGAATCGTATTTGCCCGAATTCGCCGGATACGTGTGGACGGAAGGCCAATCCGCAACAAAAAAGTTGCGGATTCAAAAATATCCGGATACGTGTGGACGGGGCCTTAATAATAGCCGTAGTGTTAATTTATTCATTTATTAGCTCGCCGTGTTGTAAATTTGTCTTCTAATAGTAACAAAAGATAATGTGTATGGGGAACTGAAAGTAGGACACTACTGCAGCCCCACTGTCACGACTCTTGAAAATCATGAGCGAACTGAAAATAGGGTGCAATTAATTTGTTGCGCTCAGCGCGGATCATCATCCGTGTCTCTTATGTATGCTAATATTTACTACTGTATTATAAAGTGCTGTAACCACTGTGTGTGAATTAAACGAAGAGAACTAAATCTTTAATATTTAATCTGTTTGCATCTTCATTGTTGTAACCCTGTTGTGGCCTTGTCTTTGCTTTAGGTGTGGTTTAAATATGTGCCTGTAAATCTTGAACTTAATTTTAACCCCGCGGATTATAACCCATGCGTCTATTCAATAGACCTCTTTAGCTTGTATGTTTTGTTTTCCCAATGTAGATCATGTGACGTTACCCTAGAGAACTGTTTCTTTTAAATTTTGTTTTCTTCACCTGCGTATGTAAGCATAATTTATGAAAAGACAAAGGACAAATTCCCTTGAGAACATCACATGACCTACATTGGGAAAACAAAACATACAAGCTAAAGAGGTCTATTCGGCTGAGTCCACAATTGTCCCTGCCATTTCGCCTGCATTGTTGACAAATTAATCAGTCTATTTATCTGTAATATCATACGGGGATATCCATTCAGTGGAGCTCACGTAAAATGTAGCTTTGTTTGCTAAATGTAGCTTTGTTTGCAACTATCGTTGCAGTTTGTCATGTACTAATCCGAGATTTGCAATGCAGCTGCAGGAAGTGGATTCCAAAACAAATAAAAAGAGCTAACTGAAATGATCAAATTAGCCACTAAATAATTTAAGTTTTCTTTCCATTAAAATAAGACTGACTCTCCCTTCGTGTAAAATGATTTATTTCAATTTTCTAAGGAAATACATCGGCTGAGGAATTTTAAAAATCTTTGGATTGATTATCCGCTTTTTCTTAGAAAACGCTATTTTAAAGTCACCTGTCACCTTGTCTGAGACCTGTCTCATATCAACAACAACAACAACAACAACAACAACAATTTAATAAAGGTATTTCCATATCTATACATGGCATTACCTAAGCTACATATATTAATTCTAATTAAATTTACTTACTGTTAGTGTTAAGAAGAAAGAGTTGGTGGTTAATCAAGGCTTTGCGCATACTTTGATTAACGTGAGAGATCAACGCTTTACTATTCTTTTCAGTTAAAATCATGGAACTTGAATTATATTTATTGCATAAAATTTTAATTTTCTGTAATATTCCCGGCTGGTTTTTATCAGCCATATCTTTGGAAATTTGTAAACATTGTTTTGCAGTATTATTATCTGGCAATTTTTGTAAATGGATCCAGAATTAAAAAAAAAAAAAAGAAAAAAAAAAAAGAGTCTATCGTCAATTTCAAAGATAATCTACCTAGTTCATTTCTGGCTACAACATTTGGACATTGTTTATTTACTCAAAGAGATTAGGAAAATATGCGTTTTTTCGCAGCCAAATATTTATGTAAAAAGAAAACAAAATAGAGTATAAGAATGATTAATGGATGATGAAATGTTCAGGTTTTCCAAGACCTTCCAACTACATCTTTTAATAACTATAACGTAACTGACAAGGTCGCACGATGTGCATTCTAAAGAGATAAAAACATATCTTGGAGCGTACGTAAGAAGGCCCTGGAACGAGTTTTAGCCGGAAAAGGTCATAAAAAAAATGTTATTTTCAGTTTGGTGACGTAACGCCAGTATATGTATATTGTCACGAGTTCATCAGGTGATTTCAGTTATCTTGATGTAAATACCAGCGACTTTGGTTCCGTGTATGATCCAACCGTCGTTCAAATCAGTAAGCGTCGAGTTGCAAAAATTCGGATAAATTCACCCACCAAAGTTAACATGACTCAGTCATTACTAAATCAATATACGGTAGGTAATATCAGTTCATATACATTATATAGAATTGCCCATCTAGTAAATTTAAAACATGTTACTTGTCTTTGTTTCGAATGTTGCATTCTATTAAACAATGATATCGTTACTGCATTGCTGTGATCATCATCCATTCATTACTTTCTCTGCTTTGTAGATAGGTCTGCATATAATCATACTTTTTTCTCTCCTTTTGAATTCTAGAACAACATTTATGTTACGAATCAGTCTGCAGAGAAAGTTTACGTCTGCATACGTCAGGCAAGAATTGGTTTTCTCACAAATACGTTTGACACTCTGATAACTGACATTCTTGCCAGGGACGAGAACCAGACACAGACCAACCCCAGCTTAAATTCTTTCTTGGTAAAGTGGGGTTTCTGCATGATTCCCCCGCAAAATACCATCATGATGTCTTTTACGTGCGCAGCAGATGATTCGGGTAAAAAATTCGATCGTCCAGTTGTGGGCTTCTTTGTTTGCTCGATCGACCTTATGGCTTATGGACTTTGAAGTTAATTATCTCAACTTTGGTTGCCTCTTTGTCAAGAATGCCTCATCTCCAGGCTCTGACGATCAGGCGTTATGTCTCATTCAGGCCAATCCCGAGCCAGTTTGGACTCCAGCAAAGAAAGGAGACGCATTGCCAACTAATATCATTAAAGCTGGTAGTGAAGCAACTGGTGCTGATTATTGTGGTCGGTCAATCCTCGGTACTCCATTCCGTGTCACTTCCACTGATGGTCAGTGCGACACTTGGATCCCTGGGGATAGCGAAAACGCGAATTGTGGGCAATTGTTGAAAGACACAGGCCATCAATGGTTTCGAGCATTCAGTGGTGATCCTGTACCTCCTAATGCTGTGATAGCATACTATTGGCGACAGTCCCTTTCACGTTTGCTTAATAAGAGATGGAGATATGCGACCGTGCTTGAGAGAGTAGGAAGTGAAAACGGATAGGGAAAGGGAGGGAGGGGAAAGTAAAGCACGGAGGCATAGGAGGCAAGCGCGAAAGAGAGAGATAACAGGTACGGTTGCCAACAACTGGAGGATTCTTACTTGAACTGGGCCGAAATTAGATGCACAGCTCTTATTTATACTCGCTCTGTAAGGGACTGGAGCGAATAGCATACTATTCGCGACAGTCCCTTTCACGCTTGCTTAATAAGAGATGGAGATATGCGACCGTGCCCAGACGTCAAACGTTACAATGGCCTAACACCAAATAACCCGAGACACTTGCCAACACTCAAACCTAAAACCCCAAACCATAAAATCCCATCCAACCACCCAAATCTAAAGGAGACATGGCGAGACAGCAACTCCGATGGTCCTGTAAAACGAAGGTCTTGTGCAGTATTCATGTTATAGGATGCGGTAGGAGCAAGCATGGCACCAACCAAAATGAGCCATAGCGTCTAGAGTGAAGGCTAAAGAAATAGCCACCCCGGCTCTTAAGCTGTGCAGAGTTTTCCCTCGTAATCCTGTAAAGTAGAGTTCGCAATCTGCTAAATAAGCGTGGCAGAAAACATCTTGTTGCATCCCGGCAAAGAATTCAAAAACTAAAAACTCCTTTTAGGGAGTCTTTGATTAGCAAAAGCGGAGGACAAAGGGATGCTCTGCAATTGGTAAAGACGGCTTCTTACATGGCAAATATATACGATATAAATGCTGCCAGCCCTTGAGTGGTGAACTGTTGGGGAAAACGCAAACGATTGTGCGCGGGAAACTCGCGAGAGACCCACCCAAGGGATGGCAACCTGAGCGTCAGTAATCCGACTAGGGCATTAGACACCCTTTCAGGCTACCATGGAAAAAGAGGGGCGAAACAAATAGCGCGGCAAAAGGCGCGGAACAGGATAGGCGAAAAGGGCAACCACGGATATGAATTTTAGGCGTTCTAGAGGAGGACATAGAAGTGATGTGGACCTGCGTCTTTTTCCGGGAGCCTTTGCAATCCAGAAAGCGACATATCCTAGGCGTGGCAGATAAAACATCTTGTCTAACGGCCAAGAAATCAGAAAACTAGAAAACTCTTTTGAGGGTGTCTTTAAGTAGCATAAGCAGAGGACAAAGCAAAGCTCTACAAGTGAAAAGGACGGTTATACTCTGTACATGACAAATATATATGATATAAAGGCTGCCAGCCCTTGAGTGGCGAACTGGATATAATGTCGAGGAAAACGTAAACGATTGTGCGCGGGAAACTTGCGAGAGAACCCACCCAAGGGATGGCAACCTTAGCGTCAGTAATCCGACTAGGGCATTAGACACCCTTTCAGGCTACCATGGGAAAATAAGGAATCGAGATAAATGGCGCGGGAGAGGGCGCGGAACGAAACAAACTCCGCAAATGACAGGGAAATAAAGAGTAAACGGAAAGGAATACGGATAACTACCCAAAGTATGTAAACTTCGAGTTTAACACCAAGATAAACATACGCACCATAAAAGCCACTAATAAAGGCGGAACGCACATTAAAAGAGTGCTAAACCGGGTAGAACTGGCAACAATAATATAGAAAAGGAAACAATAGGATGCCAAAGACATGAAAAATAACGATTCTGCAAAATTTAAAACATAAAAATAAATACAAGAACAAGCAGACCCAGGGTAATAAAAACCAATGTATACAAACTTCAACGGAACTGAGCTAAGCATGTGACAGACTCGATGTCTGTAAGGCAAAGTACTAATAACAAAAACTTGACAGACAAAGGTGTATAAACCTCGAAAGCACTACACAAACCAGATATTTGTGAGGCAAAGTACTCATATTAACAAAACGTGACAAATAAAGGCGTACAAACTTCAAAGACACTGCACAAACCCGATGTTTGTGGATGAGGCAAAGTACGCATAATAAAGGCGTCACGAATAAAGGCGTACAAACTTCAAAAGCACTACACAAACCCGATGTTTGCGAGGCAAAGTACGCATTAACAAAACGTCACAAATAAAGGCGTACAAACTTAAAGGCACTACACAAACCCGATGTTTATGAGGCAAAGTACGCATAATAAAGGAGTACAGACTTCAAAAGCACTACACAAACCCAATGTTTGCGAGTCAAAGTACGCATAACAAAACGTCACAAATAAAGGCGTACAAACTAAAAAGCACTGCACAAACCCGATGTTTGTGAGGCAAAGTACGCATAACAAAACGTGACAAATAAAGGCGTACAATTTCAAAAGCACTGCACAAACCCGATGTTCGCGTGGCAAAGTACGCATAACAAAACGTGACAAATAAAGGCGTACAAACTTTAAAGGCACTGCACAAACCCGATGTTTGTGAGGCAAAGTACGCATAATAAAGGCGTACAAACTTCAAAAGCACAGCACAAACCCGGTGTTTGTGAGGCAAAGTACGCATAATAAAGACGTACAAACTTCAAAAGCACTACACAAACCCGATGTTTGCGAGGCAAAGTACGCATAACAAAACGTCACAAATAAAGTCGTATAAACTTTCCTGAAAGTACTGCACAAACCCGATGTTTGTGAGGCAAAGTACGGCGTACAAACTTCAAAAGCACTGCACAAACCCGATGTTCGTGAGGCAAAGTACACATATTAACACAACGTCACAAATAAAGTCGTACAAACATCAAAAGCACCTCACAAACCCGATGTTTGTGAGGCAAAGTACGCATAACAAGACGTGACAAATAAAGGCGTACAAACTTCAAAAGCACTGCACAAACCCGATGTTTGTGAGGCAAAATACGGATATAAACAAAACGTCACAAATAAAGGCGTACAAACTTCAAAAACACCTCACAAACCCAATGTTTGTGAGACAAAATACGCATAACAAAACGTCACAAATATAGGCGTAAAAACGTTTCAAAGCACTGCACGAACCAGAGGTGTTTGTGAGGCAAAGAACGCATATAACAAAACGTCACAAACAAGCGCACAAACTAAGGGACCCGAGGGAAAAGCACTGCACCAACCCAATGTTTGTGAGGCAAAGTACGCATAACAAAACTGGACAAATACAGGCGTACAAACTAAAATGCACAAACCCGGTGTTTGCAAAGCAATATAAATAGCTCAACAACCAAATATAAAAGCGTGTAAATTCCATAAAAGCTGTAGGGAAGCGAAAAACTTTAGAAAGAAACGAGGCTAGCGGATAAGGGACAAGGAGCAGGGTGAGGAGATAAAAACCGGCGAGCACGTGGAGCCGCGGGGAAAATAAACAAGCGACGAAACGGCTAAACAGCCGGACAAATACTAAAGAAAAGTTTACCAGTATAACGGTTCTGGTTAGCTGGGCCTGGTTGAGGCGCTTGAGCTGACTGAGGAAGCGTTTGAACTGTCTGGAACTACCTCCGCCACGGGAGCTTGCTCGCCGGACATGGTGAGAACACGAAGGTAACAGCACCAAAGGATTCTTACTTGAACTGGGCCGAAATTAGATGCACAGCTCTTATTTATACTCGCTCTGTAAGGGACTGGAGCGAATAGTCAACGTAAGCGACTCTGAAGGATCGCGGTATCTTGGAAGGGTCGGAGGAAGCGAGCCTTGTTCAATCAGCGCTGAAAATGGCAAAATTAAAGATTTTTGCTACTTTAGGTTGGGGGAGGAAAAGCGAGTTAAAAATGGTGAGCTGTTGGTGCTGACAAACAGTGCTAGCCCACATTAAGATAGTCCCGGCCAAGAAACACCGCTACAGACTGCACGGGAATACATTAGCCTTTTTCAGTAGTGGTGTGAATGCACTCTCTCGTCGGTGTTTTCGCTGTTCATTTTCGCTCGCTGCTAGCTTTGACTACACTATCTGAACGCCTGGATCAAATGACAAAACATAATTTTGCAGGGAGACTTAATATGCATTTATTTAAATCCTTACTGTGGACATAAACCATTGAATTAGCGTTGATTTCTTTGTCTTTCTATTTTAAAAATTAACGCCGTATAAACTTAGACCCATAGATTTAAATGTTTGATCATAACCCCCTTAATATATTAACCATAATTGATGAAAATATATTTCAGTTCCACTGTTTTGCCATTAGGTAATCTGCGAAAGATGGATTGTAGATAGTTTCCTTTGGTCCCTTCGGTGTCCGTTCTGTGTGTCAGCTGTGATTTATTCAGTTCATGATTTAGCTTTGTTTAAATTACTGTTTTTTACTAAGTTCCATCTGTTTGTTACAAACGAACTGCAGAAAACCAGTGTATAGCAATTTCGTTATGCGACCTAATGACTCAGTGTTGTATATGCCCGGCATAGTAAATCGAACGTTCGGAAATCGAACTCAATCGAACTCAATCGAACGAAATCGAACACCGGACTTTCAGTGAGTTCGATTTCCGAACAAATCGAATTCAATCGAACAAATCGAACTCAATCGAACTCAATCCATTTGATTGTGTTCGACTGAGTTCGGAAACCGAACTCAATCGAACACAATTAAATGGATTGCGTTCGATTGGCTCTGGTAAACCTACAGCTGTTTCGAGAAAGGTTGTCGGAAAAAGCGCAAAAGTGCACGCGACAATCCCGAAAAAAATAATATGGGATATGATCAATGAATTTTAATAAGTCAAATAAATACATGAAACCCGTGATGCCTCGTCCGTACAGGAACGATCTTAGATGGCGGGCCATTAGGATAAACGAGTTTTTAGGATATAGCGTGGATGACTACCCACAATACCTTTCTGGATTGTCGCGTGCACTTTTACGCTTTTTTCCGACAACCTTTCTCGAAACAGCTGTATACAAAGCAAGCCCAAAGCAAGCCCATCAAAGCAGGTTTTTCTTGTGCTTTTTTACAATTTATCAATAACAGAAACCCCATTTATAAACTGTCCACGGCAGTTAAGAGAACAGTACAGAACAGAACAGAGCAAAACTATCATTATTCCCGCGGGCGTATTCCGAAATTGTTGTACCCTTTCCTTTTTTAGCTAACTTACAATTGCGGCAACACAACTCGAAGGGTTACTTTTATGCAAAAATACAATGACGTCAAAGCGGCATTCCTGGTAGCCTTTTACTACGCATTTGAAGTTTACAATCCACAGCGCATCTGAAGCTATTTCTGCGGAATTTCTTCGTTTACGAAAAACAGGTCGCTACACTCCGGGCTGAAGTAACTCGAGCTTCCAAGATCTGGTTATAGATTTTTAACGCCTGTTTTACACAAATCACGAGTTCGAAAATCGAACGTTCGATTGGGTTCGATTGATTTTTTTTCTTTTCGGTGAGTTCGATTTCGTTCGATTGCCGAACTCAATCGAACTCAATCCATGAATTGAGTTCGATTGAGTTCGATTGAGTTCGATTGAAATTTAGTTCGATTGGGTTCGATTTACTATGCCGGGTATATGTTAACCCTGCCTTGACAAGACTGAAACTTCTAAAAAACAGGATGTGATTAATACGAGAAAGACTAAATTGTTGCAAACGCGCCTTCACAGACTCTTGGAAAACAGTAACTAACCTTATAAGAGGCTTAAAACGTAAATTGCAGGATAGCCTAATGATAAAGAATATTTGGTGGTTACAATAATATAACGCCCCCAAATAACCCGCATTTATAGAACTGCTTGTTAGTTATTTTTTTATTCAACTTGTTTATATGATTTGAGCCTGGCAATATTCGATTTTATACATTAGATGTAAGTAATATATAGATTTATTTACACGTGTGCATTGTAACTTAATTTCTACCTTTAATTCAACTGATGATTTGTTTTAAACCTAGCTATATTCGTTTTTTATGCGTTACATTTCGTGCGCGTTTTAAAACTTTAAAATTAATTTATGACAGTTATTAAACTGTAATAAACTGATTATTTTTGTCTATAGGAAGTTTTCGTTTGCTTTCTTTTTTTTTTTTTTTTTTTACCAAACTTTTGTTTGGGTGCGAGAAGAGGGGGAGTTAGGGGAAAGTGTTGCCAAGAGAAAGGTAACAGGAAAACTTTTTTTAATATGACAAAGGCTCAACTTTCGTGTTTCGTTATACTTTTTAGAAAACGCTTTTTTTTCCGTGATAGGCCTAATTTACGATAGCCGCCATTTTGGTGGCAACATAAGGATGCAAATTAGCCATGTGCTCTGCCAGGAGGGAAACAATGGATAAAAGAACACTGAATTTTCGGAAGATCGGTTCTTTCTAACAGTGAAGTATCCTTGTACAAATCATATTTAAGAGCTAGATAGTTGGTAGTTATGGTATTTTTTTATTAGAAGTTTGGAATGGTTGCTCTATATCTGACTTGTATTAGTTTTGTTAACAACGCAAACTGTTTACGTAGACTTGTTACTAAATTTAAAAATATTAACTACTGGTACACTGGAAAATGCATTAGCTCTGAAAAAAATATCAAGTAAACATAATTAACAACTGGTTTTAAATCTCCCGAGTTTGACTTGCTTGCCCCCTCAGAAATCACGTGGTAAATTTTCGATAAATTTGCATAATAATATAAAAACCAACATGGTGGCTATGGTGAATAAGGCCTATTTTTTTTCACACTAGCTGCGGTTACACGTTGCCACTTTTACCTAGGTAAATTCGAAAGAACAATAGCCGCGGCACGCTTAAGCGTGCAAGGGCTATTGTTAATTCAAATTAAGCGTGCACTGGCTATTGTTCTTTCGAGTTTACCTAGGTAAAAGTTGAAACGTGTAACCGCAGCTACTATTATATCATTTAACGGTATACATTCTTTGAATTTAATTACTTGTCGTTGACTCGTTCAGACTTCGACGATATATCTCAAAAAACTTTCCGTATTATAGGTGAAGTCACGACGGAGAATTTACTCCTGAAAACTGACCCAGGATTGACAACACTATGTACCGCCTAAGTTCCATCCTCGTAGCTTCACTGCTCTTCAGTAGAGTTGCAGAAGTCAGGCATGCTCCGTTTAATTGACAGGGGAGGGGGAAGGGCAAGGAAAAGCCATGGGAAGATGGATGGGTCAGACACTGCATAGCCTTGTCCCCAGTCCCTGTCTATACTTGGACAAACGCTGCTGAAATACTCCACGAGCATTGCAAGAAACAAACACGGATGCCAATTATAATGCTGGAAAGAACCTCTCAAGACGGCATTTTGTCACCGTGACAAAATAATCCACGGGTCTTGAAGTATTTTGGCAACCTTTTCGAAGGGTTTCTACTCCGCCATTGTAAACGCTAAATAGCCCTGGGGACAAACTCGGACTTTGCGATGACGTGTTAATGGATCTTTCACTTCTGTCTCAAATTCTGTCGGCGCTTCGTGCTTTCTCTGTCTCTGTATCTGTCCCCGATCAACAAGGTAGATTGAAGTCGACGTGAATAATAAAGCTGACAGGTTTGTTATCAGATGTTTCATTTTATGTTTTATTTTATTGCGCTTGACACATTTGCTTTATTTACAATAGTTTATTTCCAAATTAAACGCTTCAATTGTCCACTCAATTGTCATTTCATTTTCACTGCATAATCTGCACCTGGATTCTTTGAGACAATATCCACATTATAAATCTTTCTTTTCAATTTACAGATTGCCATGTACAACATTTACGTGACAAATGAGTCTCTCCATATGGTCTTTGTCCGTTTAAAGCCTGGAGAAATTTCTTCTTTGAATGCGAATATTCATCAAGAATTGCATTCGTTGGTGAGCAACAGCGATATGGATGAATCCTACTTACAATCATTTTTGGTGAGATGGGGTTTTTGCCTGATTCCTCCTGAAAAGACGTTGTCATTTACTATTGGGATCGGAAGGGGACACGATGGGACCCGTATGTACGCGTCTTTGTATGCCCTATCGAAGTTGTGGATTATGGACTATGAAGTCGACTACATTAATTATGGATGCTTGTTTGTGAATAGTAAGCACGAGAATATCTTTGGCCCTGTTATCGCGTGTTACTTTACCCATGCTCATCCCGTGCCTGCCTGGATCAGTGCAAGGAATAACGAAGAATTACCAACAGATATTATCAAAGCAGGTAGTAGTAAAGATGACGGTACTTTTTATTTTGGTCGGTCGTACAAGGCTAAACTATGCATTGTACGATCCCGCGGCGACCATCACTGCTACTGGTATGCAAATAAAAGTTCTCTGGAGTATGGAGAACTGTTGCAAGACACTGGCCATCAGCTTCTTAGAGCATTAAGTGGTGATCCTGTCCCTCCTAATGCTGTGATTGTCGGAGTAAGTCAACCCGAAGGATCTCTGTATCTTGGAAGGATCGGAGGTAATATGCCTTGCACAATCAGCACTGAAGACGGCAAAATTAAGTATTTTAACGACTTAAAGGATGAAACGAAACAAGTTGAAAGTGGTGAAATAATGGTGCTAACAAAATAATGGTACCACAGATTAGGTCTTTTTCATAGCAAACACTAGGCTCGGTGAAACGATAATAGCATTAGATTGTCACAAGTGAAATTTTCTCTTGACTCAGTGAGTATCGTCAGAAAAACTCGAGCAAGTCTATAATTAATTCTTTGTAACAATAAATTTAGAATGCATGAAAATAGTGATATACGAGAAAAATGATTTCGTATGCAATTTCAAACCTAAACATTTTTCAAGGTTTATCCCAAAGTGTACCAGTTTATTTACTAACCACAGTGGTCATGAAACAGTAGTTACAGCATTAAGGACTAACGCAAGCTAAGCTTATAGATTGCAGTTGAATGTGGATATGGAAATTTATCAATGGCGTCTGATTTTTGCGCAGTAACTTGCATACTGAAAACATACTTTGAAACATCCTATCGTTTGGGCTTCAGGTTGTCTAAATTCACACTTGAGGCACGATTTACGGACAGGTTTTCAGCGTAAGCTTTCGTGTAAGCCGCTTACAACCTTACAAGGGAGCGGAGAGGGGAACTGGGAGCGACAAAGCCGGCTGAACCGTACTTTGTCGAGTGGAGTAAGTCGTTTACATGCTTCGTTTACAAAGGTCTACCGGTTCAAGGTACTGTAGAACTCTTCGTTTGTCAAAATTCTGACAGCATCTTAGAAAAGCAACTGCAGAATAGAAGGCCATATTGTAAGGCGTTCCACAAAAGTGGTTCGGTGGCTTGCAGTGTTATTTAAGGAACTTGAACTTCGGAACGGATACATTACAAAATTATAAAGATCGGAGACTATGCTTGTTTACGAGTCAAAATTCTAGGCATTGATTTATTTTAGCTTTTATAAAGGTTAATTTGGACTTACATTTTCTACAATTTATTGTACTGTTTACACTGTTCATGTGACGTGTATTTTTTCATGAATGCTGTCAGTTTCCAGTTAAGCTTATTTGCACTTCATTCCTTGAGCCAGTAAATTGTCCTGTTTTCGTCTAATCAAAATCAAAATATTCCAAGACAGAATAGCTAGTCTAATAGCTCATCTTTGTTATAAATAAATATCGTTCATTCCACTTTCTTTCAGGATGTATACTGAATTAACAAGGTGTTATTACAATAATAGTAATACTAATATTACTTAATTAATAACACTGAATTCAACATTGCTAATTGTAAAGCTAAGAATATGTAACATTTCTCTTATAACTTCCACCAATCAAGCATAACCAGCTTTAAATAACATGAGCAGGACTATGGCAAATGGATATTAAGTCAGAATGCTCTTGTGAAAATATAATTCCCAGGATAGAAAAGCATGCACCAGGCCATTGTTTCCAATATGGAGGTCAAAAGGTAAAATGGTTGCAGTGCACTCATGTAGACCATTGTATTATTTTCAGGTTTTCATTGGTGGAAGTGTATTGACTCTTTAGTTTTCAATTGCTGGAAAATAATCAAATGCAGACTTAAATTCACTGTTCTTAGACATAATTTACAACTGGTTACAATACAATACAATTGTTTATTTACCCATTTGACACCTAGTAACAATGCTTTGTAAAATGTAAAAATGAAACAAAAAACTTGGCCATGCTGCCAACACACTGTTTTTCATTAGTCTGTGAGCAAGCTCTCCATTTGGGGATACCATGAGAAGTCACATGCGAGCAGCACGCGAAAGGAATTGACAAGGTTTTATACTCCACGGAAATGATTTCACTGGACTGATTTGTCAATCTGGTCCAAAAATAATGTTAAGGGAGTGTTAGTTATTTACAAGGTTTTTAAAACGTTTTGTGCCCTCCCCCCCCCCCCCCCCGATGATGAAATAGAACCTTTTTGCACCCTCCTCTGAGAAACAGTCAGAATTCCCCCCCCCTCTCCCCACACATACACACACTGCATAATATTATGTGAAAATACAAATGACCCTTGAATTATCATGTTTGATCAATGTGTTCTCTCCAAGCCAAGCTTTTATAACTAACAATAATTGTTAGAAATAAAAGCATCTTTAGCAACACATCACATGTTCATTTTCTTTGGCAGGCTTAAACATTCAGGAGTGTTGAATGAGATGGTAATAGAATGAATGACCGCTGAAAGCAGAAGAATCTAGGGGATTTTGATAGTTTAGTCATCAGAAATGAGGTTTCAAGCATTCTGAAGGGGTAAAAAAAAGTGTTTCAGTTGCTGTAATTCAGGCAATTTGTGCCATTTGGAAATTTCACTAGGTTAAATGGGTTATAACTGTAAGTAAAAGTCGCGCACCCGAGCCAGAAGGCTCATAATGGCCGGAGCTTAAACCCGGTTTCTATAGCATGAAGCAACTAGGAATATTGCTACTCCCCCCAGGATGGGATGCTAGTCCATCGCAGGGTTACCCCCAGCATTTTGTCGCCGGTACCCATTTATACACCTGGGTGGAGAGACTGTAGGTCTTGGAAATTAGCAGTTTCAGCTTTGGGGGTTTGACCAAACTACCACCAGTAGATCTGCCCCAGACAAACCAAGTGTAGAATGGAATCCCCTTTCCATGTATTGATAACTGTGAAAGAATTAAAGTTTATGTTTACTTTAATGTACAGACCTTAACTTTTATACTGTTTACTACAGGTGCCAGCAATTTATGTCCAATTGGTCAATTTCTTGTACTTGTACACACTGGTACTGTCAAATAGACTTTTAGAAACCATACTGGATTATGATACTTATCAGTTGTCAGTGGATTGTCGACCAAAACTTTTTTGACCCACCCTCTACCAACCAAAAAACTTTTCTGTTCCCCCTCATGGGGATGCCAAACATTTTAAGCCTGCCCCAGCCATTCACCAGCTCCCCCTGCTGATAAATAATGAATACTCCCTAAAATGCAAGCAATGGAATTTTTAACTGATATTTACTTATAATTGATTTATGAGTAAAATTAAAGGGATATTCTGACTTGGTATTGTATGATAGGTTAGTTAAGGGATATTTTATTGAGATGTAATTTTTAATTTTATGTTAGTTTAACATAATTTTTAACTTTGAACATATACCTTCTACTGCCATGATTTTGGTGAAAAATAGAATGGCCCCATGGCAGCTTTTCCTATTGTAGAAATATGTTTAATTAGTTGGGGGGGGGGAGTCGCTTATCCAGACCATGAGATGGGGGGGGGGGGGGGGCTATTGAAAACATTTTCTCGGCCCTTAAATGGCCCTCAGTGTGGTCAATAAATAAGGGCCTTGGCCCCTCCCCTGGATCTGCTACTATTAATTTAGGTTTTTCTAGGTAACAATGCACTGTTTACTTTTTTATATGTTGATATTTTAACCCTGACTTAACCTTTCATCACTATTTACCAGGAAATGACCACTATTTTCATTTTTAATTGTTTTTAGCTTATTTCCTCACGTTTTTAACCGAATTCCTGGCAGTCGGTATTCCTTACTTAAATTGAAAGTATTGAAATAACAACAAAAGTTTTAAATATATTTTTGAACATCTATTTTGAAAATATATTTTTGAACATGGCCTCCATGAAAAGCAGTTTTTGTTTTTTATATTGTACCTCTTATTTGTAGTTTGGGAAGTTAGGTTAGTTTTGTAAGCTTTTCCGCTGATAATTTGTGGAAAAGTTGAACCAATAATTTTCTCAAAGAAGAAACTTCACACCTCTTGTTGCATGACCATGAAGAAGGCCCTCCATCAGACAAAACTTCAAAATTTCAAATGCCAACTACATAGGGGTTACCCACGAAATCTGATAGAGAAGGTTGTATGGAATATGCAGGGTGCGGAGTGAGGAGTGCGGAGTGTGAAAAACGCGGAGTGTAGAAAACGCGGAGTATGCCGAAAAATGAGGAGTGTGGCAAATGAGGAGTGGGGAAAATGTGGAATACGTATTTTTGTGGAAAAACAAAATATACGGTAAAACTAAAGTCATTTTTTTCTGCAAGGCAACTTTTGCAAGTTTTGAAATTCACAATCTCTATATAAATAAATAGGAATTTCAGTGGAATCCAGAGGTGGAATTTCAGTGTTGCGTGTTATCTCAAAAGAGTTGGTATTCAGGCGCGTACCTGCCTTTAAGCAAATAAGCACGAGCTTACAGGCCGTTCAGACGGTATAATAACTTTTTTAAAAATGTTGTATTAGAACGAGTCACAAAGCTCGCTGCTCGACTAAGCTGTGATCCAACTGTAGACTTAGTGTTGACTTGTTGAAACGCGTATTTACAAGAGCATTCAGTACTCGCGATCACAACTCGCTCTACGGCCGGAGGCCGGACGTAACGTCCCGTCGTTTGACATGTAAGGTCTGGTACTTTCACACGAAATAATTATTTTCTTCAGTGTAAATAAATCGGATGGTTTTGTATTTGTTTATCAAAGATTGAGTTGAGCCTTATTTTGCTTACTTAACGCTATGATTCCATTGGAATCTACTGAAAACGGACACCTGCAGACTGATGATTATCATAATTGCCAATTCAAATATTTAGTTTTTTGTTAGCTCTAATGTGTTAAAAGACCTTCCCGGTTTAACCACTTCCAGTCCAGGGAATGCATGAAATGGTCTTTCCGACTGTCCAATTTCTCTCCTAAAAGTTCGTGCCTTCGGCACTCACAACCATCAAGGCTTACAATCAGAAAAAGCCTAGGAACGCCCCTGGACGTAAATCTGTGGGGAATGATTGACGTCACTAAAACTTTTCTTCCGCTTGTGAAAAAGGGTCGGGGACGAGTAGTTAACTTCTCAAGTGGTGCTGGTAAGCTAAGAAAAATGGAATGAAACTCAGTTACCCGCCGCGTTTGTGTGGATGACTTGTGGTGTGTCAGTTTTTCTGCAAGGTTTGCCTTTCTTAGTGACGTTTTGTTTGTTGCGTCCATTCCTCGGCCCTTGAATGCAAAAAACCAGATACTATCATCCCTATATGGCGGCAAGAATCATTTAGAGTTGACACGAATTCAAGTTCGATTATAGCGGCAGAAGATGATGAGAATGCAAACAAATTAGCGGTCGAACGAGAGTAGTCGCAAATGTTTGAACTTTAGTGCTTATCGCTTAAGGCTGGCCTCTCATCCCTCTAGCATGTAAACTGAAATGTAGCTGAAAATTGTTCAGAGTTGTAAGTGTACTTGTGTCTGCTTATTGGCATGGCAGGGGGGTACCTGCCTGTAGGCCAAGTAAGCACTGGCTTACAAGTTTTTTAAAATTTATCAGCCACAAAATGACAACGCGATGTCTTTCCGTATATTATGCTACATTAACCTTTTCTTTTTTCAACTTGTGCCCCCTGGCTTACTGGTAAAAACTGGCCAGGAACGCCCCTGATCAGGACTTCTGAAATGTTTTCAAAGGAAAGACAGGATAGAAAAACGCCGGTTTAAAAACTCACCTATGTAAACATCCAGACTTTCCAGTCTTTCTTCACGGAATCGTGAAATATCCGGCGAGTGCATTGTCGTCATCCATCCCGTTTCTCACCCGGTAAAATAAAGAATTCCCGCGTCCCGCCATGAAAATGACTAACTTCCCGCTTTCCGCCTACCTCTAACCATCCCGCATCCCGCCTTCAAATTTTCTTTCATCCCGCATCCCGGCATCGAAAAAAGGCTTATCCCGCATCCCGCCAACCCTATGTTAGGCCCTCGCTAAAGGCCTATTTGTGCGTGAATGAGTGTTTTTCTGATTGTTTTTGTAAACGTTCTATATACAAGTCTGAACTTTGTACTTTTTATGTTGCTCTCCTTGTTTTATTCACTGGGCAACCCAAGCTTTATAGCGGCGAAATTTTAGAAAGAAAATCGTTTCTACAGAGTAAAAGATCTCAAAGGTATAATGCAAATGAGTCTGCTTTAACCAATGGCAGAAGACTTGCGTAATCTTTCATTTGCACTACGCTGATAGGTTTTCTTGTCACTATAAAAATGAGAGAATTGTTAAGTAAGAGTATAGCTGACTTCACACAGAAAGCAGAAAGGATTGAACGAGTTAAGGTGGCTCCGTTGTTATTTCGGGCGCACTCGTCTATGACAAACTTTGTCTCATAACTTTTCCGGCTCTAATCTAAAACTTTGCGAAAACTTACCTAGCAATAATGTGATAGAATTCGATTTTCATGGGAAAAAAATATATTTAGTGAAAATTGGGCTTAAATGAACCCCACTTTTTGAACAAAATCGCACCCTGTGAAAAATTTTGCTGTTATATTTTTGTTAAATTTCTGGAATCAGCTTACATTGACTTAATACATACCCTATACCAAGTTTCAGCAAAATCGTTGGAGCAGAAATGCGGAAGAATTAACGCCATCAAAATTTAGCCCTAAAATTCTCTTAAAATTTTAAATACTTCATGCTCTTTGACTAAACAATCTACGAACGCAAATTTCTGGGAGAAGCCTTCCCAATGCTTGCTAAATCTGAATTATAAGCCGATTGCAAATCGTGCGAACCGTTAAAAAGTATTCACTAGTTCTGTAAATATTATAAAATGCTCCTCCATCATTTTTCGAAAATTATCCAGCGGTTTGGTGTCAAACTCCTTCCACTTGAATTTCAAGGTACTGCAATATTTTTGCATCGATCGTTTTTTGCTTAGAAGGGCTTGCAATTGGAGAAATAGTTGTTTTTTATAAGCTGCTCCGCATCTGAGCTCAGGCGAAGCCAACAAGCAGTTTTCAGAGTGTTGTTTATGAACACGAAATGAGCACGTGTGGGATTTATTCTAAGAATTCGCAACTTTATAAAGGGGGCGAACGAAATATGCGCGCTAGTTACCCCAGGAGGGGAGGGAGCGTGTACGCTCCATTTGAAGTTTCCATGGGTGCGATGTTTTTAAATGTTTTTAGAACTGAGAACTGAAGGAAATATCTTAGCCTAGTTCAAATGTATAAGATTATATTTGGTTACTGTGATATCAATTGCCATCATTACTTTGATATTATTGGAATAACTCAAACTAGAAGTAAGCATGAGTACAAAATAAGGCCTAAAGTTGCCCGTACAAATTATTTTAAATATTCATTTTTTCATAGATATATTAATGATTGGAACTCTTTGCCTTCTGAAGTAATGTCATCTCCTAGCCTTCAGTCTTTTAAAGTTTCACTGATTAAGTACCTTCGCTCATAATTTACCTTAAAATACTAGGCATTGTGTCTTTAATATAAGTTTATGCATTATTATTAGGCACCTAGGTTTATATTTTATAGTCTAATTTATAGTCTTTTAATATATATTTATACATTAATTATTATTTTTTTTCTGTTTTGGAGGGTATGTCTTAGTATGGGAATTTGGTTCCCCCCTACTACCGTCCTGTTAACCATTTTTGTATTTTTGTTCGATTATATGTTAGTATTAGTTCATTTGTGTCAGTTATGTATGGTTACGAACTGTGATTAAAGATTAAAGATACGCTGACTACGCGCGCATATCACGTACTCCCCCCTAACTAAGGTGCGAATGAATGATATTTCTTACACCAAGAGAGAGCACCATCTTTCAATATGGCCTCCCCCACGTACAAGGTGGAGGAGACCGCGCGACCACTTCGTTAGAGTCTCATAGTCTGACTTTCACCGGTGTCTTTATTGCAAACGACTACATCAGCGGCTTCTTCGGACACGCAATCCTGTATTATAAGATGGAGATGTGCTCATTGATGAAATTCTCCGTTCCTACGAGTTATGTGAAAATAAGAGTCTCTTTTTATTTAAGAACTTAAGGCCCTGTCCACACTTCCGCGTTATCTAAAACCTCTGCTTTCAAAAACCTCCGTTAGTTTTGATTGCTTTAGTGGGGACGCGAGGCCAAAACGCATAAACGTACGCATAAATTAGTGTGGACGGGGTCTAAGTCCGCGTTAAAAAAAGTTGACCATTATCGCATACTCAGTACGTGGTTTGAATTAACCGAGAGCACCGAAAATCACTAGCATGTATAGAGCAGTTTTTCATTAAAATATACATTCGTGGAAAGGCAGCGACAAGTATACTAATTAGGAACATTGTCCGATCCCCGCCCTCCACAATAAAAGGCAGTACAAATGCAATTTTGAGCGATACCTCGAGATTCAGGTGCAGATGAGCCCCTCCTCTTACTGTCAGGCTGTAGGCTTGCAGCAACATCGTTTATTTTTTCAACATTTTTGAGGTTGACTTTTGAAGGATCTGAGCCTATCATAAGTATCAAAACGCAGATGCTATTGATCAGCAATACCAACGTGCCTTGTACAAAAAGTCTAGAAAGCGAACAACGTGTAAAACTTTTATAAGTGCGGTAAATACTTCCAAAAAACGCAAAATTAAATGCATTGTCTACTGGTGATTAACGCATATAACCGAGACCAGTTGCAATTTAGTAGATGCCACCACGATAACACTAACGTGCACAACGCATCAGTACTGAATAAAATAATGAATGCATACATGCCATCTGGATTATTCGAGAGATGAGCGCCCTCCCTGTTTTACTACGGCGAGAGGAATTGTATTTGCTTGTACGTCCGAGAGGTTACGCGGACATAAGCGTGAGTAAGTCCATAACGCTTATTCCTATATTTTCTGTAAAAGGTACCTGCATGAGGTGCACTAGCAACAGTTCCGTTGGTGTCCGCTCAATACAAGTTTCACAGTAAATTCGGTCTCGGCCAATTTTTCGGACGCGCTATTTTTTTAGGAGACTTCGCTATTGTTACGGTTTATCCTTCGCACGATTCGCACAATGAAAATGAAATAATATATATGAATATGAATCCGATTAATGCATTGCCATTAACCACTGATCACTCTTTCATCTCCCGCTCCATTTTCAGCTGGGATTAATTATCCAGTTGGCGATAAAAGAACAGTATTTCTCTACTGACCTGAATTTCTTAGTAAGAAAACAACCTTGTCGATATTTTGCGAGGTCTACCTATTTTCCAGGTACCATGAAGGCCGACACCTTTAGATTATAAAGGTGTCGGCCTTCATTTTGCGTGGAGATGAGTATTACACTTGTTACTCGTTAAGATAAGTTTCCCAGGTTGTAAGCCTCAAGCCTGTAAGCTTGTAAGCCTGTAAGCTGTAAGCCCGTAAGCCCATAAGCCTGTAAGTCCGTAAGCCTGTAAGCCCGTAAGCCTGTAAGCCGGTAAGCTAGTAAGCCTGTAAGCCCGTAAGCTTGTAAGCCTGTAAGCCTGTAAGCCTGTAAGCCCGTAAGCCTGTAAGCCTGTAAGCCCGTAAGCCTGTAAGCCTGTAAGCCCGTAAGCCTGTAAGCCTGTAAGCCTGTAAGCCCGTCAGCTTGTAAGCCTGTAAGCCTGTAAGCCTGTAAGCCCGTAAGCTTGTAAGCCTGTAAGCCTGTAAGCCTGTAAGCCCGTCAGCTTGTAAGCCTGTAAGCCTGTAAGCCCGTAAGCTTGTAGGCCTGTAAGCCTGTAAGCCTGTAAGCCTGTAAGCCTGTCAGCCTGTAAGCCCGTAAGCTTGTAAGCTTGTAAGCCCGTAAGCTTGTAAGCCCGTAAGCCCGTAAGCCTGTAAGCCTGTATTAGTCTGTAAGCCCGTAAGCCTGTAAGCCTGTAAGCCTGTAAGCCCGTAAGCTTGTAGGCCTGTAAGCCTGTAAGCCTGTAAGCCTGTAAGCTTGTAAGTCTGTAAGCCCGTAAGCCTGTAAGCCGGTAAGCCTGTAAGCCCGTAAGCCCGTAAGCCTGTAAGCCCGTAAGCCTGTAAGCCGGTAAGCTCGTAAGCCTGTAAGCCCGTAAGCCTGTAAGCCTGTAAGCCTGTAAGCCTGTCAGCCTGTAAGCCCGTAAGCCTGTAAGCCTGTAAGCCCCGTAGGCCTGTAAGCCTGTAAGCCTGTCAGTTTGTAAGCCTGTAAGCCCGTAGGCCTGTAAGCCTGTAAGCCCGTCAGCTTGTAAGCGTGTAAGCCTGTAAGCCTGTAAGCCTGTAAGCCCGTCAGCTTGTAAGCCTGTAAGCCTGTAAGCCTGTAAGCCTGTAAGCCCGTCAGCTTGTAAGCCTGTAAGCCTGTAAGCCCGTAAGCCCGTAAGCCCGTAAGCCTGTAAGCCTGTAAGCCTGTAAGCCTGTAAGCCCGTAAGCCCGTAAGCTTATAAGCCTGTAAGCCCGTAAGCCTGTAAGCCTGTAAGCCGGTAAGCTAGTAAGCCTGTAAGCCTGTAAGCTTGTAAGCCTGTAAGCCTGTCAGCCTGTCAGCCTGTCAGCCCGTAAGCCCGTAAGCCTGTAAGCCTGTACGCCCGTCAGCTTGTAAGCCTGTAAGCCTGTAAGCCTGTAAGCCCGTAAGCTTGTAAACCTGTAAGCCCGTAAGCCTGTAAGCCTGTAAGCCCGTCAGCTTGTAAGCCTGTAAGCCTGTCAGCCTGTAAGCCCGTAAGCCTGTAAGCTTGTAAGCCCGTAAGCCTGTAAGCTTGTAAGCCTGTAAGATTGTAAGCGTGTAAGCCTGTAAGCCCGTAAGCTTGTAAGCTTGTAAGCTTGTAAGCCCGTAAGCCTGTAAGTCTGTAAGCCCGTAAGCCTGTAAGCCTGTAAGCCCGTAAGCCGGTAAGCCCGTAAGCTAGTAAGCCTGTAAGCCTGTAAGTTTGTAAGCCTGTAAGCCCGTAAGCTTGTAAGCTTGTAAGCTTGTAAGCTTGTCAGCTTGTAAGCCTGTAAGCCTGTCAGCCTGTAAGCTTGTCAGCCTGTAAGCCCGTAAGTTTGTAAGCTTGTCAGCTTGTAAGCCTGTAAGTCTGTTAGCCCGTAAGCCTGTAAGCCTGTAAGCCTGTAAGCCGGTAAGCCTGTAAGCCGGTAAGCCCGTAAGCCCGTAAGCTAGTAAGCCTGTAAGCCTGTAAGCCTGTAAGCCCGTAAGCTTGTAAGCTTGTAAGCTTGTCAGCTTGTCAGCTTGTCAGCTTGTAAGCCTGTAAGTCTGTAAGCCCGTAAGCCTGTAAGCCTGTAAGCCTGTAAGCCCGTAAGCTTGTAAGCCTGTAAGCCCGTCAGCCTGTAAGCCTGTAAGCCTGTAAGCCCGTCAGCCTGTAAGCCCGTAAGCTTGTAAGCCCGTAAGCCTGTAAGCTTGTAAGCCTGTAATTACAAGCTTGTGAGCTTGTAAGCCTGTAACTCTGTTAGGTGTTATCAATCAAAGCAATTGTCAACCTATTACTGCTGTTCGTTTTCTACCCACCTTTCGCCGGTGGGTAGAAAACGAGGCGGGCGGGGGGAAGGTAGGGTGGGGGTGGGGGAGATGGGACAGTTAATATTAAAAGAAACAAAGAGTGGTTGCCATGGCAACGACTTTCCTTACGTTAAAAAGGAAGGTGAAAGTGCCATATATTAAATCATAACCTGAAAGGTGGTAAGCTTGTAAGCGGCTTACACGAAAGCTTACACTGAAAACCTGTCCGTAAATCGTGCCTGGTATATAAATTCAAGCCTAAAACAGCTGATTAGGTCGACATTGGCAACGGCAAAATGAATCCAGCAGTCAAGTGTATTCATATATGGTTTACACAAAATGTTAATAGTTTTTGTTAAACAGATAATGTTGTATCGTTAAGAGAGAATTTCTCTGGAGACCGCGTGAGATCAGAAAAATGTGGCACATGCTTCGAAAATTCCCTACCGTCATATTCAGTTCAGAGATACCCTATGGAAAGTCAGTAAATGTGGTGGGATTTTTTTGTGCAAATCTATTTTTGATTTCAAGAAAATTCTCAAAACCTGTAACGGACCCCATCGCCATGAAATGGTTGAAATGAAAGCGATGAATATGAGTACAAGAACTGATCTCGTTAAAAGCGCACAGGGAAGCAAGGCTTTCCCAAATTTGAGCATTTGTGTAGGAGGCATTAACAAATGATTTGAGCTTATAACAGGCTTTGTACTTAAATTTTTGAATTAACGGTGAGTTTTTGAAAATTGCTCATATTTCATTATTTAAAAATTGCATTTTGGAGCAGTTTTTCAAGAAATATTTTCCCTATGCGGTATAACTCAGAATCGCTTTAAATTACGGTTTTGGAAACGTGGATATAGTGCTCTTTTCAAGGAAACTAAAAAACGTTTGGGCCTCTTAACTACTTCAAAGAAAAAGCCCGTGTCATTTCGAGGAAATCACAACATCGACTTGTCAACAACCGCAAATAATCGAATTACGCTTGCTGTTATTGAAGCCAAAATTCCGACGAAAACTTATCGCTTTACACCATACCAGATCAGAGACATAGTATAACGAGCTTACCTTGCATAGCCAGTGGTTGAAGGTTGGTTTTATCCCTATTTTCGTTTCAAATGGCCATCTTCGCTCGAGCAGGTTTATCAAATCACGCAATCAGTAAATGTTGCCGAAGGCACTTTCTCGGAAACATCGCTTTTCTCGACAGTTCCAACCATATTTCAGCTTCCATTCAGCTATTATATGCATTGGACTTGATTGGAAAATAAAGCGTGACGATTTGAACGTTTGAAGTGTCTATAGTGGCAAGTGAGTTTAACAAAGTTGGCAGTTCAAAACGAACAAGGAACTGATCATGAGCCGTTCATGTCACGCAACGAGCTGTGTACACAGCATGGTCACAGGACTCCCAGCAAAACTGCTGGCATTGTTCGTATTTTTCTTTTCTTCCACCATTGCATCTTCAGTTTTATGCTGCAGCTGTTTATTAAAGAATACGAATTTATTACCCCTTATTAACGAAATGTGAAACAAATCGTCTATTGGCAACACTAAACTGACCCACGACGCTTTGAAAACTGTCTTGTTATAAAATCATACAAGTGAATACAAACCCCCGCTGTGCAGGTTTATTTTTGGTTTTCACCAGATATAAATGAAATAATATGTACATATTGGCTAAGTGGGAGGGCCGGGTGGGAAACTATTTGGCTCGAGGTCATGGCGTACGGACTGAGCGCAGCGAGGCCCGTGCGCCATGACCGAGAGCCAAATATTTTCCCATCCGGCCCGACCTAACTTAGTCAATAAGTATTTTATCATATGACCAATTTGGAGACAAAATTACTTAAAATTTTAACACGCGAGGCCGTCCACTTTTGTAATAGTGCCCTACGGCTTTTTCCGGCCCCGCTCGCGCAAATGCGTACGGCCCTCATACGGGACTTTCATCAATGGTTTTGCAAAGAAAAAGCTCGCAGGGCCGGCCGACGGGTCATATAATAAATGAAGTTTAGTCCACTCTAAGTAAACGATGACAACATTTTTATCAGCTGTTTAACAAACCAATGGTTTATTAAATTTCAGAAATATATTCACTTGCGCAGTGGTTTATATAAGATACAATGATACCACAACTACTAACGCTATAACAGACTACAACAAGTTCGGAAATTCAAGCAGGGCTCTAACCTCTTTTAACTGGTTACGGAATATGTAACAAAATTGAAATGTGCGTGTTGCTTCTATACTGGCAGGATATGGACAACGCCCTAGTCGTCTTGTAGCCTTCCGGATTCAGCGGGGAAGCTTTCAATATTCAGTTAATTATTCTTTATGGTGTGTTAGTAGCCTGTACCAGAGGAAATTGATCAGGGAATGGGCACTGAAAACTAGATTTTTGTCATTCTGGAATGAATGCGCTCGAATGCGGTGCAAAGTTCAAGGATTTGAATGGCAACCTTCCTCGGACGCCGCGTTCATACCAGCGACACTGCCCAGGTACAGTGTCCACTCACACACCAGAGGTAGGTCCATCTTGTTCCAGGTGCTCCGGATGGGTGCCCAGAATTGGGGAACAGCGCGAAAGTATTGGAGGCGAAATGACGGCGAGGGGACCGCGTCCCCTCTCATCGCGTCTACTTTGCTCGCTATTTTTACACGCCATTCCCCTATTATGTGGGTCTTTCCCATTGTCTGAATTCCTGGAACAGGCTATATTGTAAGACTGAACGCGATCTATTCGGAGACACGAAATGGCAGTAGTAACAGTACGTCTGAACCTGTAAGTGAGGACGCTCCTATTGCGACAATCAATACAATACACGCTCTTCGAAATCGCAGGCACTTGACATGCACCGCGTCCCGCGCACTTCATGTACACTTTACGTGCATTCCACTTGCACTTCACACGTTTCAACACCCGATTTTTATGCGCAACCATTTTTTGAAGAGCGGATCATTGAATCTGTATTCTGACACTCCTACCTTCTAGCAGTACGTGAACGGCAAGTATGTCCTTACTCATAACCCAGTGTAAGCGCGCATTGGACTTGAATGTTGAAACCTGCTCACTAGAACAAGCGGAGTGACGCGAGTGCGTGTTCAAGCGCGTTAACAGTGGAACTTCAGTACTATCAGACAGTACTGTATAATGCAGACACTAGACAGTTAACAATCATGAGCGTACTTCAACTAAATTGTCATTCGTCTTAGTTGAACGTCAGAGACAATTGCTCGGGTGACTTTCACGTACTGCTAGAAGGTAGGAGTGTCAGAATACAGATTCAATGATCCGCTATTCAAAACATGGCTGCGCGTAAAAATCGGGTGTTGAAACGCGTGAAGTGCGAGTGGAATGCACGTGAAGTGTACGTGAAGTGCGCGGGACGCGGTGCCCGTCAAGTGCCTGCGATTTCGAAGAGCGTGTATTGTATTGATTGTCGCAATAGGAGCGTCCTCACTTACAGGTTCAGACGTACTGTTACTACTGCCATTTCGTGTCTCCGAATAGTTCGCGTTCAGACTTACATTATAGCTTGTTCCAGGAATTCAGAAAATGGGAAAGACCCACAATATAGGGGAATGGCGTGTAAAAATAGCGAGCAAAGCAGACGCGATGCAGATGAGAGGGGGCGCTGTCCCCTCACCGTTATTTCGCCTCCTATACTTTAGCGCTGTTCCCCAATTCTGGGCACCCATCCGGAGCACCTGGAACAAGATATACCTCTGGTGTGTGAGTGGACACTGTACCTGGGCAGTGTCGCTGGTGTGAACGCGGCGTCCGAGGAAGGTTGCCATTCAAATCCTTGAACTTTGCATCGCATTCGAGCGCATTCATTCCAGAATGACAAAGATCTAGTTTTCAATGCCCGTTCCCTTATCAATTTCCTCTGGTACAGGCTACTAACACACCATAAAGAATAATTAACTGAATATTGAAAGCTTCCCCGCTGAATCCGGAAGGCTACAAGACGACTAGGGCGTTGTCCATATCCTGCCAGTATAGAAGCAACACGCAGAGTGCAATTTTGTTACATATTCCGTAACCAGTTAAAAGAGGTTAGAGCCCTGCTTGAATTTCCGAACTTGTTGTAGTCCGTTATAGCGTTATGGCTCCGTCAATTCCAAGCCTGCTCATCCCCCCACCCCCCCTCCCCCCCTTCCGGGAATTTGTCGGGCGTTTTATAACTTTTCCTTCCCAAGGGTGGGGCATTTGCTAAAATAGGTCAGCCCGGGGGTGGGGCATTGTCAAAACAACCTTATCTTATGGATATTAAATTCGTACATGCTTCGTTGTTTATTTTAATTTTTCTGATTTCCCCCAGTATAAAAATATAAAAACTGAGCCGATAAATGTCGCTTCAGACCTGCACTTTCCAAGTGAAAATATTAAAGTTTCACACAATTTTCAAAACAGGCCGCCTATCGCCTTACATTTCAAGTGCCACAGAAGATAATATCTATATCGCGGCAAATTTTCAATTTTTGTTGACGTCTTATTTGCCAACATTCATGGCCTTTGTGTCTTCGTGATTTGTCGCAACAGATCTGTCTATTTAAAAATTCAATAGCAACTTCACTTGAAAAAGCGTTTCAATCAACGGCGACCTTACCGTGTAAATGGATTGAACGTAAGCATAGTTTTAATCAAAATTAATAACATTAACAACGAGAATCGACAGGAAATTATTGGAGTCAAAAGTTTTGTGGAAACATAACACAAATATTTAGAACGAATGAGAGAACGGATATAAGTAATACTGAGCCAAGGTAGAACGAAAGAATTCCTAGCATTAATAAAGATCCATTTATTTGTGAGCAATTATTGCTTCCATCAACAATCATTGAAATAAAAATTTTGATTTTGTCCCATGGTCAAGCATTTACACTCTTTCAGATGCCCCACCGTGGGGATTTGTACATATAAGCTGACCCCACTGTGGGGCATTTGCTAATTTTTAAAAATAAAAAGACAAATGCCCGACAAATTCCCGGGGGGGGGGGGGGGGGGTGAGCAGGCTTGGAATTGACGGAGCCATTATTAGTTTTGGTATCTGCGCAAGTGAATATATTTCTGAAATTTAATAAACCATTGGTTTGTTAAACAGCTGATAAAAATGTTGTTATCGTTTACTTAGGGTGGACTTAACTTCATTTATTTCATTTATATCTGGTAAATACCAAAAATAAATCTGCACAGCGAGGGTTTGTATTCACTTGTATGTATTTAGGGACGGGACATTATTTTTTTGACGAGGCGGGTTGGAAAATTTTCGCATGCAAACATTTTTTTTTATATGCGGCACCTGCTGCAAACAATTTATTTTGTGTCTCCATCCAACTGCCATACTTCCAGCAAACAATTTTTTTCTTTATTTTTTGCTTGCGTACAATTTATTTCAGTGTTTATAGCCTCTGCAAACAATTTATTTCAAAATTTTCCAAACCCTCACCCCCCCCCCCCCCCCCCTGTCAAAAAAATAATGGTCCGTCCCTTAAACCAAGACAGTTTTCAAAGCGTTGTGGGTCAGTTTAGTGTTGCCAATAGACGATTTGTTTCACAGTTCGTTCATAAGGGGTAATAAATTCGTATTCTTTAATAAACAGCTGCAGCATAAAACTGAAGATGCAATGGTGGAAGAAAAGAAAAATACGAACAATGCCAGCAGTTTTGCTAGGAGTCCTGTGACCATGCTGTGTACACAGTCTCGTTGCGTGACATGAACGGCTCATGATCAGTTCCTTGTTCGTTTTGAACTGCCAACTTTGTTAAACTCACTTGCCACTATAGACACTTCAAACGTTCAAATCGTCACGCTTTATTTTCCAATCAAGTCCAATGTATATAAAAGCTGAATGGAAGCTGAAATATGGTTGGAACTGTCGAGAAAAGCGATGTTTCCGAGAAAGTGCCTTCGGCAACATTTACTGATTGCGTGATTTGATAAACCTGCTCGAGCGAAGATGGCCATTTGAAACGAAAATAGGGATAAAACCAACCTTCAACCACTGGCTATGCAAGGTAAGCTCGTTATACTATGTCTCTGATCTAGTATGGTGTAAAGCGATAAGTTTTCGTCGGAATTTTGGCTTCAATAACAGCAAGCGTAATTCGATTATTTGCAGTTGTTGACAAGTCGATGTTGTGATTTCCTCGAAATGACACGGGCTTTTTCTTTGAAGTAGTTAAGAGGCCCAAACGTTTTTTAGTTTCCTTGAAAAGAGCACTATATCCACGTTTCCAAAACCGTAATTTAAAGCGATTCTGAGTTATACCGCATAGGGAAAATATTTCTTGAAAAACTGCTCCAAAATGCAATTTTTTAATAATGAAATATGAGCGATTTTCAAACACTCACCGTTAATTCAGAAATGTAACTACAAAACCTGTTATTAGCTCAAATCATTTGTTAATGCCTCCTACACAATTGTTCAAATTGGGGAAAGCCTTGCTTCCCTGTGCGCTTTTTACGAGAACCTGTATTGTGTTCATATTCGGCGCTCTTATTTCGGCTATTTCATGGCGATGGGGGGACCGTTAGAGTTTTTGAGATTTTCTAGAAATTTAAAATAGATTTCAGCAAAAAAATACCACCACGTTTATTGACTCACCATGGGCTATCTTTGAGCTAAACATGAGGGTAGGGAAATTTTCCATCATGTGCCACCTCTCACGCGGTCAGGGAAAAAAGGCTCTCTTAATTACTGATCGTTCGGCGGAGCTGCTTCCGCTAGCCATAAACTGAATAAATATACCTGTTAATCAGATTTTTGGTTCGTTGTTTTTTACTCGACTTTACATCTTAATTAAGGTCGCGGGGGGATACCTGGCAATGAATAAATTAATAAGGCAAAATTTTAGCGGGGGTGTCACTTTGAAAAACGTTATATCGTGAACGTTTGAAAGCCGATTTCGCTAAAATTTAACAGAGATATTGGCGAATAATGAAAGTGCATAAGGATTGCTTTTTATTGAAGGGATCGCGCTTTACTGCAATGCTGTAAGCCACTAAAGTTATTTTGTTTTAAACGTGATTTTGTGTCCAAGTTTGCTCCTCGAGAAGTCAAGAACACAAAGCAAGTTGATTTCACCACTCACTGATCCGTCAAAACGTCTATTGTGTCATATCTGACTCCGATTGTTTATTTAAACTTTAGTAAAATGTTGAGTGAGATTTGACAATCTACACCTAGTTTACCTCCCTGCAGTGTCAACTCATGAAATTCTCTATCCGTGCTGAATTCTTAGACACAAAATTGCTTGTTTTTACGCTTCCGAAGGCTTCCCGAGCAAACACGAATGCAAAAAAATATATCTTTATGATAATTTTGCTAATTTTAATCCACGGGCTATTGCCAACACTTCATGCAGAAACAGAAAGAACAATGCGTTGAAAATGGTATATTTTGGCTGCGGCCGCACTAGAGTAGTTAACCAGGTTATTTGCAATTAATTAATTAAAATTAACTGGTTTAACAAAATTCCTAATGCGGCCGCGTATTTTTTGCGTTCACCGAATTTTAACCGTGTAAGCGGTTCCCATGGAAATTAATTGAAGAACAATAGATTTTTTTAACCGGGTTAGGTTTATTTAAACTACCTCGCTAGGTGCTTAAAGCCTGGTTTCCATATAATCGCAACGATCGCAGCGATCGTTACGATCGACGATCGCTGCGATTCTTGCGACCCTTGCGATCATATGGAAACCAACCGTTGCGATCGTTGCGATCGTTGCGATTGCGATCGCAGAGGTAGAAATTTAATCGCAACGATCGCAACGATCGCAACGTTTGGTTTCCATATGATCGCAAGAATCGCAGCGATCGTCGATCGTAACGATCGCTGCGATCGTTGCGACCGTTGCGATTATATGGAAACCAGGATTTAATGCAGGTTAACTTTCTGTCAATCATCTTCGCTTACGCGGT
Organism: Cladopsammia gracilis; assembly: GCA_022457155.1. Classification (NCBI taxonomy): domain Eukaryota; kingdom Metazoa; phylum Cnidaria; class Anthozoa; order Scleractinia; family Dendrophylliidae; genus Cladopsammia; species Cladopsammia gracilis. Next base: position 118,210 of record JAJGOT010000188.1, on the reverse strand, counting down.
AACTTTTGGCTTCATGTTGAATTCGTAGACCTTCGTAAGGACGACTTTCAATTACAAATAGAGAAAGGAAAACCGTCGTGTGATTATGTTCTCCACAAACCTATAATTTGATCATTTGACGATGTTGTTTTGCAGGGAATGACAATATGTAAAATGCACGTGCAGAGGCATTGTTTTCGCTCATTAAGCCTGGTTTCCATATAATCGCAACGATCGCAAAAATTTCTATCTCTGTGATCGCAATCGCAACGATCGCAACGGTTGGTTTCCATATGATCGCAAGGGTCGCAAGAATCGCAGCGATCGTCGATCGCAAGCCTGGTTTCCATATAATCGCAACGATTGCAACGATGGCAGCGATCGATCGTTACGATCGACGATCGCTGCGATCCTTGCGATCATATTGAAACCAAAACGTTGCAATCCTTGCGATCGTTGCGATTACGATCGCAGAGATAGAATTTTTTTTATTTTTCTATCTCTGCGATCGTAATCGTAACGATCGCTGCGATCGTTGCGATTATATGGAAACCAGGCTGTAACGATCGCTGCGATCGTTGCGATCGTTGTGATCGTTGCGATTATATGGAAACCAGGCTTAACGTTCAAAGTTCAACCTTCTGAAGTGCGGCCGCTTAGAAATATAAACTCGGTTATTTCATTACAAACACCTGTTCACCGAGTTATTTAAACCGGGTTATTTTAACCGGTTTAATAAAAATATAACCCAGTTAACTCATCAAGTGCGGCCGCAGCCTTTATCAGACAACCAGCGCTTTGCACGTGCAATTATTAATGCAAAAACATTACAGAGCCTGTTCATGGATATTTCGCGCATTTTCGGTATCAGCCGTCGCACTTCGGTATACTCTTTCATAAATGCAACTGATATGAGCGGAACCTTCCCCTGCGACCTTAACTTCGATCTCTTTCTGAGGACCCTTTCCTGTATACGGTTCATATCACACGAAGTCTTTAAAAATGATTTTGATAAAAATAGTTTTGTCTTATCGGAGTAATAACACACATTAAAATATACAAAATGAAAAGAGAAGGCTTTAAAGAAAACTCAGAAACCGTTGTAGTTGAGAAAAAGGAGAGCTTTAAGCGACGAAACCTTCCTTTAGGAACTAAATACATTTTTTCAATGCGGGCTGTTTCTTTCGAAGAAGCGGAGTTTTAAAGAATTATCAAGCAGCCGAGTCAAACCGAGGTACTTTACCGTAAAATAAGTTAGATTTTTCGATGGGAATTTGTTGATATAAATTTGTGATTGACTTTTTGTTTGTGTTCTCGTTAGTTGGAGAAATGTTTATAAAATGCACTCAAATTCAGTCGTAATAATGTCTGATATATGTAAACAAAACAATACCTAATTTTATAGTTCTAACTTCACACGCGTCGCCTCGCTAAAATTAAAAAATAGCCCGGTCGTTTACTGATTTTATTGCCTTTAAAAGTAGTCTTTTCAAATGTAACGGAAAGAAGTCAGGGTTTGGGAAATAAAAGATGAGTGTGGATTTCATCGGGAATCGATAAATTAAATATTTAAAGCGAGTACAGTTGTGCAATCTTATGTTTATGGAGTGTTTTCACTCACGTGGTCTGCAGCTATGCTAATTTTTTTTTAACAAAACAAAGTGTTTGCATTAGAAAAGAGTTCAATCCCCACAGGATTAACTTGGGACACCAATATGGCCGCCGTTTTATTGTTTTGGGACACCAACATGGCCGCCGTGACGTCATGTGAAAACACTCCATACAGACGGTCGCGTAATACTGTTTTTGAGATTTGCTAAAATTTAAAAATAGCCCAGTCGTTTACTGATTTCATTGCTTGTAAAAGTAGCCTTTTCAAATGTAAAATGAAAATATTAGACAAGTGTGGATTTGATCAGGAATCAATAAATTAAATATTCATGGGAGTACAGAAAACGAGTCTTGACGTGTTCTTAAGTGTGTCATGCAAAATTCGTTGAGGGGGAAGGGGTGCGTGACCCATTTAAAACAAACCCTATAACGTTCTTATGCAAGCGCATGAGTACAGACTACCAGTGTAGCCTCTTGTTTTCAATAAATATTTAAGTGTAAAAAAGAAAATCTAAAATTCCTACTCGGAATTGAACCTGTGATCTCAGCTAGGCTTAGGCTTACATAGCCTACCGTACCAGAGTACCACCTAGCTCCTCGGGTTGTTTAGGCCTAAATTTAACTACATAAACTGCTAACCCCAACCTCAACTGAAAGCAACCAGTTACTCCGTCATATAAGTCTCAATAAGGTGTCCGACTTCCTTCCGAGCTATGGAATCTAGACTCTACCGATTTACTTATTTTGAAAGAAAGTGAAACAGAATCAGACAATAGCGATAGCTGCGAGAACATGCGCCTTTCAAAATATGCCTTAATCGAGCATTTTGTCAACTCGCCAGTTTAGAAAAAACAAGTGGTTAACCATGAAACGTTTACAGTAAGGGAAACGTTTATTTTCACTCTTTTAAAAGTGTATATGACAGTGATTTCTTTTATTTGCTTGATCGAATCTACATGATGTTCTGATAAGAAAATGGAAAAAAAGAAATTCGATATCGATTTTTCTTCTCTGCGTTGTAGCCGTCTAAAATCGTAAAATTTCACTTCCGGTGTGTTACAAAACCGCGCAAGAAGAAAGACTGGAAATAGTCCGCTGTGACGTCAATACAGGAATGCCGGTGTCGAGGTTTCTCAGTTCCTCACATTTTTTGATGCACTCTGAGGAAGAAACATGGTTCTATTAAGGTGTGTTGTCCAAAAAACGGAGGAACTGAGAAATCGAATTTTTTTTTCCATTTTCTTATCAGAACATCATGTAGATTCGATCAAGCAAATAAAAAAATCACTGTCATATACACTTTAAAAGAAGACAGAACTCTTGCGACAGAATTTAGTTATTCTTGTTCTTTTCAAAGCGAAGTTTGAAGTGTATTTAAAAAATACTTTGGCAAGCGTTCGCAATTACACCTTTTTGATCTTTTGAAGAAATGTCAGTGAAACGTGCACAGTTAGGTTAAATATGTTTTTGTTAATTTAAACCAGATTTGTCAGACGTTTAAAGCCTTCTCATGGTCGAAAGAGTAAAAAAGGTTAGTTCAAAGTGGTTATACATTAATGAACTGTTAGTAATGTATGTAGCACATGGCTAAAGGAAGTTACGTTTAGCTTTCGAGATTGCCAATACCGTAAAATGCCGGTTATACCCCCCTCCCGGCATATAAGCCCACCCGGTTAGGGTCATGTCGTACCTCCTTTGAACGAGTTGTTTTATTGGCCCACCAAAACTATAGATGAATGACCTAAACAATGCCCCTATCCCTATAAACAATAGCAGGTACTGTTTTAGAACTGCCAATGAAAATAGAAGTTTATGAGAGGTACGACCCTAGCTACCGCCCGGTTATAGGCCCATCAGTTTAGTAACAAAACATTGTTTCGGTTATGCCCCTCCTATATATAAGTACACCACAATTCCTTGTCATTTTTACATGCGAGTCCCCAACCCAACCCCCCAACCCCTCCAAGAGCCTCAAGCGTGCACTATTTTCTTAGAATGAGCAAATTTTGAAGGGAAATAAATAAATAGAATAAGCAAATAAATAAATAAATAAATAAATAAGTAAATAAATAAATAAATAGAATGAGCAAATTTAAAAGGGAAATAAACAATCATCGGTTTCCCACTCGGCAACCTTGTAAAACAGTAAGTGAAGTGTATATATATTGTTAATGATATAATTGTCACTTTTTATATACTGAATGATTTTACCGAGTTTAAATAAAGCTATATGTATGTTTGTAAACAATCTTGAGTAGGCCATGGTCAATTTTCTATGATTTTTCTATAGTATAAACATACACTAAAGGATACTTCATACCTTAATAATAGTGGAAACACTCAGTTAGTCCAGGGCTGGTTTTTCGCGGACAAAATATTTTCGTGGCCACGCTTCTTTAACTCCCTCCAAGCTATGTAAATAAATTGGATAAAATAACGGACGGACCATTACTTTTTGATGGAGGGGACGGGACGGGGGGGGGGGGGGGAGGGGGTGGGAAAATTTTAAAATAAATTGTTTGCATAGGCTATAAACACTGAAATAAATTGTATGTAAGCAAGAAATAAAGAAAAAAAATGTTTGCATGGGACAATATTCCACCCCCCCCCCCCCCCCCCACCACCGTCAAAATAATAATGGTCCGTCCTTAAATAAATTGGAATTTCAGTGGAATCCACGAGCAGGGGCTGATCTAGGGTGGGGGGGGGGGGGGGTGCAGGGGGAGCAAGAAAAATCCTGGATCCGCCCCTGACGAGGTGGCTCTTACTTTCACTGTTTCCTGATGAAATTGGAATTTGGAAATGTTGTGTAACTGTATTGGAAGATGGCATTGCCTTTTGTTGAACAACTAATCTTGACCAAGATGACTGGTTATTCGGCTTTCTAAGACTATAATTGTGTTTTCACGGAGTTTAGAATATATCTTTAAACGCCATTGTAGTTATCAATATGACTTGAGATACCCTTTAGAGAAGAGAGAAATAATTCATTTCTTGTCTAAATTAGACTCGATATGGTTGCTCATCCTAAACGTCAATTGATCTGAATTATCGTTGCTTAGTAACACACAAGTAACTTACAAACCGGAATTTATGTAAATTATTACATTCACAGCCTTTGTTTTCACAAAATTGCTAAACTATCGTGACGTGCTTAAAAGACGTGGAGCTAACACATTCGGCCGTAAAGTAATTCTACTGGTTCAAATAGCAGATACAGCACTTGCTCAATTTAGGCACTTGAGCTATTCTACCATTTACTTACAAGAAGAACAATATTTAAAAAGGAAAAACCTGTGGTTGTTTTGTGACACATCGATGTCGTGTTAATCATGTATTGTTCATTTTCAATAGCCACTTATGATGTTAACAATCCTTGACATCATTTCTTAACTCGTACCTCTAAAAAGGAAAGAGTTGACAGTTAATGTGGTCTCAAAGCCACCAAAATTTATCTCAGGCATTGGACCGTCCCAAGAAAAAGCCAAATAAAATTCGTGAAACCTTTCTAAATCTACACATCTCATTGTTTTTGCGTTGACTATTTATAAAGCCAGGGGCTCGTTATTTAAATTTACAAATCTTTTGTGTTAAAACACATTAAGAGTTAATCAAGTGTGGTAGAACAATAACACAACCTTAGTGACACACAAGAAATCGAACTCGAATGCGGAAAAACTACTCAAACATAAAAAGCTGGTTACGTTCCTTTGAATAACAAAACAAGGGCTACATGAGGGCAATATTTTGACTACTCTTGCTTCAACAGCTGAGAAATATCCAAAGTTATTTGTAGCGCTCAGCTGAAATTACGGATCCAATAAGAATTTCAAGTCTGATATATAAGATTGCGCAAATTCTCTCAGCCGTCAGTACAATATAAAGTTCTGATATTAGCGCCGAAAGAACCACCACTGACCAACACTCATCGAAGAGAAGGAATGTATGTTACGATTCGAACAGTCATTTTTCTTTTGGTTTATTTTGTTGCTGTTCACAGCAAAATAAGCACAAGCATCGACAATGTGGACCACCTGATAAGGAATCACGGTAAGGACTCTAATATAAAGGTCTTAGATACCTAATTTTTGTCCCATTTTAGCGAATAAACATGCGGTATTCTTCGACGTCGAATTTTCCATGTAGACCTCATTCTAAACAAGTCTTAAACATTTATGCGCAAAATACTGTCTACATCTTTACACTTTTATCCCATAAGAAACGGTACCAATCACGTTATCACAGAAAAAACAATTTCGAGCGATATATATTCTCTTCCTGAAATTATTTAATTCAAAACGTAATATTAATCTTTGCTGACCCAGATGTTCTTAATGATCATGTTAGCAAAATGAATTACCGATGTGGCTTTGGATAGCGTGTTCTATGACAACAGCTGCCAGGTTTAAAATCGACGAAGAACATCTGATCTTTAATTCATTTACGCATTTAAACTTTCCCTTCTTTTTTTTTTTATAAAAAGGAGTGTGAATTTTAACCAAGTAGATAAATATTCATGGCAGTATTTTTGTACACGGAACTTTTTGTTTACTGACTGACGCAACAAAAAATTCTTTAGCTATTCTCCTTTCTCTCGTTATTAAAATTAATATTGAAAACTAACAGTACCATAGGAAATAACCTACAACGAGATTTAATTTTACTGGTCACACCGTAGTTTGAGGTGCGAGTGAGTTTTTGAGGTGCGATTTGAGCCTGAAAACGTTCTTGTTCATGTAATAAATGTACAGTTTTTCAGTAAATCGTTGTTCTGAATAAGAAAACGTTGTAATTATTAGACGTGCATGATATAGAAAATGACAAAAAAAATGTATACGTTTAGTTCGTTGTTAACATGCACAATAGTTCAGCCAAAAAAATTCTGGGCACTCTCAACCTTAATTTCCCTATAAAAAGGTTATTAAAATGTATAATAAAAGAGTGTAGTAACTTTTAATAAGCTATGGATATTTAATAGTAGACAATGGTAGAGGTTTACAGGATGATACTGACATGTAGGAGATTGAAAACGTCAATGCATGACTGAATTTCCATTTTTCGTCCTTACAGAAATCGAGGTTTACAAAGTATAATGTACTTTATGTAAATATGATTTTTTTTTTTTTGGAAAAGCAACGAGGAGTGGAGCGGGTTACGAATTACCTCCCGACGTGGTCTCGGCCCGTCTAAATCATTTTTGGATACGCGGGTCGATGCAGTTTACTTACTTTACTTACTTTACTTACTTTAGATTGCGAACAAAAATGCGCTACTTGGCGGTGAGAAATATGAAAAAAGTCACGTGTCTTTATGCAGCTTTAGTTTGTAGTGTACAGAAGCCTTAACTAAATTCTTGCAATCTCACTTCAAGAGGGCACGCAGTATGTTCTTTTACAAAATAATCATAATTCAAATTGCTCTCCTCTTTAATTGCCTTGACTTATACACTGTATTATTGTAAAAAGTAGAAATATTCCTTTTTTACAGGCTACATTTTGACAATCAGTTTCATGAATTGAGTCAACTTCAAATAATTACAAAATCGCTGTTAATAACTGTCCCAAGAACAGCTAGCACTCTATTTAAAGTGTTTTCACTCAGTCCCGTGGGACTCAAATGACAAAGGCCATGGCAGCCATGTTGGTGTCCCTAACAAAAAAAGTTAATTAAAATTCTTTTGTTCGGGTCCACCAATATGACCGCTATGATGTCAAGTGCAAACACTCTATTGTAGTTGAACGGTAATCGTAAAAATCATCAAAACCACATAGTAAAGATTAAAGCAAAAAATTTGGAAAATATTGAAAGCATTTTAAAAAAACTTAATTCATCAAATTTGGGAAGAAAACGTCAACGGATTAAAAGGTTTCTGTGTGTTAGATTTGGAAACAAGATGTCCCAAACTTGAAGCTACTGATTATAGAACAGTTTTCAATTGTGTGTCGTAAAACCAAAACCAAAGTAATTACTCTGACACAGCAGTCGTAAACGATCCAATGAACCAATCAGAGCTCGAGGCGATTACATGTCGGCGGCGCCAGGCGCGGGAAATTACGCGTGCGAGCAAGTCACGATTGGTTTTGGTTTTACTTCTGATTGGTCGAGTAAGTGGCGCGAGATTTTTTAGTCAATCACAAAGCGTAGCAATGCAAAACCAAAGATATTGTGTAATTACTTTCGATACTCAATTGAAAACTGCTCTAACATTTGTAATTTCTATAATTTATCTCACGGCTTCTTTTCCCTTCCGCTTAAGGGGACAGTGTCGTGGCTGCAATGTCGTGTTGTCATGATTTTGACCAGTAGCTTAAGCAATGCTTTAGCTTGCTTTATTATCTTGGAATATGAAAAAAATATTGTCAAAAGTGATGAACGCATAGAAATATGATCTAAGGAGACAAAATAACGGCGCTACAAAAAGTCAAAATCCCACCAGAATGGCAAGTTTGATTATATTTCTTGACCGCATTTCACGAAATCATATTTGACTAACTGAAACCCACTTCCTTCCTGTACTCCTGCACTTTTCTCCAAACTACTGCTTCTGTGTTGATCTATACAACTATATTTTTATCCAATTTAGTTGTAATTTAATGACATTAGGCGATATGACATGGAAATTTTGTTCATTCAGCGGGACGTTTCTATAGAGAACTTAAAAAAAGTGCTGCAAGTCACTCTGTAACATATACCATTACTATAACTAGAAATACGAAACGTGTTGTCTTAAAGTTACAAAGTACCTTTAGATCGACCATTTTCTTGTGTTTGAAGGTCAAAATAAAGGTTTCAGAATGATTTTTCATTCAAAACAATAATTATTGAAAAAGAGTGAAAATTGACGTGAAATGACGGTATGACGTTTTCACCAGAAGTTTGTTATGACGCATGATATTTTTTAAGTGCTGTTATCTCAAATTAAAGAGTTACAATTTTTTCGATATTTCACAAATTTGGGCTGTAGCTAGATTAACATGTAATAAAAAGAAATTGCCTGGGAATTTTGAATTTCTGAATATTTTTTCGTTTCCGCGCAATTACTCCAGTTTTTTCGCCCTACAGTGTATATCGAAAATGTTCTGTGGCTTTTCACTAAAATTGAAAATGGGAAAACAAGGCATGTTTTTTTTTAGCGCTTCGGGTCAGGAAACCCGCGAACAAATCAAATTAGGAAAATATAAAACTCGATTTCAGCTGTAGCTTCAAAAGGTGATTCAGACGCTCGCATGTAGAATTCGTAAAAAAAAAATCGACAATTCATTCTGTTCGAGAATGAAAGATATATTTAGATAGTAAGCTCTATAACCTTTAAGTTGATATACGGGTTAAGGTATCTAAGGAGTAATCTCCAGACGCTAGGGCTGTTACACTGGGGACACCCTCGAAGGTACATTGTAACCAAAATTCATAAAGGATTATTTGCGAATGCATTGAGTTTGTTTACAGCTATTTCAATTAGCATTGTCGGATGAAAAAGGCGAAAAGCCAAGACCGCAAGGCAGTATGGGATGTTTATGCAATGGCTATTAACCCAAACCCATACTACCTTGGCTTTAAGCTTTCATCCGACAACGTTAATTGAAATAGCTGTATAAATTTGCGTTTCCTATGTGCGAGGAGAAATGGGCTGGGCAATAAGGGTAAGTGAAAGGTTCTGAGTTCAAGAGAAAGGTTCTGAGTCCTTGATCTCACTATTTTTTTTAACTGATTAAACTGATTAACTTTTTTATTTGGGGAATTTGCGGAGGTATACAGATATATGGTTACTGATTGTTTATGTTGGTGTTATTGCAGTGGAAAATGATGTAACCTGGAGAACAGACGAGAACTCTGGTAAGAATGATAATCATTACTGTGTCGTGCCACCATTTTGTGGAACCACGGTGCACAGTACAATAACGGGTACAGCAGGAAAGTACTGCTCAGTAGCTTTCAACTGAATGGTCACACCTTCGAGCCACCTTGTCCAGCATAACTAACAGTACCACGGGAAAGTACTGCTCAACAGCTTTCATTTTAATGGTTCACACTAGGGCTTCATACACAGACTCAAAAGTTAGAACCACCTTGTACAGCATAATAAACTGTACCAAAGGAAGTACTGCTCAATAGCTTTCATTTGAATGGCTACACAATAGGGCTTACGCTAGAACTACTTTGTACATGATAAACAGTACCACAGGAAAGTATTGCTCGATAGCTTTCAATTAAATGGTCACATTTTAGGATTCCATCAAACGTTGTAACCAGTTTTCACAGCATAACAAACAATTGTTCAAAAGCGTTCAAAGGGACGAGCTAACTATGTAAACAACTCTGTCTTGTAGGCCTGTTTGAAGGAGACATTGTAATCGATGAAGACACGAAAAGATATCTTCTCGGTGGAGACATCATGTCACGTGATGCTGTAATCAACCCAATATACTACTGGCCAAATGGAGTCCTCTATTATACTTTTGATGAAAATTTAGGTTGGTTTTTAATTCAGCAGACTTCTTTTCGATTTCGCGATTATATTTTCCATACATATCCCCTCCCCTCCCCCCCCCCCCCAAAAAAAAAATGACGAGTAAAAATGCCCAGTTTCAGTTATTCAGTTCAGTTTGTTACTATAGATATATATTTTTTTATTATTACAAACTATTTAGCTATTTACAAAGTATTGCACAACGTTTCGCTGCATGAACAAATTGTTTATTATTCGACAATGATCTTTTCTTGAATCCTTTAGTTTTTCAGTAAAATATTTTTCAAGCGCTGTCGGAAGAGTAGTCTCCCGCGCAGCCGTTATTTGTTTCGTCACGCAACGTTCCTCCCCATGGGAGAGGAGCGTTGCGTGACGAGACAAATAACGGCTGCGTGGGAGTCTATCAGAAGAGTGAAATAACCTGTAATATTTACACTCATTTTGGGGCCTATTTATGTTCTAAAAAGCCTTATAAAGAATGATAAACTACATATATAATGCTGATGCACATCGAACTTGTTATTTAGCATCATCTACAGTTGACCTTATCAAGAAAGGTATTCATCACCTGAAGAAGCGCACGTGCTTAAAGTTTGTTGAAATTCCTAAGAGTGACAACCATCACGGTAACTACGTAAAGTTTTTTAGTGGCGAAGGGTAAGTTTGTATTTATTTCATATTTATTTTTATTTCTATTATTAAATTGATTTGTTTGTTGTTGTTACAGTAACTATTCATAAATTATCCATTCCTTATTTTCGTATTTATTGTTATCTGTCAATTATTTTATAGTGAGCTCCTGTAATTGCGGTTTAGTGTGCAGCAACCCGCCACGATTAACTTTAGTTATTTGCGGGTTGCTAATATAATTTGTTTTATTATTTGTAAATAAATTGTTGTTGTTGTTGTTGTTGTTGTTATAAAGGCCGCGTTCTTACATTATTTGGTTTACAAATCGCGCCCTTAAACACGACCACGGTTCAGTTCATTGTCCATAAACCAACACTACAGCGAGAACTATTTGATCTCATGCCCTTATAACTTTGGTCCCATATGGTGTTGGAATGTTATTTAAAACTTTGTGATCAGTTTCTGAATTTCTCCGAAGTTTACCGAACACTTCCAACAATTTAACGAAGAAGTTCCAAAAATTTACGATGTTTATTCAAAGGTCATTTTGCGAAATTTCGCGAAAAGTACCGGGGAAGATACGAAGATGTTTCGAATATATAGCCCTCTACATATCTAGTTCTTCAGACCAGGCCCTATGAAACTACCGTACGTTGAATACGACCCATAACATACTGCAGAATATGCAACGGCTTTCCAGCCTTCGGATTAGCTGTACCCTTCACGACATAGGATAAATTATGACATGTAGTAAATGTCATGTCCAAACGAAATAATGACAATAACTTTTCAAAATGTATTCTCTTTATTATTTTTTTAGATTTCGTTCAATTGCATTCTCTCCTTAAGACAAGCTATGAATCATATCCCCTGATTTAATGTGGATTTACATTGTAGCTTTAAGCTTTAAGGCCGTGGCCAGATCCTATTTGCCAATACATATCTAGAACTGTTAGTAAAATACGCTGTACCAGGTGTGTTTTACAATCTATGGATTACATTTTATCACGTTCGAGCCAAGAGAGGCTATTCAGCATTATTCCAGTTTTGTTTATGTTTTTGTATTTTATTATTTCATGTATACTGATAAAGTTCTGCCACAAAGACATTGCCATCCTACATTAGAGCACAGCTATTTAGCATTATTCCCTTCCGCGGCCAATGGCGATTTCTGTTAGTTTATATATATTCAGCAGTCTAACGGTATTAAACTGTTAAATATTTCTGTTGTTGTTGACGTTGGTGCTTTCTGTTTTAAATTTAAAGATGCTTTTCAAGGATTGGCCGAGACCCCAATGGCCAGGAACAAAAAATCTCCATTGGCATCGGATGCGAAAGGCTTGGGACTGTTGTTCACGAGATTATGCACTCTTTAGGATTTTTTCACGAACACACAAGGCCTGACAGAGAAAAGTACATCAAAATCGACTGGAAAAACATTGAAAAGAGTGAGATGATAACTAATTGCTCCTTTTCAGTCATTTGACTTCGTTGGATAAAGTTCTTAAGTGAACCATTTTATAGTTGTTTTTGTTTTCTGGTAATGCTGCTCGGTTCAGGTATTTTAACATTTTGTTCTGATTCAAACACTTTCTTATAACAATTAATGAATGATATTTCGAGAGAAACCGGTTAATTATCAATGATACTTTTTAACCAGCAGAAAAGAGTACTCGCTTCGCAAAAGTAGAGCCAAAATGACACCAACGCCGCAACTCTCATGAGATATCCTGAAGAGTAGTTTAAAATGTTTTTCTGACGAAGGTCCACCAAGTAGTTTTATATCTTTTCTTCAGAATGCAATATTGCCATGCTTGTAATGGGTTACACATTTAATGTAAGATCCAAAACATGCGTAAAACGTTTTTGAAGCCAATATGAAACCTATGTGGAAACTCAGAAAGTAATGCGACATAACTTTGAAAAATACAACCTTTTGTTCCTTAACCCTCGGACGTACACGCAAACGTATACCCCAACCGTGGGGTTTTTGCGATGTTGCAATATTTCGGAAATATTTTACATCTCATTGATAGCCGGCGATGTGCTCTACAAGATAAGGTAAATATTATGGGTTGGGGCGCTGCTGGGGGTCAGTGACGTCATCCAAAATGGCCGCTAAGGTGGCCGCCATCTTGGATTTTACTAAAAATTCAAATTTATCAGAAAAATGCGGAAATTCCAAATATTGTCGGCTAGAGTTGCAAAATAACATACAATCAAACATTTTGATGCTTTTGGTAGCATTTTACATGTTTTTTTCGCTGAAAAAAGGTTAAAAACACACTTTTTTCTTCAAAAATGGGTTGACCACATGTCAACACATCTTAAATGGCCTTGAAAATATCGGAGAAAGACCTTAAGGGGGGGGGGGGGGTGGCAACCCCCCCCCCCCTATACGTCCGAGGGTTAATTAAACAATTTCTTCAATTTCGTTGAAGTAAGCTGGAAATAAAACGCATTTTACAAGTGCGACCCAAGCATACATGTTCACATAAGCGCTAACATAAATATAAATATATTTCTACCGCATGCTATAAGCACAAGCATAAGCATAAGCACAAGGTGACATTTGCAGGTCCAGTGCCTTAAAAATCTGTCAACCCATTCACGCGAGAGTATAATTTGGCGGCACTGGCAATCATAAGCCCATTAGAAAAAGAAAAAAAAAAAGGAAACATTTTCCTTTTCTTGTGCGTTTATGCCTGCTTTTATACCTGTGCTTATGCCCACTCATTTGTTGCCTCTTTCCTCTTTATTTAATGTCTAATGCAAGATCATTCATATGGTGAGTATGAGTTTTATTGAAATGTCACGGGACACTACAAGTAAAAGTATTATTTATATGGAAAGGCATAAAACATAGCTACGCTTCAAAATAAGGGGAAGAGATATTTCATAACGTTTATTAATTTTTATTATACTAACACTTCTATCATTTTTAGAACATGCTCACAATTTCGCAATGTACCCTCGCGATCTCGGATCCAGTTTTGGCAAACCGTATGATTACGAAAGTGTGATGCACTACAGCAAGTATGCATTTGCTAAAGATTTGAAGACACCCACTATTGTACCGACTGACAAGAAGGCTGTCATTGGCCAAAGGCTGGGGCTGAGTTTTTACGACAGAGAGGAAATTAACAAACTGTATCACTGCAAAGGTGAGAGGAAACATTACGTTTATTAGTGGGAAAATACAAGCATAGTCAATATCGATACATACATATCCAACATTGATACATACAAATTTAATATTGATACAGCTTCTAAAAGCATGTAGCTAGCAATGGGAATGCTTTACGTCTTTGTTACAGTAAATTATTGCTAACAGTTTCTTAGGTGTTTTCTTAGTGTCTCTTTTTCCCGTCGCCGAAGAAAACAGACCTTGAGCACCAGGTTGTTTTTTAATGTATTCATATATTGGGTTTGATAAGCTAAACATGCTGTTTGCAGGTCATTCTGCTGCCAAGACGCGAGTCATTGAATAATAGGGGGCTTTAGATCGGACGACGAGTACGAGATTGAGTACGAGGACAACTTTTATTAAAACTCTGTTCGCGTGCTCTAAATAACCATTTACCACACATTTCTTTTTACCTAGAGCCTTCTTATCTTCTAGTTTGCAACAGGAAAGACCGACAGCTCTGGGGACTTGACTGGCTTTAAATTCAAAAGTCGTACTCGTACCCAAATCTAAAGCTCGATCCCTATTAACAAAACCACTGCAATAAATGACTAAATTATTTTGCAAGTGCTGACATATCAGGGCACCCAACGAACCAGGACAACAAACAATCTTTGTTAAAATGCATTATTTTACATAAATAAAATAAAATAAAATAAATGATATAAAATCATTTCCAGGTGTTCTTCTACGTTGCTGGGAAAAATATATCTGTTCCTTTTTTCCAGCATAAAACGTGGGATATTGCCAGCCAGCTGGATGGAAAAATGTCTGTTTCTGTGTAGTCTTCAGAAGACTACACTACTGGGAACAGCGAGGATTTTGAGAAAGGTGTTGGAGCTTTAGAGTAAAGAGAAAACCCTAGGGGACCTTTGGTCATGGGCTATGACCCGCTCCCTTAGGAAACAATTCGGAAAAAGATCATCCAGTTCATTTATGAAGATAATAATAATAATAATAATAATAATAATAATAATAATAATAATAATAATAATAATAATAATAATAATAATAAGTTACGAAAAGGGTTCTTGGGAACTAACGAAACATTAATGGCAAAATATATATGAAGCTTTTTTGTTTATTGTTTTGTACATATACTGCCGTCTCAAATCTGTCTCAAACGTGTTCGGATGTCTCTAAGTACTGCTTAAATTTGTTACTACGAATCTGAACCCTTTTAAGCTGCAAAGTGACCAACATCAAACTTCTCCTCACAAAATCCATACATAATCAAGAGAAAAGGTCATGAGAATTAATGCAGTGATCAGCAAAAATAAATTACTTTGTTCTTTGAATGAATCTGTGAGAAATGTATATAAACCAGTAAGGAGAATTTGTATGTTGGTATCGGGACTTCTTTCTCAAGTCAGCCAGCGCAAAAATGGTAATGAAAAAATATATATACAGAATATTTTGCCAGCCAGCAAGAATTCTGCTGGGGAACGGATAAAGTAAGGAACAGATTCATTGGGTGCCCCTGACGATCGACAAATCAACTAATATCGATCGCGTACCCTGTAGCCTGGGAGTCAGCAGTCGAAATCTCAACAGCTAGTACCTTTTTTGCGTCGTAACACTACCAACATTTTATTATCTATTTTCAGAGGATTGTGTCGACAAACATAGCCCATACAAGTGCGTGTTGCTTAGTGACATGGGAATGTGCTCAAGCCAGTTGCACCAACAAAAGATGATTGAACTATGTCCTAAGACTTGTAATTTTTGTGGTAAGTATCAGCCAACAGTGTGAAGAATTTTAGCGTTACAGTCTATTTTGATTAAAGCGTGAAACCAAAAGCTGGTTTAGAGAAAAATGCATGGCGGTGTTTCCGAGGATGAATTCCGCTGGAGTTTGTGATTAATGACGTCACTTAACGGAATACAGAATTTTGCATAATGTCCTACAATTGAAATTGACAAAGGGGTTAGAAAAATGTTAGGCTTTGAGAGGGAACGTTCTCTTTTTGTTTGTGAAACAAGAGCTGGACTATTCTTGAATGTCTGATCTCGCAGGTGTGTTGGTTTCAGGTTTACTGAGCAATCGTCTATTGTTCTTTGTCTATAGAAAAGAGGGACTCGGCAGCTAAGGATAAAGTTTGAACAAAGAAATTGTACATGACTTTTGAGTGATACAATGTAATATTTGAAATATTTGATAATAAATAAAAACCTTATTTTTATTTGTGTTCTATTGAATTGATTTGTACGCTAAAGCTATCATTTGTCCCACGGCCTGGATGTACACATGTAAAACTGCAATTTTGAGTGATGCCATGAAACTTCATTAACCTGAAAGCCAAAGCGAGCAAAATCAACACATCGACAACTTCCAATCCTGCCTTTTTGCGTCCTTCTGTTACAACATTAAACATGGGTTTATTTATAAGCCTTCACCTTAGCAGTCATAAAAATGTTATTGATTCGTTCCAAAAATATTATATTTTTATGATTTATTTAAGTTTCACGGGGTGGGCTGACTAGTTTTATGCCGCTGAGACCCGAAAAAAAAATACAAACATTGCCGTTGCTGTTAAAAAATAACAACTAACTTGAGAGCCCAATAATGTTTTCAATCTACAAATACATCAGTGAAGTTTGCTCAGCTATAATCTCAGATAATAAACTACGGGTTATTTTATACAAATAATCGCTTCCGTGCGTAACTTTAATGAGAAAATTTAAAAATGTGGCACCTGATGGAAAGTAATTCTATATATAAACAGAAACTGTAAATGACTCTAAATCCTAAGTAAGAATAATATTTCTGTGCAGTCCACGTTTCCAAGATTAACAACCGTTTGAATTTTAAGAAAACTAAAAAAAAAAAAACGTGCCGATAAACAAACACTTGCCTATAGCAGTCTAATACTCGGGCGAGTTCACTTTCTATAATCTCTTTCTTTGCTTCAAGTGGAGAGTTTTGGCAGCTTAGTCATCCCTAAATCCTGAAAAGTATCAAAGTAATACGATTTTTATCCAGCGCGTTTCAATCGAAGTTTTACCTTGTTGTACAAATGGACCTAAACGGCCAATGTTTCTTCGTCGCGAGCGTCACGGATCGTGACATGATTAATACTTACAGTTAACATTTATCAGTCTACCCCGAAACGTATAAGTGAAATACTGAATGAGAAAATAGTTTCCAAATATCTAAAAAGGCAACCATCTTCGACTGTATCATGACTAACAAGTTTGTCAGTAGAAGAGGTAGCTCACACTCATTAAAATAGGGAATAAGCTATTACAGCGTAGTAATAAAGCGTCAACTGATTATGCCTTTTATTGCCGAATTTAATGATGGCATAAGTTAATACTTACCTTGATGTGTGGGGGTGGGCTTTATTCCACTGGGATGTTTGCGAAGGTCAGATAAAATAGCATGAAAAGCGAAAGCAGCCTGTATTGAATATAGCACTTCTCAAACAAAATGTTTAGTTATTTATTTTTTTCGTCTCCTTTGACAGAGCTAATTTTGTTGTAATGGATTGATTGTATGTATCACATTAACTAATGCTAATTAATAACAACTTTTAAGTTGTTATTTAAAAATGCTGTATTCTTTCCATAAAAATAAAAAAAACGGTTGCTGGAAAACCATTGGTTGGTTTCCTTCTTTCAAAGTGCGTCAAATTAAAATTGAAATATGAAACTTTATCTTTCAATCAGCGGAAAACCAAAACTTTGGATTCTGTAATACTGCGAATTCAAAGCTTCTTCACATTTCAGTAGTAATAAGCAGTGATAACGTGATGGATATGAAGTATTTATATTTACATTTATATTTAGTTATTCGTACTACTGTTTTTGTAATTTTAGTTTAGCTAGATATATTTTCTTGTAACAAAAATGTCACGGAAATGTGAAAATAAAGTATTGTTATATTATCATTATTGTATGATGGAAGCATACAAACTATCCAGTTCACTGGGACATCTTGTGTTCTTATGGCCAGACTCGTGTTTTCCGACGCTAGCGCTTATGAAATGATTACATTTTAAAACTACACGAACTGAGAAACCGACTTTTCTCTGTTACAAATCCCTACCAAAATGCCTGAAGAAAGACACGGATATACAGGTAAATTCGTTTTTTTTTATTACAAAATACGTTAGTATGGGCCAACAAATACACATTTTGTCAAGTGATTTGAATCGTTAAATTTCAATATTTAATTTAATTTCCACATTTTTTTTAGCAAATGCCATCCAAAAGTATTCTAACAGTAGTCTTTAATCTTTAATTGTTGAGAGACTTGCCTTTGCTCTGTTTTTGTTGTCAAAATCTTTTAATTTTTAATGACCTTTCAGAAAATGTATACGTATCTGTAGCTTGAGAGAAAATCCTAGTGTCCTGTTCTCTTGTGAGACACCCATCTACAGTGAAAATTGTGTGGAACCCAACATACACAATGGTACAGGCACTCAAGGGTTGCATATATGTTTTTAGATAAACTCCACAGACGTGCTGCTAGTATTATCGAATGTAGACCTATTCCCAAATCTGATCTCCACCTTACTTTTACCCGGCCTTCTTCTATCTGACTAAAAGCACACACGGGAGTTTCATGCTTACAATACTAGAAACAAAGATTTCCTTAGGCTGCCACACGCTAAAACGTCCAAGTACAAAGGATCATTCCGAATTAATGGCGCACGTACCTGGAATGATCTCCCACTCAACATTAGGAAAGCATTATCCTACACTTATTTTACAAGTAATGTTAAGCGTTTTTTAAAGTCTGTATTTTGAATACTTTCTGTTAGGCATTTTAAAATACTTTTGTTCTATTTATCTAATATGTTATAGTTAAATATATTTAATAGATAATTACTGAGGCTCGCAGCATTATTAGGTATATTGTAGGCAGCTGAGGGCGCAGCCCGAAGCTGCCTGCAATATACCTAATAATGCTGTAAGCCGAAGTAATTATCTATTATAATTACTGTTTCTCATCAAAACCCATTGTTTTCTTTTTGCATTGTATCTTCGATTTTAGCCACCCCTTTGGCTGTTGTTTTCATTTTGAATACAGTTATAACAATGAAATTAGCACTTATTGTTGTTACGTATACAGTGTGGTGGCCATTACGTAACCCCCAAATCCTCAGTTGTTGTGAAGATTATTTAGCTAATGACAATTTATCCTCACAAAATCGTATTGTTCTCCCCGCCTATACATTATATCCTCGATTTTAGTCGCCCCTTTGGCTGTTACATTGATTTTGAATAGGTGGTTTTCATGTTACGTCATCGCCGCCATGCTGGTGGACATAAACAATAGTTCTCTCATTAGCTCCTTTTGTTCGTCCACCAGCATTTGTTCGTTTCACTATTGTTATCTATGTCTCTAGAGATTGATTGCAAACCACCTATACAGCTATAACAATGAAATTAGCACTTCTTGTGACTACGTACACTATACAGTGCGGTGGCGATTACATAACCCTCAATTCCTCAGTTGTTGTGAGGATTATGTAACTACGATCATGTGTGAACATTAGTATTGAATTTATTTGTTGTTGACGAGAATGTTCACAAAAATTTGCATACTTTATAACCCAGAGTACTCAGTCATTTTATTCAGTACCTAGCTCACTTGTTGGAAGCATGGAGGATTCATCGGAAGACGAATCAGCGATTTTTATCACGCAGAGTTCGCATCGGGGAGTGAATTTTTGCAGTACACCGAGGATATAAGTAAGACTAATAATGGGGGATTGGGCCATTTGCGTATCAAAAGGAAAGTTGTTCGGGCATATAAGAATTTGACTAATGTAGATCGTTGCCCGGTTGAACTGTATAAGAAATATATGTCTCATGTCCCAATGGAAGTCAGCGATAGCGTGTTTTATTTGCGAGCTTTGCATAAGCCAAAAGGGGACATCTGGTATTACAAAAAAGGAACGGGGAGAGAAACTTTGGGGAATGTGGTAAAGAAAATTATGAAAAAAGGGGGGTTCGATGGACACTATACTAATCATTCCCTTCGGCGTAGTTGTGCTAAGCGATTGCATGATGGCGGTGAACGTGTACCAAGGGGGGAAAAGGGCGTATAAATGTACGTCATCGACACTTAAGAGGAAAGCAAGTGAAATCTTGCAGGGAACGACTTCAAAACATGTTGGAATTAATGTCGAGGTAAATGAAGAAAAATGTATTAAGGAAGATGATGAACACAAGTGCAGTGAGCAAAAAGAAGAAAAGGGGTTAAAGGAAAAATCCATTGAGCCAGAAACAAGTGAAGTTTGTAATCAGTCCTTGTATGAGGTGTAAACAAGTTACGATTTATAATAAATTGAATATCTTTGTGTTCACATATCTCCTGGAATAGTTTTCTTGTGTACTGTTTATTTTAGAAAGTTATATCTTCAGTTGTACATTACATAGTGGGATTCCAATTTAAACAAATGTTAGCGGCAAAAATAATAAGGGTAAGACCCAAACGGTCTTTTAATAACGAAATCATCAGGGCGGGATACTTAAACCTGGTAAAAACGGGCTAACTGCAATATTTTTAAAAAATATTGCAGCGTGCACACTGCAATATTAAAAATATTGCAGTTAGTCTGTTTTAGCACATTTAGTATTACCCCTGATAATTTCCCTTGCTAACAAAAAGGACCGCCCCCGTTTTCCTCAGACACTTGGAATCAAAACTCCTAATCACACTGCAATCGTTGATATAATGCAGAGAGAGAACAATAGGATTTGATGAGGATCAGTAATTATTTAACTGTTATTCATCGAGGACGAGCCGAATATGAGCTGATATGTATAACCAACGAGGCGCCCCGCCGAGTTTGTTATATATCAGCTCATATTCGGCGAGGCCGTGATAAATAACTGTTTTAGTAAATTTTCAAACACTCAAATAACCGGAAATTGGAAAAAAAAATTATTTCCGTTCCAAAAAAATACATTTCTGTCACGTCAGTGAACAAGTGTCACATGACCGCTTCGCAAATCGAAAGCGAGTTAATGCTAACAAGCGGCGAGATCGAGACGAATGTTTCTTTCAAAAGTAGTTTCTTTCAAAATAAGTTCGAGAAGAATGTCAAAGTTTCCCTAAAAATAAGTCTTAATCGGACTGGCCGAAATGGTTATGCATTTAAACATAACAATTGTGGAAATTATACTGCGGACGAGAAAAGATTTGCCCGCCACGTGCGAAAAACGCCGTGTTGTTGGAACTCGACTGATGAATTCCTAAACTGATTGTGCTTTCTTGCTGAGGTGTAAAAAGACTTCAGACAGTCATTTAGTCTAGTTTTGACATTTCCTCGATGGTTTTAACCGTAAATTTTTGCCCACCAGGACTGTTAAGCCACTCTGAAATAAGATAAACATTCAGTTTAATTACGCATAATTAATTGACAATTACGAAAGTTGCGAATGCTGTTATGATTTTTGTGTATATTTTGAGCGTCTAAAGATGAATTATACACACACTTACCAATAAAAATATTCATTCCTAACTGCGTGGCTCTTTTGGTGTTGGCCGGGGTCGCATTTTCAACCATTTGTTGAATTTCTAGGGGCGAAAGGTCACCAAATCTCGCCATTTATTTTTCCGCGACGAGAAAAACAATTTTTTTTTCGCGTTATTCGTGATCATTTTTCCATATTTGGGCAAATTAAGCAATAACGACTCAGATCTGTAGCGGTGGGATCAATCAGAAATCTAAAAAATCATTATCGAGAGGTAAAAATTTCCTAATGTAAATTATATGTTAGACAGGGTTCTATTCAAACTAGCAATTACGCTAAATTAGATTTTCCTTTTAAATATTTGGTAAAATAAATAAATAAATTTTATTCCTTCGTTTTTTTTTTTTTTCACATTCAATGATCAGTTTTAGAAGCTCTATTAAACACTCGAAAGAGTGTTTCATCAGATTTTCAAACACCTCGAAGTGGGTTAAAAAAATACTCGGCTGCACCTTGTTTTTCAACCCACTTCTCAGTGTTTGGATATCTGATGAAACACAGCTCCTTGTGTTTGATATGTTACTTGAAATCCTGCTTTCGTGGAATAGCCCTTTGTAGTGTGTAGATAGCTTGAGAGGAGACTTGTTTAAAACCACAACATAAGACTAACATTTAATTTTTTAAAGTGTTTTATTTGCTAATGCTTTTTTAATGAGAAATTCATCAAAGATCACTCGCAAGTTGCAAGCAGTGGCTTTCAATTCTTTTCAACCCTTTACGAAAGCGTTACCAGTGACACTCGTCATTTCCTAAAAAGAAGACAACAAGAAGAACTTTAAGGCACTTGTGAAACATTTATTATTGCAAGACCAACAAAAGTATAACTTAAAAACACTTTTTTTCGTGTTTCAAAGGGGTTCCAAACACTTCCAAGTGTTTGTCATCCAAATGAAACATGTTATTTGTGTTACCTTAAAACAAATAAAGTGTTGAATTGAAGTATGATTTCACTTATAAGCCTTTATACGGTAGTTACCTAGAAAAAAGGAAACAAAACAGATATGGTACTTATATTAGATAACGCTATTGGAACCTGGTGATTTCTTTTCCTTGATTGTCTCCTTACCGACAGCTTCAAAAAATGGCTGCTTCGTCGTCTATGTAGGTGTCCGAAGTATTTCAAAAAATATCCACCTTGTAACTATCCCATGCCTACGTTCAAACTCGTTAGAGTTATTGGAACAAACGTAATACAATAATTGACTTCATGTTAATCTGGTGCCAAGGAAAATCGGCCAAATATATCTTAATTAATATTAAGAGCTATACATACAGGCATTGCAGGTTTTCCTGCAATATACGAAATACTGTCCACATCTGTAGCTCATCATTATGTATCTACAGAATCCGTAACTCTGGATATCTTTACAACCTGCACACAACAAATATTATGATACTATAGTCAATCTTGTTAGATTTTACTCAGACCGTGTTATATTATATTGTATATTATATTTTAGTATATACTGAAACAGTGGATAGCGTTGTTGACGCGCTCTGATTGGCTACTGAAACTCAGAATAGCAAGTGCTATTCACCTTCCAGCAATTTGCGCGCGAAAATTGTAATCGTTGACAGGAATAAATGAGTTAAAAAGCATCATTTTTGTTATATTATCTCACTGTTTCAGTAAATATCCACCACTACCCACCTACACTGAGGTGAATAGCTGTTAAATATTACATTTATATGATATTCATATTAATATGATATTCATATTGGAGGAGGCTGGCGGGGTAAAGTAAAATAAATAAATAGCTATAATCAATTAGCGCTAAGAGTTTCTATAAACGCTTTTGCGCTTATACCAGTGATGCACACAATATGTCACACATAATATGTTATATAAAACACATGTTGCATTTTTCACATTGGTACATAATATATATAGATAGGCTTAGCCTAACAGCGGAGCTCTCTGAACAGAAACGATGATGATGATAAGCTTAACTTAGGTGAAAGGTCGGAAGCACAAGAAAAATTAGAAATAAGATTGACGACCAGGCTATTTTTCAATTCTAGCAATTCTCAAAAACAGTAAGCTTATTACGCGACCGTCTGCACAGTACAATTCCACAAAAGCTCACTGTTTGAGAAATGTGAAACCTCTCTTGAGTAGCAAACCGCGAGAAAAAAGCAGGGAAAAACGATTTTGCAAACCGTTTTCTCCGCTAAACACAAGAAAAGTGGTTTTTTTTTCTTTTAAAATGTTTTATTTATCAATAACAAATTCCTAAAGTTTACAATATTATACTAAGAGGCTAGTCATTTCCGGTTACAAGGCATCGTGAGTTAAAGCTAGTCATTTCCGGTTACAATAATACAAGGTCAGTTCCGGTTTACAGTCACTTGAAAGTCTAGTCCATAAGGGTCACAAGGGTCATTAGAGTCACAAGCTTTGACTGTTGTATTTCACAAATATTCGGATGACACCACAAAGCAGAAAATTTCTGTTCGGTCATTCGGGAGGAATCAATTTGCCCGGGAGGGGGGGGGGGGGGGGGGGGGGTGCTGCCATATATGAGCTATATAGGTATGTGCCGCTGTGAAGGGTATGGTTTTCAGGCAGTTTAGTCTGGGATAGGGTTTAGTAATCAGAGATTTTTGGTCTAGAATAGGGTATCATTTTCCACGAAACTGATCAGTTGCATGAAGAATTTAGTGTAGACGAGGTTTACTGGCAAATGGCATTTAATAATCGGTAAGGTGTGCTGTATGACATTTTTACTGACCCCTGGTATCTTAGACTGTGATAGTGAATGAGTTTCTGCAAAATAGTGAGTCTAGAAAACGTCTAGGATAAGGTAGGATTTTTCGGTGTTTAGTCTAGAATAGGGTTGCAAAATGCAGCTAAAATGGTCTAGTAAACTGGTTAAGGGTCTCAGAGTCCCAGCGGCACACCCCCGCCCAAAAATTTGCAAAGTCCCCCCCCCCCCCCCCGGGGTCGATTTGCAACATGTCATTCCTTATGTCCCTTACAGTGGCCGGAGAGTTCTCAGTGCCATTGTGAAAAGTTGCTTTATTTCAAAAAACCCATATACCATAAAGTATGGTCTTAATGAAAAAGCATGCTGGCATGTCATTCTCATCGTCAGCAGAAGTCCATAGGTAAAAAGAAAATAGTCCTAACATTAACTAAAAACCTAGTATTGAGTAGTGCCGACAGGGTGGGAGTGAAAACACCCCACACCTTTCCACAGGTTCAAATTTTAATCTAGCTTGGAAAGGCATGGTAACCAGTTATCCGGTTCCACATTTGCAGTACAGTACCATTGCTAAACCAGACACCCAAGATTCGCATTCTTCACACCCAGGTCAGGCCATAAGGAGTGTCCGGACGTGAGCACCAAGCTCCTAACCTCATGGCTTCTGTACTCTTTGCCACATTTAATTTAGTCCCTGTACCTGTCTCATATTTTACAAAACATGTGGAGTCATCCGCATATTGGCGAATTTTAAAACGCTTTCCTCAGGATTCTGGAAGGAGAAAACCTTCAATAGTATCATCCTTTCTTATACTGGTAGCCAAAACTTCTACGCATAAAATGTACAAAAGTGGAGACCGGGGATCCCCACCCAAGTGGAATTTCTTTGGTCAAAAAAACTATTAACTATAATTTTCATATTTGCTTGACAGTATAATGTAGAAATCCACCGCTGGAAATTAGGGCCAAATCCAAAACGACTTAAAACATTGGTAAAAAGTTTACCAATGTTTCTCTACCCTGTCAAAGGCTTTCTCTTGATCAATATTCAGCAAGATAACAGTTTCATTGGTAATATTTATATTACCTAGAGTGTCACGCAAGAGAAATAAATTCTCAAATATCGTCCTACCTGGGACGGAACAAGTTTGATCTTCTTGAAATAATCGAGGGTAACACTTTTGAAAGTCTGTTTGTAAGAGCTTTTGAACAAATTTTGTAATCAACATTGAGTAGCAAAATGGCCGGGCCACCAATTTTTGAGGTTTTCTTATCAGCGTTCAGATTGTAAAGTAATCCAGTCACGCTTCCTTGCATTGAATCACTGAGAGAATTATTTTCCAAACTAAATTTATAATTTCGAACAGAATAGGGCCTAACAGATCCCACAATTTAGCGTAAAATTCTTGAAGAAATCCTTCTGAACCGGGGGTTTTTCCTGAAGAAAGTCCACGCATAGACAAATTCGGCTAACGCATTGTTGTACCCAATTCAAACCTTTTGGGATTAGAACTCTTTGTTCGTCATATTTCCATATCAATGAAGCATTGACATGGAAATTATATGGAAATATTGTGAACAAAGAATCTTATTCCCAGAAGGTTTGAATTGGGTACAACAATGCGTTAGCCGAATTTGTCTATTGCGTGGGTAATTTCAGCCAAAGATAAAAATCCTTCCGGCGCAGGATAAAATTTCGCTCTCACTTAATCTGTTTTCAAGTTTGTTCAAAAATTCGGTTTGGACTGTTAAATTAACAGGTTCTTGCAAGTACAAATTACGGTAAAAATCGAAATGAGCCGGAGTCTTGTGAAAAGACAGTATTGAACAGTATTTTTCTGAGCACGTGTTGCTTCGAGCGTAAAAAAGAATTTGGTAGGTTTTTCACCTTCTTCAAGCCATTTGACTCTGCTACGAATTTGGCTTCCTCTCATTTGGGATAAATTAATGGCCCGAATTTCTCTTTCAAGCGTTTCTATGGTGGTTTTCGCTGAGTTATCTCCTTCAATAAGAGTCCGTTTAGCTTCGATCAAAGAATTTATAGTTGCGTGGCCTTTTAATATCGCGATTTAACTTATATGCGTTGTTTACTTCGACCAAAATCTATAGCAACTAATTTTATAGATTCTTTAAGAAAATCCCACCAAACTTGAATAGAAGTAAATGCTTTCCGGTACAATACATGTTTCTTAATAATTTCTGAGATCATATCGCAAATATCAAATTCTAAATTTAGCCTCCAAAGTCCTGGTCCACGGGAAAATGCATTATGCAAATTGGGCTTAAATCAACAGAATCATCGGAAAAAACACAAGGCAAAATTTCACATTTTAAAGAGGAATCATACAAGTCCTGAGCAATAAAAAAATTATCCAAACGTGTACCGATAGTTTTATCCGCATTAAACCATGTGCATTGTATTTTTCAGTCGGCCGTGTTTTTTTTGCGCCAGAGGACAGTTGTGCAGATCTTTCAAATCCATGGAAATTGTAGGATTTCCTCCAAACTTATTAGAAACGTTTTCAATGCAGTTAAAATCGCCAGCAATAATTTTAAAAGAGTTCGGAAAAAATATTCATGAATTGTGTCATAAAAGTAAGTTACGTTCACTTGGATTCGTGGGTGCATAAGTATAAAACTAAATTAATTTTCGTGTCGTCGAGTTCAGTTAAAACACTAACAATTCTACCAGAAGAATCTTTTTTCCACTGTAAACATTTGAAATCAGTATTTTCAGCGACAAGAATGGCAACGCCGCCGTGTTTACCAAGAGAGGGCGACCAGAAACTTTTGCCGCGCCATTTAGCTGTCAGAGAATTTATCGCATTTTGTCTTGTCGCTAAAGTTTCTTGTAAACAAATAAAATCAGAACGGGAATTTTTCGCAAAATCAAAAACAGAGCGTTGTTTGGCTTCATTGCCAAAACCACGGATATTCAAAGTTGTAAATTTAGCTCTGAATGCAAAAACTTGGAGAAAATTCTTCCGGTAAAATTAATACATAAGCTTAAGCTTAAGTTAACTTAAGTCTTAACTAAACAATTTTTGCAAATCAACAGACAGTTACTTGCTTGTTTGTCCGATGTCCAGTGTTTCTCCTCTTCGGCAAAGGTTGTTCGCCGTCATATTGAGAAAGTTCGAGAGTTTTAGTGTCCGTTTTCTCCGCTTCTTTGGTACTGGAATCCGTAATAAAATCAAACATCTCCCCGCATTGAAAAATGTATGAAGTTCCTCGAAACAAGATTTTATCTCTGAAAGCTCTTCTTTTTCTACTAAAGCGGCTTCTGAGTATCCCTTAATTAGTATTCCTGTCTTGAGTAGCAAACCGCGAAAAAATCCAGGAAAATAACGACTTTAATTTAAACCGTTTTCTCCGCTCAGTAAACACAGCAAAACATCAAAGTGTTTTTTCCCAGCTGACGTGACATTCGGCCGTGTAACCGCGCGAAAAAAAAAGCCTCGCTTTGGTTTCAACATGACGTCGTACGCGCATGTTTTGCGACGTCATACGCGCCCGCGAGCTAGTCCTGCGCGATGGAGCGACGGCGGAGGGCACACGCGCGCCCGCGAAACATTCCGCTAGCCATGACCATGAAAAATGAAGGGCATCGGTTCTATGAGTATGGAGCTGCGCAGCCAGGCCTTCGGCCTGGCAAGTGCTCCGCTAAAAAGTTCGCATGCTGTCAAACTTTCGATGCAACATTTCTATTCTTTCTTAAAGGGTTGTTTTGCGATGCAATCATTTGGCCACCTTCCTCAACATGTTACCCTAACGTTACGTTCGTTTAGCCAACCAATAAGCATGCAACATGTTGCAACAAGTCCCACTAACTATGTTGCGCAATGTAGCATTTTACTTTAACTTTGCACTAAAAGGCGTTATGTACTTTTTCTTCATCTATTTTTAGTGCCCTATAGTATTTCAAAACTTTGCATTGAACTTTGATGGCAATCGATTTAATTGAATGAACGACATTCTTTCATTCTTTGCGCCGCTCGTCCGGCTCGTGTGCGCTCGCTCGACCAACTAAAAGAAAAATAAGAGACTGCTCGCTGCTTAGCTTTCTGGCAATCACTAAATAATTGCTAGATAAACCAAATTGTATTGCTTGTCTGTTAAGAAAGCTTCTGTTTACAATTTCGATGAAGCGATTTTGCGTGCGCTAAGTGCGAAGTTAGTCATATGCGCCCTGTCGATGATGACAACGCACCCAGAGTAAGTGACTCACCACCCCATGCATGCCGGTTTCTGTCCTCTAAACATTGTCCCCACTAGACCATCGGTGGGTGTAAAAATTTCGTCACCGACAATTTGCCGTTTGGACGTGATTAAAGGCCAAACGCTATTTCACATTCCCCATTGAAAAAGTCGGGTATTGAAATATAAAACAATAGAAACAAAAGCCGCATTGTTTTTAAAAGTCCTAACTATAACAATAGGCAAAGTTTAATTTGAACTGGTGCCCACTGAAAGAAAACATATATCTTACTCGTTTGTGGACATGGGACACTCCCGCATCTTCTAGTTTGTTTGGAGTACCCTTGGCATCGCCTCCCATTAAATGCAGGAGCCGGATTGGTACATGTGCGTTGTCTTGTTTGCCTTCCTCCTGACCCGCATGTGAGGCTGCAACTACTATATGGGCCCCAAGACGACCAACCACCATTAACTATAACGAAAAGAAAAAAAAACATTAGGGTGTAACTATCTTTATACAATATTTTGGTTTATCAGCCAATTCGAATTATAATAGTATGAAAAACTTCTTAGCTGTGTTTCTTAGCTGTTCTTTCTGGTACTTGTCTCCTGACGCAGTTATTCCGCAATCGGCAGAATAACATCTTATTCGGTGCCCATATTTAACAGTTAGGGTGGTGTTGGCAGAATGATACATCCAATAGCGGACCAAATGCATTTTCGCAATTGCAAAATATATGTCAATCAAGAGTAGTAACAGCGTGCGAGGGTTTCCTAACAGTCCCCTGTGTCTTGACACTGTTACTTGAGATCCTCCTGAGGCCTTCGGTATTTTATTAGAGCATTCCATGTATAAGTAAATATATTTATTAAAATTAAATTTTCTTAATCCCCGGTTTTCGATGACTCGATAACTACAAACTATATGTATACTTGAATTTTTAAAAAGGGTCCCAAATTGTCCAGAAGTTACATTTAGTATCGAAACGCTTTGCAGCGGCTTGCGTCGCTTCGATGATTCAATTATTTGGACAAACAAAACAGTTTTTTGGGGGCAAAAAAGCCCCCAGGAAGTACTGCAACACTGGCCAATTACTCTTCAAGCGAAATAACTCTCAAATCCCCCCTTCCCTCTTCCCCCTTCCCCCTCCTCCCACCCTCCGGTGCAATGTTGAGGTCACGGGCATAGAATGGTTTCACAGGTTTTTCTTTTTCAATCTCATATCTTGAATAACAACATTGAAGAAAGGGGAGGGGAAAGAAACCGGAAGTGAGCGATAGTCTATTTGTTTATCTCGGATAACAGGAAAGACAGCGCAATGTGAGCGATATTGTATATCTGTTTACCTTGAATTAAACAGCACGATTTCCAGGCAGCAGGTACATTGGTCCATAGCATAATGTGGTAAGAAGTATTGCTGTGTACAACTGAATTCATTGTGTTGAGGGACAAAACTAGGTGTTTCCTAGCGAAGTGTTATTTGTGCGTGTGATCCCGGTTTTCAAAAAAATCAGGTATATGTAGAAGTATATAATTATTGTTAACGGCATCCTACCACTGCATGGGCGGGAGTTACAGCTTCGTGTTTGTCTGTTAGGTCCTTCGCAGTTTCTCCCACCGTTTGATGGTGATGGGTTGTTGCACTTTCTGATTCTGTACTGTGAACCTCCCCCACAGTAGCGTTTGCTGCATCTACTGTAACTGCTCCACGCGGACCATTGGCCATCAACTACATTTATGGAGATATATATGTCTGCTATGCTCTTATGTAACGAATTTTTAAAATTTAATGTGCTTACTTATAACCCGGCCTGTGCTTGATTTTTTTCTCGTCATCACCTCTGAGACCAAATTTGACGGTTAATCTCTTGCTTTCAAGTGGTAGATGTAAAACCATCTCCTTGTAGTACAAAACAGTCAGTTTCAACCCGCCCCGTTTTCAACCATACAATTATACAATATTTCCGTTATAGCTACCTTCAAAAGATACATTGGCCGTTTTTATACTAGAGACGCATTATCCGTCTGCACTGGACGAACTTGGGCAAACATGTGTAGTTCGTCTGGTTATGCGTCTCTAGTATAAAGACGGGCACAAGACGCATTATCCGTCTAGACGAACTATCTTTCGAAATGCGTCTTGAACGACGCACTACGAAAGATAGTTCGTCTAGACGGATAATGCGTCTCTAGTATGAAAATAGTCATTGTTTTAGAGATATGTTAAGATTGCAGGATAAATAAACTATTCGATTAAATCAAATGAATTGTAATAGTTGAGCGCGAAGGTCATCATTAAGTTACAGGAATTATTAAATTGTGGCGATATTGATACAAAAACAGTAGTTTACTGCGAAATATTCATTTTACCTGGACAATTCTGGACGTTGCAGGCAGCTGATTGAAAAGACGCTCCTTGGCAGTTTTGTCCTCCACTTGCTGGGGAAGGATTGTCACATTTACGAGTTCTGCGTTTAAAACCTCCTCCACAAGTCTGGGAACAGCTTCCAAATGCGCTCCACTGAGACCACTGTCCATCAACTGTAGACAAAAAAAAATAGATGAGATAAAACGTTTCTGTCCTGTTGTTCACTTTGCCATTTTATTAAGTTTCATTAAATTATTTTGGCGCTAGAGCAACCTAGAGGTAATCCTTTCCCGAATACCGTGCTCATTTTATTCTCTGAGTACTGGAACGACATTATGTTCACACGATAACTGTATAATATCAGGTCAGATAAGAACGCCTGTAAACCTACTCAAGACATGTTAAGACTCCCTACAAGACTGCCTAGAATAACAACTATATTAAATAAGAGTTACATGTATCTTACCTGAACACACGTGTGCATTGCATTGTATCCCCTCTTGAGCGGGACCTTGACAGGTTTTTCCTCCAATAGAGGGTGCAGGGTTGGTACATGTTCGTGTTCTGTACCTCATCCCCCCGCCACAGCTTTTGCTACATGGTCCAAACGCGCTCCAGGGAGACCAGTTACCGTCAACTTAGAGAAAAGGTATTTGTTATTTAATGTTATTCGCAAGGAAATGGTTTTCGTTCAAGTCAGTGGGATATATTAAACATCGGAAATTAAAAACATTTTCAAATGAACAGCTATGTTATATACATTTTTTTCATACAGCACCCCAATTGAAAATCATGTGATGAAAATATATCTTGCTGAAGGGAAATTTAATTCTTTAACTGACTGTGGTCCGTTAATTTTATTATTTCTGCGGAAAATTGACTGGAATATGCATGGTGTTTTATCAACAACAAATCTTTATTATGGTGAATTATCTTGTCACTTGTTTTACCTGCACAGGCCTGCGGATTACAAATGTTTGATTGGTGAGATAACCCAGTGCAAGTTTTGCCACCGTCGGATGGTGCTGGATTATTGCATGCTCTACTTCGGTACTGAGAGCCTCCTCCACAGCTTTTACTACAAGGTCCAAACGCGCCCCAGGGCGACCAGTTACCGTCAACTAAGCAGAAAATGATGTTAGACAAATTGCCATTGTACGTTGATGATCGTGTTAATGTGCAGGTAGAGAGGGCAACGTGAAATAACAAAGTAAACAAAAATGGTTGCTGGGGAACTCTTATATGTAACTGTCTAGGCATCTACCAAGCTATTAAACACAGCGAAGTTCCGGTATAAAATGCTTTTAGGTCCTCCCCCATTTCACACCTTTTGTGTGTGAAATGCAAAATAAAGCGTCTTTCAGTCACAAAACGTGGTTAAATAAACCAACTAATTAAACCAAGAAAGAAAAAGAAGTTCATAAAGACTACTGATTTATATATAACTTTCATAAAGTTTTTCCAAATTGTGTTTGCAATGGCCTTAGTAATGACTTATATTTTTTTTGTCAGTTATTAATGCTTCAGTGGTTGATTGACGACTGGAGGTGAGAATGGCCTGGCCAGGCTCTTTTTATACCGGAACTTCGTGTTTAAGGGTAGGGTTTTCGAGCAGTTTAGTCTGGGATAGGGTATACAAATCAAAGAGTTTTGGTTTAGAATAGGGGATTGTTAAAGGGAAACTGATTAGTGGTATTCATATTGTTTCTGGAAAATAGCGAGACTGGGATAGGGTAGATGTTTTTGGTGTCTAGCTCAACGTGGCCCTGTACAGGGTAAGTAGTTCAGAGTCCCAGCTCACACCACAACCCAAACATATACAGACTACCACCGGCTAAGATTTACTTAAAGTTGCGATACTGGGGTTTATAGCTGCTCCAATCTGACTCGTAGCTCGGTTGGTTCTCCTGTCGGTTATCAGATCCGGAGTTCGAGACTTTATTTCATGAGGGTAGTACTGAATTCTCATCTTCACGTTATTCACTTTTCCAAACCCTTTCGAGATTGTGATAAGGTCATTCATGCATTCCAAATATTACACGACGTCATACCCACATAGCTTTTAGCGAAACTTTCGAGAAATGAACAATACCATTTAGCAGACAATAAGTGCCAAAAATGAAAGGATTAAAACGAAATGTTTCACCTGCACAAGCTTGTGTGTTACAGCTGTTTGATTGGTGAGATGATCCAGGACACGTCTTTCCACCACTGGACGGTGCTGGATTATTGCAGGCTCTGCTTCGGTACTGAGTGCCTCCTCCACAGCTCCTACTGCACGGTCCAAACGCGCTCCACAGAGACCAGCTACCGTCAACTAAGAAGAAAGGTATTCGTTGGACAATTTGTCATATAATTATATATTTGATAGTTATAATTATAATGATAAGATTTGTTAGATCTTTAGCTGGAGGCTGCATATTTCTGAACCTTAAGCAATGTAGTTTAAAAACATTGTGTCCAAAGAAACACAATATGAAAGAACGAATTTCTCTCACCTGCACAAGCTTGAGCGTTACAACCGTTTGATTGGTGAGATGGTCCAAGACAGTTTTTTCCACCGCTAGACGGCGCTGGATTATTGCACACTCTACTTCGGTACTGTGTCCCTCCTCCACAGGTCATGCTACACGGCCCGAACGCGCCCCAGGGAGACCAGTTGCCGTCAACTAAGAGGGATCGGAAAAAAAATCGTGGGATACTTTTTAAAAGAGTTCTCACAAAGTTAATTGCTTTCATAACCCTTTAACGCCCATGGAAGAGTGCTGAAGGGCTTTCATTTGAATTTTCACACGGTATATATATATATATATATATATATATATATATATATATATATATATATATATATATATATATATATATATAGGATTTCGCCCATGGACTCAAAGTTAGAATTATATTCGTACGTTACATGTCTCCATAACTGATTCTGGGAGTGAAAGGGTTAAATCATAAATCTATACACTCGTCAACTTTCTGTGACCCTCGCCTCTAGAAAGTGGTTTAAAATTTAGCTGTTGATATTTTGACTGCAGGTCACCATCCTTTGTTCATGATTTACGCCGTAAATGTTTAGTTTTCTTTCAAGTGGCAGGTTCGTTATTGCAAGGTAATTGCTTTAAATCTTAATGACCATTGTGAGAACATTACGAGAACTAGTGACAGTGTGGTTGCAACCTGCGCAAGTCTTTTTTATAATAACTAGGAAACGAGGGGATATTTGATTTATTCACCGAGGGCGTAACCGGACACACACCCACGACGTGGCTAGAAATAACCGCTTACTTTCCATATGAATGTTTGCTACGTTTCTAATACTAGAAAGGAAATACTGATTCCGAAATTGCCCATTGGAATTTCAGCGTTTTATGCTCGACTTTTTCTTAGCAAAGTCTTTCGTTCTTTGGATACCCTCAAGTGTGTCATGCGCTGACTATATGCGACATCGACGAAAAATAAAATAACAAAGATTCTGAGCGCGCTTTGGGATTTCCACGTGGTGAACATGTTTTCCTTTCTGCATTTTTTTTTTATTTCTCCTTTCGTTTCCTTATGGACGGACGATGTCGCGTTCGCTGGAAAGAAAATGTTCGAAACAAAAATGGCTCATGGTTCATGACTCAAACGCTATCAATAGACTCGAAAATGGAGCGTAACATCCGTTTGTGACACAAAATTGGGAGAACATCACAAGAAAAGACAAAAAGTACATGAGCAATAGAAGGGTGACACTTTCTAATCCACGTCAACATTATCGTAAAATTAATTTCTTTATTTTTAGAACAAAGTCACAAACTACTGATATTGATTAAACCGTCCTATTTCTACGTCTAACGAATAATTTTGACTTTTCCTTCACTAAATTATTATTTGTAATGCGATAAGTTTGACCTGACCATGTGCAGCGAGGAATATTACTGTAATGTCCTCATATGGGGGGGGGGGGGGATTTTTAATGTATTATTTCCCTAGGGGAATATCAGCCCGGATCTCTCCTGGTACAGTCAAAGCCACCGCAGCTTTATGAAGGGGTTTGTTCAATACAATAACCTGAGATAACAAAGGAAAACGAGTGATGTAGAAAATAATAACCAATATAGTGCATTAATCTGATCTATAAGATATTTATCTTATACAATGCATACCTCAGTAAGATATTTCTG
The DNA here is from genome assembly GCA_022457155.1 of Cladopsammia gracilis. Classification (NCBI taxonomy): domain Eukaryota; kingdom Metazoa; phylum Cnidaria; class Anthozoa; order Scleractinia; family Dendrophylliidae; genus Cladopsammia; species Cladopsammia gracilis. The sequence continues at coordinate 83,408 of JAJGOT010000188.1, read as the reverse complement.
ATAGCGATATCACGGTAAGATATTTATAATTATCGATAGTGCATATCACAGAAACGTATTTCCTTAATATAGTTCACATCTTAGTAAGATATTTACCTGCACATGCCTGTGTGTTGCACTCACGAGACAGCGTATGCGGGCCCTGACAAACTTTCCCGCCATGTTTAGGAGGTGGGTTCTTGCATAATCTATGTTTGTACTGGCTTCCTCCTCCACAGCTTTTGCTGCACTGCCGAAACTTACCCCATGAAGCCCAACCACCATCCACTGATGTGATAAAACAGAGTATAATCTTCTAAGCCATTATTCCACATTAAGCTACATTAAGTACATAGACTAACAGACTCCTGCGCAAATGTTCTTTGGGCTCGTAAAAAAATCGTTTTCTGTAGGAACCCTTTCACATGTACATGATGGTTTGGCGGTAAAGAGGTTAGGAAACCTATCTTATAGCTTTATCAGTAGAAGGTCAATTTTGGTAAGTTCTTCAATTGGTCTTGTACTTGTACCGCTGACCTCCATTTTTGGTGCGTAGTATTTTCTTATATATTTTCTCCGTAAACTGGCAAACCCGTTGCGAAATAATAACAGTCTGGGGTTATTTATGGCCAAAGTAATCTATTTCTCCATGCATCTTGATCCGATACAAAAGTTAATAATAAAAGAGAGTCATCCAGTGTACATTTGATGGAAGTTTACTGACATAAAGCCGTAGCTGTTATTATGACATTTTGACATTTGAAAAACTTCTTACCTGGACAAGGGTTATGATTGCAGGGTCGATGCTGTCTAAAAGGTCCTGGACATCTTTTATGCCCCATGGGCTGAGATGGGTTAATGCATGTGCGGACTCTTGACTGTAATCCCGTTCCACATGACTTACTGCACTTGGTGTATGATCCCCAAGGTGTCCATTGGCCTACGCCTGATGTTAAGGCAGACATTGATCCTACCCTATCACCTAAAAATATGTACACTGTATAGGACTTTGTGAAAACATTACAAAACAAGCAGTGGCTCTTTTTGTCTCAGGGATACTCGAGTGAACAAAACACGCTGCGCGATGTGTGCCCACTTGTTGTGTCTTCTCGATCACTGGTGTTTTGATCACTCGACGAACCCAGAGAGAAAAGAGGGCTTTCCTGTAGTCTATTCATAGCTTACTTGTCATAGTCAAAAACGTATTTTAGATTTTCATGTCAACCGAGTTGGCGCGTTGGTAATGTTTTCTTTAAATTGAGCTTTTATGGAGTTAATCGTAATTGTAGGTCTGGTATGCGAATACCTTTTCAATTTTTGTAAAATGACAGGTTAGGGAATATCTTCAGCATAAAAGTATAGCGCTTCAAGTCTTCGTCAAACATTACATTTAAATATTAATTGAAAAAGGAGGGGAAATTAACAATGTAACAAAATACGTGCAGAACATGGATAACAAATTAATGATATTCGCTTACCGGGACAGCTTACATCCTCATTGCATCTTTGCCTTTCTAGAGAAGATCCTTGACAAGCTGGCGATGATGGACTGTTACATTTTCTTGACCTAGTTTGGTATCCATAATAACAAGATTTCGAGCATGAGCCATAGGCACTCCAAGGGCTCCATCCACCGGCAACTATAACAATGCAGGAACAGAAAAAGGCTTTTAAGGTTCGCATTTCATCTAACTACTGTTTTGTAGCGGAAAGCGATCAAGTCGAAAAGTAAAAACTGAGTTGTCGGGGATTAAATCGAGTTCAGTCGGAGGTTTTCATGTGAAGAAAGTAGTCTGTCGAGTGTGATCGTCCAGAATAGTCCTCGTTAGTGTAGTTCTGAAAAAAAAGAGCTCTTGTTGCTGTTAACAACGATGCACTGAAAGCCAAGCGTTGGTTGACTAACTTAGAAGACGCAACGGTTACAGCGAAATAGTGAAAGACACTTAGCTTGAGTATATCTTCTAAAACAACACTGTTAGTTCTATAAGTCTCTAACAGTTCAAACATCCGCATGTCTTTCTCTGGTATTTACCAGCTATAAAACTGAATCAGAACGTAGATTGGTAGGGAACCTTTAACATGTACATGGCAAATCTAGATGAAAGCGTAATGAGGGGGCTGCATGGTTCTAGGCTGCTTGTGACGGTCACAAGCCGACTGACTGACCACGATACTCACCAGGACACCGGCCGCAGGTTTTTGGACAGTATCTATATACAATTGGATGAGCACATCTGGAGATATATCCCCGGCACCAGTACAATGATACGTCTCGGCATCCTACAAAAACAGTTGCCATACATGCATTATGTATCAAAATTTCTTTTGAGTGAATTTACTTTGATAGCAATATATACTGCGAGTACATTAACATACGTCTTTGACAGGAATACATCTTTTTCTTTGCCGTTTCCTGGCTGAAATACATTAATTTTACCTTTGTAAACAAGGTGTCTAGTTATTTTAAACGGTGTCCTTCTCGCGTTGGCTTATTAATGACGGACAACACATCGCAATATATCTGACCTCATAAATCGTGTTCATCTGTTCGGCTGCTTTTAACCAACTTTTGCCAGTCTTATAATAATAATTTTATTTTTTTTAGACCAGATAATATAATAATGACCAAAATAAGAATTTGAGATACGAGTTCAACGTAAACAACAACGTTTTTTTTAGTAAAGAAGTATTTTTTCGTTTGTCTCACGATGTAGTCACTTCCGATGTGGATCGCGACGTTTCGACTGCATACTGCTAGTCTTCTTCAGGCGATAAGGTCGACTGGTTACGCGTCACCTTATGAAGCACGATGCTCTGCTGTGATTGGTTGGTTTTCAACAGCTGTGACTGGCGCATTTTTGATCCTCGTTGTTTCGGCGAATTGTTCCCTCGGCGGTCCGTAGTCGTACGGCTCTCCTGTTGTTGTGTTTCCTGATCGTGGGCATCCATGCTTCTGGCTTGCTTTTATGTAAGTGTCATTACAGACATAATCGCATCTCTCTTTTTTTTACTGAATTCCAGTTCAAAATGCACTGCTGTCTTAGTTATATTGAGCTTTATTATTGAGAATTATTCAGCTAAGGAACTGACCTTTGGTACCTCTATCGCTTTGTCTTCTATCCTCGTCATTAAAATTGTCTGCAACAGCAAAAATACCTTTGTAACTGACGTGTACATTATGACATCCTTAAACTTTCGGTTTTTTTTTTTTACTTTTTTTTACCTTTGTGTCATATATGCGTAAGTCGCATCGCAAAAAACTGGCGAAACGACCTTAAATTACAATTATATTATATTAATTACAATTATATTAAATATAATCATGAATTACTGGACCAGAATCTCGTGATCTGGTGGCTTATTTGCTAGATCTTTCATTTTTATAACGTGTTATGAGAGTCTACCTCTATTTTAGAAAGGCATTTTTCGAACGACTAAGTAAAAGGTAGTTTACTATAACCCTCTTGCAGGGGCGTACCCTGAAGTTTTACAAGGGGGGTTCTATCACTCCAACATCACTCAAAACAGTTGAAATTATTGAAGTGAACTGTCAACAAGTTAAATTAGCACCAAGTACCCGTTTCTTTATTTTCTCATTGAACTAGTCTGTTCCTTTCTTTATTTTTTGTAAGGATTCTGTCATCAATTCTCATTAATCTCCCGAGAGAAGTGGAGTAAAGTAAATCTGAAACTCTACCCCAGGTATGACCCTGTCTTGTCATTTAATAACTGCAAACCTCAACGTATACGATTATTAAGTAAATGTACTAGAATATTTAGGCTTTTACAAGCAACTAACAACTTACCTAACAGATGTTCCAGCTGCTCAGCGGGATCTAGAAAGGATACAAAATAATGAATAAAGGTTTAGATTCTGAAGAATCTGTGGTGCTGCATACGCGGGGAAGTAAAACATGACAATTTGGTTTTATCAATAGAGTGGTCAAGGTAAAAAGATTAAAAAAGCTGCCGTTTCGATCGCGTTTTGAATCTCTCTTTAGGTGGTCAATTTACCTTATCAAGTCAGTTGATTAAACCAAATTTTCATGCAAAAAAATAATATGGGTATCATTGCGGTTGCAATCGCGAGTTATTGAGACAATGATTGTTCAAGTATCGTTAAATCAGACAATTCTAATATGCTGCCTTTGAGTCATCATTCAATTAGGATAATATACATAACAGGCAAATCAATGGAAAGAATCAATTATGTTTACTTAAAAACGTTTTGAAACTGATCTAAAAAATGTTACTTAAAAATGATCTTATAAAAAGACTTTTAAGAAACTAAATTTTCGGCAAAGTATTTGTTGCCTTCGTCAGACGGTTAGTTTTTAGTTAGTTAGACTAAATAACATTTAGTCGTGTAACAACTGGTGTGATATATTTTTGGTCGTGAAGATCTTTTGAATTCGTCCCTTACTTTTTTTAATTGCCATTATTAAGTTTCAGATTTCTTTATTTCCAGCTACTTTTGGGTCAATATAACACAAAAGCAATTAGAACTTTCTTCAGTTGAATCAGCAGCGATTTCTACATTTGGCCTTTTCATTGAAGGGCCCTCAAAAATCACCTGATTTAAAAGCAATATTTATGAATACTTACCTTTTTCATTGTCTTCCATTGGGAAGGAAGAAGAAAAGCTAACAGCAAAAATCAAGATGAAGATCACTTGTCCCTTCATTGCCGTGGCTGCCTGCTTCACCTTACAATTGTAAAATGTAAATTATTGCAATTAAAGTCATTTATAAAAGCTTTTTAAACCAAACAAGGGGATTCTATTCAACGCGGTTTTAAAATACTTGAGCAGTATCACCAAGTTAATATCGTTTATAATAATTTTCATTGATGCTCGTCTTTTCAATTATTTCAATAGAGGTTAACTATATTACTGTAAGAAGATTGCAAAATAACGGGTTGTCTTTTTAAGGCTATGCGGTTAATTTAATCTACTTTAGCCTCATTTTAAAAAAACCTTCAAAAGCATGCTGGAAGGAAAGGTGATCTAGAAAAAAATATGTTTGTTATGTTTGCCCATGCGATTATCGATACTCAAGTTCTCCATACATGTTCAACCCCGTGTGGTTTTAATTCGCCACACAACAACAGAAATATTATATTCACAATATCTCTTAAAGGAAAAAAAAAGTGCTACGTAATCTAAAATATAAAAAAAATGTATAGTAATCGCTTTTTATTTCATAGCTAGAAAAGTTCTGACCTTTATTGATGCTTCTCATAACATCTAAATCATGATTGTAGAAATCCCTGATAGATATTGTTTCAGTACTTTGCCAAGTCAATTTCGTTTTCATGCGGAAAGTAATACTGATACTATGAAATGCCTCTTAAGGCTAAAAAACATTTTCAATATTAAGATTCCTTTTGTGATCCGTAAAGTAACTGATAATGCTGAGCAAAAGGTCTCCTTAGTAAGATGCTTTCGGGTCACTGCCTTTCTTGTGGCAATCATGATGTATGTGGCTTTTTTTATCTTTTCACGTGTTTTACCTGTTTAACTACCTCTACATACAACGCGTATTTTTCTTTAAAAAAATAGAGTAAGGAGAGCTACTCTTTCCTCTTTCTCATAGACAGACGTACTGGGCGGCTATAGGTTTTAATAAACCCGTTTCGACTCAACATTATCTCGGCATGTTGAGGTACACTGTCCCACCGAAATAACAGAACTTCGCTTACTTTATTTCCATGTTATATCGCCAAATGCCACCAAATAGACAACATAATTGAATAAAAAGATTCTATAGAGAAAAACAGATCAAGCAGTAGTTTGGAGATAAAGTGCAGGATTGTAACGATGGTACTGGATTGCAATTCATCAAATTTGATTTCGTGACAGGCGGTCAAGCCATCAAAATTGCCTATTCTTGTGGAATGTTGACTTTTTTAGTTGTTGTTTTGTCTCTTTACATGTAGTTAAAATTTCTTTGCTGTCATAACTTTTGGCTATTTTTTCTTCATATTTCCAGATAATAAAGCAAGCTCAAAGCAAGCTCCTGGCCTTAATCATGAAAACACTATTTTATACGATATTTGAGGAATATTTTACAGGAGCATTTAAATACTAAGAGTTTTCTTTTATAGTTTAAATGTCTCTCAAATTGGCGGGTTGGTTAAATGAGTCGAATTTTTTTTTAAGCGAAACAAAACGTCGATCTGTGTGACCGATGTAAAGTACAAGGCTATAAACAGCTTCATTTAAATTGTTTAAAAATGGGAGATGATCTATTTTCTTTTATAAAGACAGAAAAGTAGAAATAAAAACGATATAAATGGAAATGCTCTGAATTGCATGGTTAATTCTGTGCTCGGTGTAATGAGTGTCTTTAAAAATAATAACGTGTGGTACACCAATTAATGATACTTGAAACTGTGCACGAGTTTTAAAATTTAATCGAATGAATTCCCATATACTTGCGAGACATAAAGGCTAATTATCAGAAAGCCAATCTCATTGTTATCATTGTAAGCAATATTGTTCCTTGACGATGTCGATCATTCTAGTTTGCATTACCATACAAGACTCTTCCCTATACTAGAAATACGTGTCTCGCAGAACCTCGCGAAGCTCGGGGGAGGATGCACTGCAAAATTTTAGCGATGTGGGCCTTTTTGTAGTTTGTGAGTGCTATCTCCCAAAATTAACCTGTTCCCTTTACATACTTCTGTAGCTGTTGTTTCATGTACTGTGTATCAAATAATTGCTTATTCAATTCACTATTCGCTTGAATGGTTGAGATTGTCTTATGATCTGCGTGTCAGTTGTTCAGCTACTTGAAATCTTTTTTTTTTTTTTTTTTTGCAAAAGGTAGATTAAAGAATAATTTATGGAGGGTTGTATATAAGCTTAAGATTGCTTGCCTTTAAATGTAGGTTGTTTCAATTGAAGAGCATTAAAGAGCGGATTAAAGTGCGGTGATTTGAGCTAGATTTCTTAATCGTTCTTCTTCTTTGAGCCTTTCCTGTAATCAGTGTTTGCTCTCGTTGCGTCTATAAACAGTATCATTTTGTCTAACACTTCCAGTCGGTGTCGCCTCTTCTGATCGGTTTCGTTCAGAATTCTAATGGAGGCATTTGGTCAGGCTGTTCAAAGTCTTTGTAATCGATGCTGTCGTTGTTTCTTCGTTGCAAAGTAATTACTCTGAGCAATCACAGCAGTCGTAAACAATCCAATGAACGAATCAGAACTCGAAGCAATTACATGTCGGCGGCGCCAAGCGCGGGAAAACGCGTGCGAGCAAGTCACGATTGGTTTTGGTTTTACTTCTGATTGGTTGAGAAAGTGGCGCAAGATATTTTAGCCAATCACAAAGCGTAGCAATGCAAAACCAAAGCAATTGTGTAATTACTTTTGACACTCAATTGAAAACTGCTCTATGTTTATGAAACAATCCGTAAAAAGAAATAAAGAAAATGGAATTTTGGACATCAGTTTGACATCATTTAAATCCACTAAATATATTGAATTAATGAATAGTCAGTCTAAAGATGAGGATATGTATTCTTTTCGTGTCGGTTATTGTTGTATAAAACATTTTAGGATTCAAAAGTTGAAAGTTTAATAATTCGCTGCTACAACGATTAGATAAGAATTAAGTCAAAATGTCTTAGCTATATGGTAAATGCATTTCACTTATTTTTTTCCACGAATAAACTATTGCAAGTAAACATAGCGTTTTTCTGCCTTGACTGGCTACCTCAGTCTGTTTCTCCTCAGTTGATACACATGATATTGTATAAATTGTCCCACTAAGTTATGTTCTAGGACATCGATATTGGCAAAGAATAACGTCATTAACAGATCTAGAGCTTATGTGGTCATTTTATTGCATTGTCTCTGTGGTTACTACCTCCGGCCACAAAATTGTAAACGATAGATATAAATTACGTAAAGCAAGGGTGCTGAAATTTAAATTGCATGCTTTAGTGAATAAAAAGCGATACTTGCTATAAACAAAATTTCTAGCTTCTATCAAGTTTCGGCAATAGTACCCACTTAAAATCATTCCTTGGCATTATCTACCCAATTTCATTCCTATTTTTCTTAAGCACAAAGACATGCAATAGAGATATTGAAAAGACATCGCTGAAAGTTCGTTTCCCAGCGATCATTTTTATTCATTGATCTAATGTCATTTAAAACAATTGTAAAACGGTTAAGTGCTAACAGTGATGTGCAACATTGTATGAATAAATGGAAGGGTATAAAAACTCAGGCTACATACTCTTTAGTTGCAACAAAACTTCGAGGCTTCAGAAAGAAGGTTCTTTCGGTTTTAAGCAACATGTTGTCTTATGATTTGTTGTTCGTTTTTCTAGCTTTTGGAGCAGCTAATGCGTTTTGGCCATTCTCGGAGAACTCAGATGAAGAAAATGGTAAGAATATCAGTGTAGGACTATGTTTTCTTCGCTGCAAACATTGCTTGTTCAGCTGGCTAAGTTAAGTTCGACATTGTGATCTCGGTCATATTTTCTCAGATCACATCACGTTGTTTTCTTTTTTTACGCATTAACTATTTATAAACAACCTATGACCAGGAAGTCAAACAGGCTATATCCTGGATTTCTCTACAACCTAACTACAATCAGCTAAGGGTCCGTTTAATTTATTTTTTTTTATGTTACCTACCTGTAGAAATAAACTGAACGTTTATAAAAATATTTTCTTTTTTTCATATTACATTTTTCTTGTATTTAAAAGATTCCACTGACCATGAACTGACGTTGCTGAAGGAAATGGATGATGATGGTACTTTAGTTTCCTATTCATCTAGAATAAGATAGTAGTGATAGGGTGCTTCAACAAAGCCAAAAATTATTATCGATTAAATGCAACCACCCTAGATTATGATGAAACAAATGAATTTGGTACGAAGTGATTTAAGCTCATCTTTTTTTTTTTTTCAAAAATTGTTTAACCGTATCCAAGGGTAGGTTTCCTTTCAGAGAATCACGATTCCTTCACTTTGTAACCAGCATATGGCATTGTTTCTACTGAGCAAGGTGCTAGTAACTTTTTAACAACCGAGGCTTACCTTGTAGTTGAACGAAGTTAGCTCTTTTCACTTACCAAATATAATTGCATTGCTTTCAGTAGAAATTGACAAATATGCTTACTTAAATGCCAGGATAGAACTTCATTCAAGTTATTTAGAGGATAATTATTTATTATAATTTATTTTCAGGTGGTTCCTCGGATACTTCTGATTATTTCAATCGTAAGTTTTTGAACCTAAAAGTTCATAACAGAATTATTCAAATAAAAGCAGGGCATTTTTATGATTATATTATGTCGTATACTTGAATTACAGACGATGATTCCTCCATCGCTTAACGGGAAGAGTTTTTGCAAAGAACTGAAAAGTAATCATTCCGTGTGTATTAACTGTAGAATTGTAATTTTTCTACGTAGATAAAGCGATCTAACTGGATGCATTCCACCTATGGTGGTACTTTTGCATGTTCCTACATCAGGACACATTTCATTATGATTTTCAGATGTTCCTTTTTAGAGTAATAATAAACACTTAATGACTGGTCCCGAGGGAAACAGTGAATTTTGTTTCCCTCGAATTCGAGGGAAACAAAATTCACTGTTTCCCTAGAGATCAGTCATTAAGTGATTTGTTATATAGAGCGTTTTCACTTGACGTCATGGCCGCCATATTGGTGTTCCCGTACAAAAGAATTTTAATTAACTTCTTTTGTTAGGAACACCAACATGGCTGCCATGGCTTTTGTCATTTGAGTCCCACGGGACTGAAGGTCACGTGAGTGAAAACGCTCTATAGCAACGCAAAATAAAACACAACACAAGACAGTTTGAAAAACGCGCCGAGCACTCGATCCATCATAATCATGCCACCTTTTGTCACGATCTGATCACGTGCGCTAGCGGGCAACAGTGCAATGTTACCCTCTGACGACAAAAGTGTTGCCCGCTTTCGCAAATGTTGTCCGCTTAGCACAATTGGCGGGTAACACTTTGGTTGTTAGATGTCATGTGACGATGTATCAACCAATTAACGCGCGCGTTGTATTGAGAAAAACTCCAGCTATATAACAACAAATGTTATTTTATTCTCCCTAGGGTGCTTGGACTTTTACAAATGCGAGCTATGTTACAGGATAAAGGAAGAAGGAAAATGCGCAAACCATATGAACGAATGCCGAAAAACCTGCACAGGGTGTGAAGGTGAGAGAGCTCCTTGTGTATTGTTCTTCAATCATGTTTGCATGTCTTGTTCGTAAAATTTTCATAACTCCAAGGAGCGTGAATCAAGAACCCTAGCCTTAAAAATACGAACTGACCTATTTTTATATTCAAGTAAAATAATTATAGAAGCAAGCCGATAAGCTTTGGTTTCCAAACATAATTTTCGTGTATTATTTAACAGGACCGGACAGCGACCGTGATGAAAAATGCCAGTACTACAAAAACAAAGGATACTGTCAATATCTCTCCTTCAAGTCATTTAAGTGCCAAAAGACTTGTGGAAGTTGTGCAGGTGACATAACTCAAGTCTAAAGATGGTTAAGTTTACTTAATGCTGACTAAACAGAAAAAAAAATGATTTTGCAAAATTCCAAACTATGCATCCACAGACTGTTTTTTTTGTAGTAAAAAGGTTCAGTTAATGAAGATTTGTTGATCCAAACAGTTTTATATTCATTAAATACACTAGACGTTGAGTTAACAATTAACCTAGTGTTTGGGTTATAGAAGAAAATCGTAAAGGAATGTGTTCTTCAATTTATTTAGTTGATGGGAATTGGGGCATGTGGGGTTCTTGGAATGACTGCAGCAACAGTTGTGGTGGTGGCAGACAAACAAGAAACAGGACATGTAATGACCCTCAACCTGCATACGGTGGGAAATCTTGCGGAAACTACTTGGACGAGACGCGTGAGTGCAACACTCAGGAATGTCCAGGTTAGGTTTTCAAGAGTAGTGTTCTTATTTGAATTTCATCGTAAAAAACATATTGTTTTTAAAGTAAATTTAGAGTCTTGCTACTCGAATGATGAGCATACACTCGACAATATATTATCGATGCATATTTTTTTCCATTAATTAGTAGCACATTTGCGATCATAATCATTCATGATAATAGGTAACACAGTCATGATCCTATACAGATACCGGTTGCTTACTTTAATGAAAATTAAAGCCGGGTTTACAGTGTAGCGGAGTCTATCATAGCAGGGTTTAACAAGCTGCAGAGGTTTATTTTTACCTTACAGTACAGAGAATAATACAATCTAGAAAACATTAGATCATCAGTCATGTAATAAAAAAAATCATTTTGGGATAATTCAAAGGCTTTGGTTGCTGTTGTTAGGGTTCACAGCAATAAAATGTCCAATGTTTGAGAATAAAACTGATTTTCTGACCACCAACATAGCTGGGACGCAAACAACCTAGTATATTGTCCGTACAGGATAATTACCACGTTTGCGTATTGACGTTAAACTAACTCATTGTTTCAACAAAATATTTCTTGTCAACTGGCAGAAACACATAGAAATGTGCTTTCGTTGCACGTCAAAAAAAAAAATCAACCGATATTACTAATTGTTCTTACTGAGGAAAATACACACTGCAATTATTGGACCATTTTGTTTTAGTCGATGGCAATTGGGGAGAATGGAGTCCATGGAGTAAGTGCAGTAAGACTTGTAAGGAAGGAAAACAGTCAAGAACTCGGGAGTGTAATTCACCAGCTTCACAATATGGTGGAAAAGCATGTGCAGGTCAAGCAAAGGAGATTCGCGTATGCAACCAGAATGTTCCATGTCCAGGTTAGCATTGATCACCAACTACGGCATATATGAATTTTCTTCACCTTTATTCAAAGGTCACCTTAACCTATCTTTCCTTTTATTTCATTTCCTTTCCATTCCTTTCCTTTCCTTTAAGGATAAATGTAAATATAGAAATTTCCTGACAACAAAAATTAACTTCCCAAATTGAGCAAAATATAGTCGATTATTTATTTTGATTTATAGATTCAGTTTTTCTTGCTGCTATCGAATATAGAATACTGTACTTCTTGACAGGTCATTTATCATTCGGTATGGTAGTTGAAGGTAGAGAAGGAAAACAGTGCGAGTTATAAAAATAAAAACAAAACATAGGCACAAGAACACTTTAACCTTGCCTAATGTTTTAATAACCTCTCTTGGTTTTAGTGAATGGAAACTGGGGAGAGTGGAATGAATGGAGTACATGTAGTAAGACATGTGAACAAGGAAAACAGTCAAGAAAACGTGTATGCAACTCACCAGCTCCGCAGTATGGCGGAAAGAAATGCGAAGGGGACTCGAGCGAAAACCAAGTTTGCAACGAAAATATTCCTTGTCCAGGTGAGAGGAGATTTCTTGTTTAATTGGTAAGGATAAGGATTGAAATTGTTACTTACTAGACACTGAAATATTTCAATGAAAATAATAGAAAAAAACGGCCATTTTTAAAAATTGTTTTATGTAGTTGACGGAAACTGGGGAGAGTGGGGTGAATGGAGCACATGCAGTAAGACGTGCAATCAAGGAAAGCAGTCAAGAAAACGTAAATGTAATTCACCCGCTCCACAGTATGGTGGAGAGAAATGCGATGGTTATTCCAGTCAAGTCCAATATTGTAACAAGGACGTCCCGTGCCCAGGTGTGTTAAACACTGCTCCTACAGTTTATTAACCTTTTCGTTGGGCATATTGTTTTGATTCTTGGCCGCATTTCCAACACTTTGCAAAACATAAAAAAAAACTAAAAACATCGCAAAAGAGAACAAGTTATTAGCTATCGTTTGAATAGCATGCAAGCTGCAGAAGATTGTCAACAGATTTAAAAATGCATGAATTAAATGTTAGAACCATATATACTTAATATATATATAATATATACTTGTTCTCTCAGGCAGGAGAGAACAAGTTATTAGCTTTCGTTTGAATAGCATGCAAGCTGCCGAATTTTGTCAACAAATTTAACAATGCATGAATTAAATGTTACAACCATATATATTAAAAAGTTAGTCCCTCAGGCAGGAATATTGTTACACATATTATTAACTTGTACCTTGTACCTTAAGAAATTTTCTTCTTTTGATTATATCGAAGAGCCCTTATGTGACAGGAAATATCCACCCATTTAATTTCGCAAAGATCGAAGTGAGTAACAGGCAATGACATTTTTGCTTTAATAGAACAGTGAAATAATAGTGTAATATTTTACAGTTGATGGAAACTGGGGAGAATGGAGTGAATGGAGCACATGTACTAAGACGTGTAAACAGGGGAAACAGTCAAGAAAACGTGAATGCAATGCACCCGCTCCACGGTATGGCGGAAATAAATGTGATGGACAGCCCACTGAAACCAAAGACTGCAACGAGAAAGTTCCATGCCCAGGTAAGATTATACTCCAATCAAGATTCACACGATATCAATTATGATACATGTATGGTTATAATTTTGTCATTTTTCAATGTAATTACAGGACGGTACTCTAACAGCCACCATATACGTCACCAAAATAAACCGTATTTAAGTTACCTACTTGTATAAAAATTAATCATCGCGTTTGTTATTTAGTTGATGGAAACTGGGGAGAGTGGAGCAAATGGAGCACTTGCAGTAAAACTTGTAAGCAGGGTAAACAGTCAAGAAAGCGTGAATGCAATTCACCAGCTCCACAGTATGGTGGAAGGAAATGTGAGGGAGAGCCTAATGAATCTCAAAATTGCAACGAAAACATACCATGTCCAGGTGAGCTAAAATCTTAACTGAAGGTTTTGTGACGATTTCTTGCCTAGCCAACGTACGAACTTAATAGAAAAAGCTTGTTATGAACGAATTAAACAAAGAACTTGTTTTGGCTCGATTTGGCCTGTACGTAAAACTAGTTCAACGTATGAAGGATGGTTTGTGCCGTTCACTTTTACCTGTTATTAAACTGCCCTCTGTTACTGTATTAAAATACTAATTTCTGCATACTTTTGAAGAATACCTGTTACTCGATTGCGCTTCTTAAGAATAGGTATTTTGGTGTTCTAAATGGACGAAATTAACGACATTTTCAACCTCATATACAACTGAAAGTGTTGTGTGTAAAGCCAAAGTACATGTACACTGAACAAGTTTTGAAATTGCTTTGTTTAGTGGATGGAAACTGGGGAGAGTGGAGCGAATGGAACACATGCAGTAAAACTTGTAAACAAGGAAAACAGTCAAGAACACGTGAATGCAACTCACCGGCTCCACAGTATGGTGGAAAGAAATGCGATGGCTATTCCAGTCAAATGCAGGATTGCAAGCAAGACGTACCGTGTCCAGGTGATCTAAGTGCAAATGTATATTGATTGATTGATTGATTGATTGATTGATTGATTGATTGATTTGGAAAATTTGTTTTGATATTATATTTTGCTGTGGAGAAGTTAATATAACTAGAGGTTTTCACAAGCCATCCACTTCAGTTGAGAAAGTGGTGTCGTCTCATTCCTGTCCCCTGATGCTTTTTAAATTAGATCTAGATAAGGTGGTTTTTGAAAACGAAACCTTTGGGAAGTATACAGCTATTTCAATTAACGTTGTCGGATGAAAAAGGCGAAAAGCCAGGACTGCAAGGTAGTATGGGATTTTTATGCAATGGCTATTAACCCTAACCCATACTACCTTGCGATCTTGGCTTTAAGCTTTCATCCGACAACGTTTATTGAAATAGCTGTATAGAAGTAAGAATCGTGTTCCCTTGATGGAAACAATTGTTACAACTGTATCTAGCGTAGAATATGTAAACTTATGAAATAAATACTTCATTTTCCACGTAGTGGATGGGAACTGGGGAGAGTGGAGTGAATGGAGCAAATGTACTAAGACGTGTAAGGAGGGAAAACAATCAAGAAGTCGTAAATGCAATTCACCAGCTCCACAATATGGAGGGAAGAAATGCGAGGGAGAATCAGATGAACATCAAGTATGCAATGAAAACGTTCCTTGTCCAGGTATTTGAGCTTTTTTGTCTCGGTACACACGAGTGCCCTCTAGCTCACTGCCCTGCGATCAAATTTAAGGATAAATACCACAATACCACTCTTCACTCATATGAATTATTTAGTTGGGTGAAAAAGAATTTTAAAGAAGAAAATAGTGACTAAGTGGTGAAGAAGTTGGCTTCGTGATCATGCGGAAGTACTAACATGATCGTTAGTTTCTCTATTAATCCGGACCGGAGCTGAACACAAGAATTTGCAAGTTTTCAAAGCTCGTACGCGTGCTAACATTCCTTCTTTTAATAAAATATTCACTGTGCAGTGCTTTATGGTGATACTTGACTTTGCTTGCATTCCAAAAGCTTTTAACTAGAAGGACACTTAACTTTTCTCTTTAGTGAATGGAAACTGGGGAGAGTGGAGCGAATGGAGCACATGTAGTAAGTCGTGTAAACAAGGTAAACAGTCAAGAAAACGTGAATGCAACTCGCCAGCTCCGCAGTATGGAGGAAATAAATGTGATGGATATTCCAGCCAAGATCAAGTTTGCAACGAAAATGTTCCGTGTCCAGGTAACTAATATAGAGGTTTTGCACGGCAGACATGTTGCATGGCAGGAACAATAGATTCTTTTTCCCATGGGAAAGAATGTTCTTTCTAATGCAAAACATTTTCATTGTTCCTGCCATGCAACATGGCTGCCGTGCAAAACCTCTATTAAGACATTTCTTTTTGCTACCTTTGTATTGCGTCAAGTGGCGCACATACACTGTAAATCTGTTAATTTGTTAATATGCAATATGTTAATTTACTAAGAATATTTACAATATTTACAATATGTAAATATGTAAATTGACAATATGTATTTACATATTTACAATATGTTAATTTACTGAGAAGACTAAATAAGTACCTGTAAATATGTTAACAAATGCTGAGGGTTATTTTGAAATGTACAGGAATCGTAGTTCTCTTGCTCCACGTTACAGACATTATATTTAAGCAATTTTTTTCTTCGCTGCTCCATAGATGTATTTGTATTTATGTATCTCCTTGTCAATTCTCAGTTCTTAATAACCTAATAATGAATGGAAAATCATGCATTATTTTTTAATATAGTTGATGGAAACTGGGGAGATTGGAGTGAATGGAGCACTTGCAGTAAGACGTGTAAACAAGGTAAACAATCAAGAAAGCGTAAATGCAACTCACCAGCTCCACAGTATGGTGGACAGAAATGCGTGGGAGACTCAACCGAAGATCAAGTTTGCAATGAAAACGTTCCTTGTCCAGGTAAGTTAAGCTTTTTATCGTTCGTTGACTTTTACTGCTTCACCCCATGAAATATGTCAAAACGATGCTCTTACCGTATTTTTACATAAACAGGATGTAGGCATTTTTTTCTCCTGTCATTGTTCCTTGAAGATATTTGGATATAGGTATCTCTTCAACAATTCTCTAGAAGATAAAGTTTATAAACTTACAATTAATGAAAAACCATGAGTTGGTTTCATCATTTTTCATTTAGTTGATGGAAACTGGGGAGAGTGGAGCAAATGGAACACTTGCAGTAAAACATGTAAGCAGGGAAAACAATCAAGAGAGCGTGAATGCAATTCACCAGCTCCACAGTATGGTGGAAAGAAATGCGAGGGAAACTCAACCGAAGATCAAGTTTGCAATGAAAACGTTCCCTGTCCAGGTAAGTTAGGCTTTTAATCTGTTCGTTTATATAAACAAATGCTACAGGATTTTCCATTCCCACTGTTTTACCCAATAAATATGTTAAAGCGATGCTCTTAACCTATGTTACACAAACTGGATGTGTGCATATTTTTCTCCCATCATTGTTCCATGAAGATATTGGCATTTTGGTCGTCCCTTCACCGATTTTCTACAACAAAACCTTCCTGGACTTACATTGATTGCAAATTCATGAGTTGGTTTCATCATTTTTCATATAGTTGATGGAAACTGGGGAGAGTGGAGTAAATGGAGCACTTGTAGTAAAACTTGTAAGCAGGGTGAGCAATCAAGAAAACGTGAATGTAACTCACCAGCTCCACAGTATGGTGGAAAGAAATGCGAGGGAGACTCAACCGAAGAACAAGTTTGCAATGAAAAAATTCCTTGTCCAGGTACCTAAAATTAATAAATTCTTTTTTTCTGCCTTAGTGTTGTGTCAAGTGGCACACGTAACTCCCAATATATTACTTAACTAAGAAGAATACATACGAATTAGATACCTGTAATTTGTTAACAAATACTGTGTGTTAACTTGAAAATAACATGAATCCTATCAATGAAGTAGAAGTGAGACGTTTTTCTCTTACACGGTTACACACATTTTATTTAAGCAAATTTGTCTCCCTTCGTTGCTCCATGCAGTTATTTTTATTATCAATCATCAGTTTGTAATAAGTCAATAATGAATGGAAAACCGTGCATTATTTTTCAAATAGTTGAAGGAAACTGGGGAGATTGGAACGAATGGAGCACTTGCAGTAAGACGTGTAAACAAGGAAAACAATCAAGAAAGCGTGAATGCAACTCACCAGCTCCACAGTATGGTGGAAAGAAATGCGAGGGAAATTCAACCGAAGTACAAGTTTGCAATGAAAACCTTCCCTGTCCAGGTAAGTTAAGCTATTTATCAGTTTGTTTATAAAACCACAAATGCTAAGAGATTTTTCATTTTCACTGCTTTACCCCAAGAAATATGTTAAAACGATGATCTTACCCTATACACATTTTTCTGCAATCATTGCTTCATGAAGATATTTGTTTTTGGTTGCAATGAATGGTAAACCAAGAGTTGGTTTAATTTATCATTTTTCATTTAGTTGATGGAAAATGGGGAGAGTGTTTATACTGATTTATCCCAAACAATCTTATACCCAATTCACACCAATGCTTAAACATGTTTAAATGCTGGTTTGTTTAAAACAGGTTTAGAAAAATACCTGCTAACTTCCTGTAATATTTGGAGTGAAATCTTTGCTAAAAGAAACTTTATTGACTTTATTACCATTCCAGGTAGTTTGAGTCATATACCTTAAACGTTCAAGACAGAGGCTTAAACGTATTTAAACTAAACAACATTTAAACATTTTTAACTGGTGGTGTGAATGGGGCATAAATTAACTATATTTATTGTTTACAGTGAATGGAAACTGGGGAGAGTGGAGTGAATGGAGCAGTTGCACTAAAACATGTAAACAGGGAAAACAATCAAGAAAACGACAATGTAATGCACCTGCCCCACAGTATGGTGGAGAGCAATGCAAAGGAGATTCAAGCGAAGAACAAGTCTGCAATGAAAATGTCCATTGCCCAGGTACGATGAGGATGCCGAGTGGCTTAACCATTTTTTTATTTTGTTATTCCATAGAGTTATGGTGACAAAAGAAATGCTAAGATTAATGAAAAATGCCACGAAACACGAGCTAAAGTGAGAGGCCTTATGAGCCACCCAGGCATACAAAAGGCTGGGTTACAGGGAGTGTTCGAGCGTGCGAGCGATTGCATAGGTGACGGATGTTTTGGATCTATCTAAATCGTTTGCAAGTGCTAAAGCTTTATATCGTAAATGGCAATATGGAATTAGGAATTAGGAATTAGGGTACATTATTTTGCCTTTTTTCCTACAAGAAGAAATATAGATTTAGAGATGGGATTTCAAGCTCCAATAGGCGCACACTCTTTCAAAATGCCAGAGAGTACCCACGATTCATACAAAAATCGCTTAAATTTAATAGCCTATAGCCTATGATGTCTTCAAAATATATTTTCAGTGGATGGCAACTGGGGCGAGTGGGGAGACTGGGGTCAATGCAGCAAGACATGCGGAGGAGGGGAACATGCGAGGACCCGAAAGTGTGATAGCCCTACTCCTGCCTACGGAGGTAAACAATGCGAAGGACCATTCAGACAAAGGCGTCTTTGCAACAAGGAAGAGTGTCCAGGTAATGTTATCTGTGTGAGATCACATGGTTAATTTTTAAGTGGTTCCCTTGCACTACAGAACGAGTCGATTGTAATTCAGATTTACACAAAAAATGACCAAAAGTATTTTAAAATATTTTCCGCTGCTGTTTTGGATGACGGTTTTGTAGAAGATGAGTGGTATTTACTGTTGGTGACAAATTAACCATCCGCTTGAAAGTTGTGAACTTTCCCTGGCGTGGACCTCTGAACAGCACAGAACAGAAAACGTACGGATAAAGTACCAGAAGATCATCAGAAAAGAAAAGAGTATGGATGACACAACAGGTTGCCAAATAATGGCTGGAAATGATGTAAATTATAAATACACAACACGAACAACGATAAAACTACAATTTTACAGAAGAGAAGTTTTTATTAGGCTAATAAAAATATATAAAATTCCTCGTTAAAAAAAATAGTATGGGGAAAGTGATATGATGTCCTACGTGATTTGTATAAAAACCAAAATCGTTCTTTCCCGTTTGATTTTATTAGTTGATGGTAATTGGGGAGAATGGAGTGCATGGAGTGCATGTAGTAAGACATGCAAACAAGGTCAACAATCTAGGACCCGTGAATGCAGCTCACCAGCTCCACAGTATGGTGGAAAATCATGTGATGGAAACTCCAACGAAACAATCGCTTGCAACGAGAATGTTCCTTGTCCAGGTTAGAAAAATGCATCATACCTGTATATAACAAGTGAGTTGCGTTAATTTAAAATTCTTACAGGATATTTGCATGCCACAGTCTGACTAACAAAATCCCTTCCTTGTGTTGAGGTCTTTCATGTAAAAATTGGTATCTTCTACGAGGTAGTTGTTGAACACACGACAATTTAAAAACAAAAACATTAAGTTCATCTCGATTTGTACACTGTATAGATGAAGTTGGGCAAAGTTTTCCAGTGCTTTCTTTAAACCTAAAATGTCCTTGCAAAGGATAAGATACAAGTTTAACGACAAAAATTACTGTGTTTCTTTGTTTTCTCGTAGTTGATGGGATGTGGGGTTCGTGGACGGCTTGGAGCAGTTGCAGTAAAACTTGTGGATATGGTACACGGGAGAGGAAACGATTTTGCGACAATCCAGAACCGGCCTACAATGGCACATCATGTCTGGGTGTTGGATATCAAAAGCGGAGATGTCATACCTACTATCCTTGTCCAAGTACGTTATTTTAATACGTTAAATTTTAAATTCAAAATAATTTTAGGGTGTTTATCCATCGATTGAAAATTACTTTTCCCTGCATCAATATTTAACAACCAATATATTAAAAGAATGCTGATACTATGTGCAGAAATATTCGTCAGTTGTCATCTGCCCGTATAACAATTTAAACAATATTCAATGACAAGCTCTTCAATTAGTTCACCAGCCTAGATTCTAGATTCAAGCTCAGATCTTACGATAAAGTGTATAGAAACTTCTATATTCGCTTTGTTCTCTATTTGGCAATTGCAACTGCGACTAACATAATTTTAATAAATTTTAAAATCTTTCATTTTCCGTTATACTACCACGCAAAAGCAGAGCTCTATTTGCAATAATAACTAAATGATCTTCTTATTATAGTTAATGGCAACTGGACCAGTTGGGGATCCTGGTCTGCTTGCGCCAAGACCTGCGGGTCGAGTTACAAGAAACGCTCCCGCTCCTGCACGAACCCCCCTCCACAGTACGGCGGAAGTGGATGCGATGGAAGCAACGATCAACTTGAACGTTGCGTGCGCGAAGCTTGTAAGTATCTAAGGCGTAGTAAGGTTATATTTACCTATCTGGGTATCTTAGTCTATATTTAGAGGGGGTATAGCATTAAAAGGCCCTTGCCAAATGTCCTGCAGTACCCTCTATCAATGCAGGTCATATATATGTGAAAACGTAACGATAACCTGCATGAGATACTTCCTTACAAACCAAGTCACACGACAGCCAATTAAAGGAAGTAAATATTGTGCACTGCACCGCACTGTAAACCAATAGATACAGGGATACATTTATGATGCCTACTAGTTTTATTAGGTGTATTATAATTGTCATTATAGTCGTTTTTTTAATTCTAATTATTCGTCTTAAAGACAATTTATTAAATTGAAATTTTAATTGCGAGAGCATGTATTATTAATTAATAAATGTCTTGTTGTACATTTTAAATTAAGATAGCTGTAAATTTAAAACGAGGTAAACTTTATTGTAACCTGAGCATTCAATTTTATAATAAAAATATGTAATTGAGCTAATTATACATTTTTCTGTTTGTGTTGAACTCTGAGGATGGGAACGTACACTGGAAAAGTTGAAAATTTACATGGACATGTAAATCCAATTTACAAAATGTAAATCTGGATTTACATGATTTGTAAATTGTAATTAACATATTAAGGATTTGTAAAAAACAATTTACATGTTATTTACATGTTTCAATAGATCATGTAAATGTACTGTAAATAGTGATTTACAGGGTCGTTTTCTGGGATTACAATTTGAAGAACATGTAAATAACATGTAAATTTTTTTAGGTAGATTTACAGTATCTTCGTTTGTAAATAACATGTAAATGTTTGGAATTATCCTGTAAATAACATGTAAATGTCTTTACCACAAATGGGGCTGTTGAAACACTGTAAATTAAATTTACATGTTTTATTGGATCATGTAAAAGTACCGTAAATAGTGATTTAAGTAAAGTGAGAAAAGGGGGGCTATTGAAACTGTGTACTGTGGTGTCTCAGTATCGAACTTCTGGATAACTAGAACTAAAGGCTGTTTCCCCTGCTTCACTCTATTGTAATTATTCGTTACCCCCAATAACTTGAAGGTCCATGCAGGTCCTCTTTCCAGATCGAATTGGAATTTAGAATGTTGGTTTTTTTAGGACAGGGAAAAACCGTAGTACCCGGAGAAAACCTCTCGGAGCAAGGAGAGAACCAGCAACAAACTCAACCCACATATGACGCCGGGACCGAGGATCGAACCCGGGCCACATTGGTGGGAGGCGAGTGCTCTCACCACTACACCACCCCTGCTCCCCTAAAAGCCATACAATCGGATTTCATCGAAGCTTCCAACTTTTATCGATGGTAACTTCTTTACTATCTATAGCTTAAAATGCACTTATTGAGAACTGCATATTTATGGAATCCATATCTGTAAAAACCATGTAATTGTAAAAGGGAGACGCTAGAAACTGTGTAACAATGAATCATGTAACCCTTTAAAAGTCGTGTAAATGAAAATAGCGAGACCAGGAGCAGATTGATAAACACATGGGCTAAATCCCTGTAAAAGAAGCGCTTGAGCGTGCACTCGGGCCGGCATATTGTTGATTGCATTGCCGGCGTCATTCGGGAAATAAAACTGCAACAACAGACAGAGCCAACGTCAAGATTACTTGGCGTTCGGTCTTGGTAGAATAGCTTAACGGAATAATAAAAGTACGAATAATTTATTTGAAAATGATGTCGCGCATGTGACGCGTGACGCGTGACGCGCGACAGAATTCTCATGGAAAACAAGGCGGTCCCCTTATTGAAATTGTTCCAGCAGTGATAAAGTAAAAACTAAAATAATAAAACAGGCCAACTTTAAATTGCGAAGAGTGATTCGTAGAAGTCTGAAAAGTTGCGTATTCTATGCCAAATGTTCAGGTTCAGTGGGTTGAGTAAATGGCTGATATCTCGTCAGCATCTGAAAACGTTTACCCATTACGAGGATCCTGGTCGATCCTGGGGTTTTTCAGTTATTCTAGGAGCGAAAGCAAGATTCTCCTCAGCCGACTCCTTGAAAACGGGGAAGTCTTTAGGACGTATGAAAGGGTACAATCTATGTCCTTATACATGACGCATTCACCTCGGATTAATATAAGGCCGCTGACCCGAAGGCAGCGAAGGCGGGATATTTTCAACGGTCAATGGCGGTCGAATTTGACTTCTGGCGAGGCTTCGGGCCTTAAAACGGCTTTATTCAGTGGAAATCTCGATACAAAACGCCGTAAAAGAATGAAGAAGAACCCACGCATCTTTGCAGGTATGTTTTACCGCTGGGTAGCGTTTCGATTTAATTTGTACAGTCAACCATGCGTGCATTTCTGGCATGATTCTGCTTGTAACTCAAATGTGCACAATGTTTGTTCAGATTCAATTGATTTTCGAAATGCTAAATGCTCAAATCAGTCTAGTTTCATAAAATTGGTGGGAAATTTCACTTTAAACTGTCACAACTTGATAGAAAATGAATCGAAAAAGATCAGATTTGAGAAATACACATGATACATTTTATAGGGGGTTACAAGAACACATGTCAATACATGAACGCTCGTTGATATTTACAATAAGTTTATACCTGCAAAGCTTTACAAAACATGAAGGGGGCTTGTTTTCATGGCGGTTGCCTTTACTTGGAAATACCTTGAATGCTTCAAGCTGTCTGTAAGCTTATATGTACATGTATAACTGATAAAATATTTAAATCTTTAAAACAACAACATTAAGTTTAAATTAAGCTTAAATGTGCAGATTGTATTGTGACTGGTCAGTATAAATATAGGTTATTCAGCGAAAAGTTGTGTAATATGCTTTGTATTTTTACATGTCAGGTGAGAAAAAATAAAAGCTGACAAGTTAAAATGCCCAGCGCCATTACACAACTTTCTGCTGATTAAATTGTTTGTTATACATGTACATGTTATTATTATATAGTTTACCGATTATTACTACTATGCAGCAATCGTCTTTTCCAAAATCTAAGTTTTTGAAAAAAAATTACTGTTTACCCTAGCCTATGGTCAGACAAGTGTAATAAATAAAGGTTATTCAGCATGAAGTTGTGTAATATGGCTGAGTATTTTTACAAGGCTTAAAAAAATCAAAACTGATGAGTAAAAATGCCCAGCTGTTACTCAACTTTTCGCTGAATAAGTTCATTATTTTTAGATGTAAATAGTTCGTAATAAATAGATGTAAATAGTTCGTAATGTAATATAGTGCACGACCCCACGAGCTTTCTAGCTTTAATACCCATTGTGCTTAAATAACAGTTACTTACTTATTATACAACGGGAACCTTCTCCTAAAACTAAGTTTTTGAAACTGCTTTACCTAACGCATGGTCAGAAGAGTGTAATAACGTGTCATATTTGAACTCAATTTGATGCGTATTTGCACTCTGAATGCTATGTCAAATAATAACTTTGCATATTTGACTTGTTTTGCTGCTTATTCTTGCCATCAAATGCTATGTTGTGTTATAAATTAAAGTCATTATAGACTTAAGATTTTGGACTCCAGACTGAGTATAAAATGCTGACTATATTAATATACAGTTGTAAGACCAAAACTATTTTTTAGTGCCTACAGCAGTGTGCAGCTATGATTACAGATTAAATATGTTCACAGCTATCCTGTGTGATTGTGAAAAATAGAATACATCTACTTCTCAAACTCATTAATAATTCATGACGAGAACACAAAGGAAAGTACTACCGTGAAGGAGGTTTTGAAATCGTTTCTTAATTTGCATAGATTTTGGCGATTTTATTCCTTCGTTTTCTCCGCATTTAACGATCAGTTTGAGAAGCTTTATCAAACACTCGAAACAGTGTTTCATCAGATTTCCAAACACCTTGAAGTGGTTTAAAAAAACTCGGCTGCGCCTCGTTTTTCCAATCCACTTCCCGGTGTTTGGAAATCTGATGAAACACTGTTCCTCGTGTTTGATATATTACTTGAAGGCTTGCATCTGTAGTAGGACAGTTTTACAGCAGATTGCTTGATAGATTAAGTCATAAATTAGGATCAAGTGACAGTTTTGGTCTCAGTCTGCATTTTATACCCACTGCACTTGATACAAATGTACCTAATATGCACTTATGCCAGTCTGTAATCTGCAATCTGAATTTTAAAACATACATGATTGTAACTTGGTTGATCACCTAAAGACAGTAATCTTACATAAAAAAAACCGGTTGGCCTTGATGAGTCAGAGTGGGATTGACTTGAGTTGTACATCGTACTATGGAGTATTAAAGTTAAAAATTATTGGTCGCCTCACAGCACATTATTCAAAATGAATGTTTATACACTGTAATTGTGAATGGATTGTATCATTCTTTTCAAACTCCCAATGTGAAATCAAATATTCTAATTCAGTTAAAACAAAAAAGGTTAAGTAATAAATAACCAAATGTACAACTGTAAATGTAACTGTACAGAGAGGTGAGGGTGTTTTTCTTATACATGTACGGCGGTGTAGGTTACATTGTGACTTGAAATTTTTAGTATCAATATGAAGTGCAAGCTAGGTAATGTAGGATTCAAAGAAATTCTCTTTTCACTGTATTATATGTATTGTGGTTCATGGTATTTTAGAGTGTGAATATGCATCAAGACAAAAGCAAAATTTATGCTTTACAGTGTTCTGTCTTCAAACTACAATGTACATGTACACTGACAGGAGGATATTACTGTCTTCCTAGCATGCTTTGGATAAAATTCAGGGGAATGACTTCTGCTTTTGTTGGTCACAGCAAAATATACAGTGAGATGGAATAAAACTGAATGATTCATGCTCATACCATAGAAAATTCAGAAAATTGTGAGAAAAACGAAGATTGATTTTGAACTAAAAATAACATAACCATAGACAAACACAGCAGGACAGTTGTGTGCTGAGTAGTTGAGCTGAGTAGCTGTTGTTTTATATTTTTACTAGCTGGAATTATTTCACCGGCTCTGTTCACCGGTGTTAGGTTCAATAAGTCAAAGCAAGCAGATATA
Source organism: Cladopsammia gracilis (assembly GCA_022457155.1). Taxonomy (NCBI): domain Eukaryota; kingdom Metazoa; phylum Cnidaria; class Anthozoa; order Scleractinia; family Dendrophylliidae; genus Cladopsammia; species Cladopsammia gracilis. The sequence continues at coordinate 57,657 of JAJGOT010000188.1, read as the reverse complement.
CAGATATTTCTTCTAATTAAGCCAGCATTGTTTTTAAATTTAAGCGGCCTTTAAAAATATTCTGTAAAGGTAAACAGAATAAATAGGTTAACATTTCTTTTGAATACAGTCGAACCTCCCGTAAGCAACCACCCAAAATGTCAAGCCTAGGTGGTCGCTTACGGGAGGTGGTCGCTTACATGTACAAGAGTGCAGACCATATTGGGTCAAAATTTTGCCTTATTACCATATGGTAACTGCAGAGACTTATCCCATGTGCCAATGCCCATCTAAACCCATGTAATAACGTTTAGTAGTTACAAGTCAGTTTTCATTGTTAAGACGATGTTCATGTATATTATTTACATCAACCATACCCATCTTATTCACTGGTAATATGAGGATAAGATACAATTTAATGCAGCAGTGATATGGGAGTAAGGTTCATATTTTCTCATTTTTTTTTTTCACATTAGAAATGGCATCATTCAAAGAGATTCAAGGAGAGCTTTTTATGGTGAGAGAATAATTGATGTTATATGTCCATGTACACATTAAGGCTGTTTTCTAACAGGAGCCTGGTAGCAATTAGGCACCCAAGTAACTGACATAGGCACCAACATGTACAATGTGTTAATATTTTGCTGCAGCACCAAACATTCAAATGAGATCCTTAGGTCTGATCTAAAATCAGCAATTTAGTTGACTACTGTATGGAATAACATAATTTGGTGTTGTTGTTTTTTTTCTTTTTGACCTAGACATGATTAATTTACCCTGCCAAACATTTGTGGTATAATCTGATAAACTGCAGCTAAATGTATGGCACATTGTGTATTTTCTTGAGTTAATGTTGAACATGGTCTTTGTTTAAAACTTGGTCTTGTTAACCAGAACAATTTGAACCAGGTGTTTATTCAGGGACCAGCATTTTATTCATTGTCCCTTGGTGACTGATTTTTTTTTATCAGTTCCTAATTCTCAGAAACTCATGACTGTGTTTTATTGATTTTCTCTGGGAAAATTGGATTGTGATCATTGTGTTAATAGGAAACCTTTGATCCAAGACCAAAGTCCATTTCTTGTTACTGGTCATGATTTTCCATACATACCTTAAAAATCCCGGTTATACAATGTAAGCCCACCCAGTTATAGGCCCACAAAATTCTTCCAGTTATAACCCCTTCTGAATGTAAGCTTCCACATCTCCTCCACAACAATTCTTTACATCAAGAACATAAACTGACTGAAATAATTGGACAGTATAGTATCACAATATTTTGTGCTTACCATCCATTAAAGTCTTACAAATTTGTATCACGAAACCGGTCTAGCTGCTGTGTGCTGCCCACTTTTCTTTTGATAAAAAATGGATGCGAAGGGCAGTTGCCTTAGTTATCAGGCAGACTACTACAAGACAGACTTCTGCTCACTGCAGCTGTTTTTTTTTTGTTTTGTTTCGCAGGCTTCTGCAAGAGCAAGATCATCCCCATGGCCAAACTACCAAAGCTGTAGTCAATGTACACTGTACAGTGTACATGTAGCTTTTTGAAAGGAACAATGCAAAACAGAAACAAATAATTCTAAAAAAATGATCAGTTACTGTGCCATATAGGATCTACTAAAAATAGGATATGAGTTATATAGTCAGGCATAAAATGCCATTTTTTATGACAAAAGACCATGCCATAGTCAGCTGCCATTGTGTTTGCATGTAAATGCTGACCTTATTGGTGTGGAAATGACAAAATTCAATGAAAATATATATTTTGACAAATTCTTCTGAAAACTTGTTTGAATATTATTTAGTCATGGGCAGAAAAATACCCACTTATGTTCTGGCCAAACTGACTGGCAAGTATATGTCTAGATGCAAGTTGTTCCAAACTGTAAACAAGCCATTTCAATGTACATGATAACTTGCAGTGGTTGACTAAGTGATATTAGAGAACTTAAGATCTACAATGAACGAGACAACGACAACGCCTATAGACCGCAGGAGGACTGGTCTGAGGACATCGGTTTTGGTGGGAAAATGAAATCTTAAGATGCGGCCGGCAGGTAGACGACGACTTATTTTGACTTGGCTTGTTGAAAACGTCTCGCTCAAGATGAGCTTCTTTTTTTAGCCATGGATTAAACTTTATTAACAACGAAGAATTTCCAGTTTTGTTTGACCTGTTTGAGTCCAAAAATCCTGATTTTTCTCCATGGAGAATATCGAAAGTTCATGCTGTATGAAATGGCCGAGTCCGAGTGTTTGGCCGAGTTCCCGGCACATTAGTATATCGTGTTCGGAATTGCATACAAAGTTTGGATCCCAAAAAATAAACACAATACATAATTAATTACAAGAGTTGACAAAAACAATGTATTTGGCTGTGAGTCTAAATAATCACATCTGCAAAAAAGTTACAAAATGAAACGGTTCACTGCTGAAGATTCAATATATTTTTACATATCACAGAGACGAAAATTCCAGAGTACAAGTGATTAAATTCTTCTATTCAAGGCTTGTGGCCAGCTGCTTGCAGTCATGAATAATTTTTTCCGATCCAGTTGTTTTGACTGTAAGGGCAAGTTTTAAAGATAAAAATACATTTACGACTTACTGGTTCGCCTTTTCCTCGTCTTGCCACCAGTTAGTAAACAACACGAAAACACACACATTGTATACTGTCAAATTTTTAATCCAATTCGCTGGCTTCATAAAATAGACAAGCAAAAATGAAACTCCTTTGCACGACAATGTGAAACTACTGGCTTGGTCGTTGTAGACGAGAGGATGACAACAGAATTCGTGGGAAAATCGCGTGAATCTCACTTCTGGTCGTCGTCCATGCTGTCGTCGTGGATCTTAAGTTACCTATTAAAAGCTTGTGTCAACTAGAATCTATGCTTGATTGAATTGGACAAAAGTTATTGATGCAAGTTATTTTTTATGTCGACTTGTCTCTCCATTTGGCCAGGGCTACAGATGTTCATGATGTTTTTTTTTCAACAAGTGAAAGATAATTAACATATAGTCTTAGGAGAGGACCACTCTGTGAATCACTACTGGTGACGTTGGCATCCTCAATAAAGATTATTATTATCATTAACATGTATGCATTTAAAGTGACATGCCTTGCCTTGCAAATTCCGTTTAAAACTGTTAAGTTATAGTCATGTTTGTGGCATGGAATATTTTATGTGACAAAAGGAACCAGCATTAAATTGAAACAAATTGCATTGCTAGACTGACAGTTGTACTTCTCTAAACAGTAAGGTCCTCAAATTATGGTATGGTGTTGCAAAAATGCTTTTCAGTTGAAGACACAGCATTGAATTTACATGTTATTTACATGGTCTTGATAGCCCCCCTTTTTCAATTTACATGTTATTTACAGGGTCTTGATAGCCCCCCTTTTTCAATTTACATGTTATTTACATGGTCTTGACAGCCCCCCTTTTTCAATTTACATGTTATTTACAGGGTCTTGATAGCCCCCCTTTTTCAATTTACATGTTATTTACAGGGTCTTGATAGCCCCCCCTTTTCAATTTACATGTTATTTACATGGTCTTGACAGCCCCCCTTTTTCAATTTACATGTTATTTACATGGTATTGATAGCCCCCCTTTTTCAATTTACATGTTATTTACAGGGTATCGATAGCCCCCCTTTTTCAATTTACATGTTATTTACAGGGTATTGATAGCCCCCCTTTTTCAATTTACATGGTCTTGACAGCCCCCCTTATTCAATTTACATGTTATTTACATGGTCTTGACAGCCCCCCTTTTTCAATTTACATGTTATTTACAGGGTATTGATAGCCCCCCTTTTTCAATTTACATGTTATTTACAGGGTATTGATAGCCCCCCTTTTTCAATTTACATGTTATTTACAGGGTATTGATAGCCCCCTTTTTTCAATTTACATGTTATTTACATGGTCTTGACAGCCCCCCTTTTTCAATTTACATGTTATTTACATGGTATTGATAGCCCCCCTTTTTCAATTTACATGTTATTTACATGGTCTTGATAGCCCCCCTTTTTCAATTTACATGTTATTTACAGGGTATCGATAGCCCCCCTTTTTCAATTTACATGTTATTTACAGGGTATTGATAGCCCCCCTTTTTCAATTTACATGGTCTTGACAGCCCCCCTTATTCAATTTACATGTTATTTACATGGTCTTGACAGCCCCCCTTTTTCAATTTACATGTTATTTACAGGGTATTGATAGCCCCCCTTTTTCAATTTACAAGTTATTTACATGGTCTTGACAGCCCCCTTTTTCAATTTACATGTTATTTACAGGGTCTTCATAACCTCCGTTTTCTAATTTACATGTTATTTACAGTCTCTCTTTTTAAATTTACATGCTGTGTACAAAGTCGCCTTTTCCAATTTACATGTTATTTACATGGTCTCTGTTCCTATACCTTCAAAATTTACAGCCTATTCACTATAATTTACATGTTTCAGCTCTAATATTTACATGTTATTTACATGATTATTGATAACATGTAAATGTCCAAATAGTCTGTAAATTATCGTTTACAGTCTATTTTCAGTGATTTACATGTTATTTACATGTTATTTACATAGTATGTAAATTTTCAACTTTTCCAGTGGTATTTGATTAATATGCAATTATGTTTTTAAGTGAAATTATTAGCATGACACATGCGACTTCAACCATCAGGAATCTCAGTGTAGCATTGTTTATAGGATTCATAGCAAATAATTAATGAAATGTTTGTTCAACAAGGGTTTTAGGCGTTCTTAGGTTTAAATGGTATTTTTTTTCCTAAAATGCTCATTTGTATCACTGAGATGTTTTCTCGTTGAATTATGTATTTTTCGCTATTTCCCCAGTATTCTTCTTATTTATTTTACCACCAGTGAAATCGTCTGTTCACCACCATGTACTAAATTTGTCTGTCGTTATTCTTAGGCCCAGTACCTGCCTACTGATACTTTTAAAGACTTGTCACGTAAGTAATCCGATGTTGTTTCAATCACTTGCTAGTCGTGTTTTCTTTTTGAAAGAGGATTGCAGTAAACTCTCTCGAACGCGGATACCTTCGTTGACCAGTTCTAGCTCTCTGCCTTTTAGGGAGTTGGTGCAATCTGACAATGGAAATCTGTGAGCTGCAGAACTTGAAAAGAAACGTTCGCATAATAAGAAAGCCCAGAACAGGCTAACAGTTTGTAGATAACAATATGAAGCTAGCACATCCTATAAAAATCCCCTGGCGATGTAAATGTACAGTAACGTATTTTTTTTCGCGCACGTGATGGGCATTTTCTTCGGATCTTTGTGTTGGTTTGCAATCAAATAACTTGAGGCTGTGGCAGGTAAATATACCCAATTTCAGCCTTGAATTAAGGGTAAAATGTGTCCACTGTAAAGTTTTGGATAGATGTCCGCTGAACGAAAGTTTAGCTACAGCGGGGTTCGCTTTGAGAGAGCTTACATACATACCATACATGTCTAATTTACTTGTTACCCAAATATAAATGAATATAACTGTACAATTATTGGGCCATTTTCGAGTTGGTGAATGCCTCGTTATCAAAGCGAGGCTTGATGTACAACCATTCATGTGAAAATAAGTTTTATTTGAATGTAAATGAAAACTCATTTTCATAAAAGAGCTATGCACCAAGCCTTGCTTTCATAATGATGTTTTTTTGTTTTGTTACGACATATTGCTTTCCGTTTCACTGCTTTCTATTTTGTTTTTTAGGTCCGGTCCTAAAATGAACATAACGAAACCTGGAAACTCTGTAGTTTTAGCTGTAGATGGAAATTGTATTGAATATGTGTGCTGTAATTGTCGTACTTTTTAGAATGAGATGGGATTAAAAAGTTTAAAAAAATACGTGTGTTTTTTTTCTTGGTGACTGCTTATTATTACTTAAATAGTTTTCATGAATAAAATTGGTAAAGACTCTTTAGTAATTCGTACAAACTGTTAACATATATTATAATAATAACATATTATTAAGCTTCTTTAATTTTCCAAATTGTTGTTGTTGTTGCTCTTTTTTATAGTATTCTCTTTTTTATTAATCTCCCACATAAAAAAATATACAATCATTTTAGGACAACAAAATGTTTCGAGCTGACTAGCTTTCGATTACATTGCGGAATCTTTTTCACGCAATAATGATGTTTAGTTGTCACGCAACTTAAGTTGGTCTACGTCACGTGATAAAATTACCATTAGATGGCGGGTAACTTATTTTTACACCTTTTTTAGACGGTTTTCTGAGATTTTGGAGAAGCAGAACCAATGACCTCAACCCATCTTAAGGAACGCAAGAGAAAAAAGTTGCATTATCATTGCCAAGTTTCATTTTCGTAGTTTTAATGCTCTTGAGCCCTTCAGGCTCAGGATCTCCAGGCTAAATTTAAGGTCTTTTAACCCTATTCAGACTGGGGGGGGTGGGGGGGGGGGGCTTTTCGAACCCCCCCTCCAGTAAAATTGTGATAACTCTTACACCGAGATAGCTATGAGGCTGAAATTTTCTGACTTTTCCTAAAATTTATATAGGGACATTTTGGTATCCACAACATGTCAGTGTGATTAACCATGTTGCCATGGCAACCGATTATTGACACATAGGTTTTCAAAATATTAAAATATGGTGATTTTTTTTTATTTTAAGATCTTCTTTGACTTATAGTGCATTTTCTTGTTAGAATATTTTTTCTTGGGACTAGTTCTTGAAAGACATCAAAAAATTTTAACATCAAATATTTGGGGGGAATGGTAGTATTGTACTATTTACTAAATAACGCTTCTAAGTTCATTGTTTGGATAATAGACATTAGTTTGATACGTGTTTTATACATTCTGATCCTTTTCTCTTTTAGATATTTTTTAAATTTTAATTTAAACCAAAAAAAAAAAAGAAAATTTAAGATGGCGAATCCAAGATGTCGGACAATAATTTTAAAAATTATAGTTTTATCGCTTTTTATTGCTTTTTCTCGCCTTACAAGTGTGTCCTTGTGTGTATTTATTATGTTTTAATATTAAAGAGATGATTTTACAGTTATATATAATATTTTAAGTATCTGGATGGTAAAATATCAAAGAAACGTCGGAAAAACAAAAAAATGACGTCATTGTGACGTCATAATTGGGTGTGGCAGGTCAAAACTGGGTGTGAGATTTCCTTGTATGGAGGTTAATATTGTGTTAAAATGTCATGGTCCTAGCCTTACTGGTTCCAGAGATATAGAGTGGGAGGGGGGGGGGGAGGGGGGGGGGGGTCCAAGGAGCACCCCTAGTCACAGATTGCCTAAAAAGCCCAGTCTGAATAGGGTTAAAGTTCCTATTCGTAGAATTATCAAAAAATGGGAATTAATTACCCAAATTACTCCTCCCGTCTCTACCTTACTTAATATTTACTTACATAGCGTTATTAGACATTAAACAGCTGGTCTAAATTGGTTTATTGAAGGGCAGTTATTTGACTCTTAAAATTGTGTTTCTGGTCGCTTTCTAGAGAAATCGCAGCAAAAATGGCCGAAACGTCACCTCCACGTGTAATCTAAAATGCCTCCCAATTTTGGGATGTGTCTTCTTGTTGGTCTTGCGCCCGTTTTCTTTTCTGTCCTTTTTCTTGTTGTTATGGTTGGACGTGACATATTGTTGGCTAGATGTTATGGGTGTAACTTTAACTCAATTAAACCGACCGTTCATATTTGAGAAATATTTGTAGGATTTTATTTTCTGTACCATGTTATTATCAAAAACCTATGTTATTATTAAAAGTGATGACATCACGAGAATTGGTACAACGACCATGTCCCTTCAAAGGGTACTATATTTCTTCACCGCGGTCAAATGTCTGCGCATGCGTCAAACTATAGCCATGTGAAACCGGCATTCGGGTTTTCGCGCACGCAAACAATAAACAAATGTACACGGCGCCGACCAGTCTCAACATTATTTACTTTAAAACATCTTGAAACGTTTTTACTAAATAGTACAATGATTAAGTAAACTTACAGAATCAGGAAAACGTTATGAGCTTTGAGGACTCAAAGTAAAAACGATGTATTTAACAGACTTTATCTTGACACCGAGTTGTTGCAATAGTTTTAATTAAGCGGGAAATTCTTGTGGTCAACCGAATGTGAATGAAGACATCGCGCATGCTCACAGTTTGATGGCGGTTAAAAAAATAAAAGTAAAACCTCGCTGTATCTTCTTTGCAATCCTTTAACCAGTAGTTGCAATGGATTATTTATGACACTGCACTTTTTTTCTTAAGATATAGCATCCTCTAGGTGTACGAGTTGTTCCCTTGTGACTTTGAACGGTGTGTGGTCTGTGACCACCCACTGTCTTTCAAAAACCTGCGTAAGTTTTTTCCGAGGCACAATGAAGTATGGAAATAGAAATGGGATGCTACACTTGGAGTCGTCCTTAATCGTGCATTAAGGGTCATTTATTGACTTTTGTTTTCCCAGAAAACTGCATTCAGGTGTTCCATTTAATTTTCTCTGTCCTGGTCTCCATAGAGAATTGTTTAAGCCCGAAGATGTAGGGTCTTTACAACTAAGACAGGCAATCGAGATACATATAAGGCCAGATAGCTAGGCCCTCGCCATAAACAGAAACGAAGGATACTCCCTGCAAATCTGTTGCGACTTCTCTGGTGGGGTTCTGTGAATTATCATTGACAAATTGTGTCCAATCCGCACCGATGATTTTCAATATTGCGAAAGCGACGAGTTTTAAGGTTACAGAGTACCTTCAGATCGAAAATTTATGGATTTTTTTTTTTTTTTGGCGTTAAAATAAAGTTTACAGAATGAACTTTCATCCAAAAAAAATATATCGAAAAATAGTAAAATTGACGGAGAAATGACGGTATAACTTTTGTGGGCGGAGTTTGTTTATGAAACGATATGTTTTTTTTTTTGAAGCGCTGTTTTCTCAAAGTTAATTTTTCGCTTGTTGGGGACACTTTAAAGAGCTACAACTCAAAGGGAATTTGTTCGATTTTCGTTAAATTTGGACACAAGCTAGGCTAATATATAATCAACAAAAACCTGTCAGCGAATTTCTTATTTCCGGAAACTTTTTCGTCAAGAGCCTGATTTCCGTGCGATCATTCCAATTTTTTTCTCCTTTTTTCGAAAATATTCTGTAACTTTTCACTCCAATTGAATATGGGAAATCGCCGACACCTTTTTTTAGCGCTTCGTGTCCGGAAACCCGAGAACAAATCAAGTTAGCAAAATACAATAATCGCTTTGAGTTATAGCGTTTTAAAGCTGATTCGGACGTTCGAATTTAGAAAAAAAAAAAAAAAATTCTACAATTCATTTTATTACCAAATGATTTCCATATTTAGATAGCCAGCTCTATAAGCTTTAATTTGATATCTGGGTTTAGGTATATTAAGTGTAATCTTAAGACGCTAAAGCTGTTATACTGGAGACACCCCCGAAGGTACACTGTAACCTTAAGTCCATTGCTGTCGTTATTTCACCCCTGACTTAGCTAATAGAAGATCAAGTAAAATTCCTAAAATCAATAGGCATTGTTGCCAAGTTTATTGGCGAAGATCAAAAGGACGAGGAGGCGAAAAATCCGTTGAAAAGGGCAACTGCGAGATCGTCTTTGGATCACCGGAGTCATTTTTGTGTTCTGATCGATGGAGGAAGAAGAGATTGAGCCTCTTTGCTGTGGATGAAGCTCACTATAGTTTACATTTAAGGTACGTTCCGTTGGGAAATCCGGATTTTGAAATCTGGACTTCAAAATTTAGATCCGGGTTTCGGATTTCCCATTGTTTATGGGAATCCATCGCGGAGAAGGATTTCAATGCGGTGAAATCCGTTTTCGGATTTAGCGCTTAATTGGGAAATCCGAAATCCGAAATCCGGATTTCAAATTCCGAAAACGGATTTCCCAATTGAATGAACCCGTATATACATCAGGCTGTATATACATATAGACCAGGAGACATATTGATCTGGCGCGACATCAAATGAGCTTGACATATCCGGTGACCAGAAGCGATGCTTAAGTTTAATTTTGAATTTACGTCACAGACACGATTAGTGGCCCACGCGTCCAGCCATTCTACTCGGGGAGGCTCAGAGACCGGACACGAGAAAGCAGCGAAAATCGAGCCTATGGTGATATGCATTTTTTTTTCTAATTAAAACGTCGTGCAATATATCACCATAGTACATTTTTTTAAGTGCACCCCCTTTCCTCTTATGTTTTGGTAGCCCTCCCTTTGAGACCAATGTTTTTCTGGTGGACGCCTAAATTGCAACAGCCCCCACCACCTCATAAAAAATGAACGGTCCCTTAGACCATATTGGATATTAATGTGAAATTATCGGGATCAGGAAACAATATATTTACTTTAACATGAAGCAATATATTACTCCTTTTATTTTGGCAGTAACAGATTTGTCTACGCAGTCTGTTTAAAAATCATGTGTCACCTTGAAAGATAAAGTGAAGGGCAACACGATTGAGCGAATAACAATGGAATATTTTATTTTTTAAACTGGCTATTTATCTGTCGTCCCAAAATTTATGTAGCATGATTTTTTTCATCATCAGTGCATAATACGTTCTGTCACCCTATATTTAATTCTGAAAACCTTTTTGTTAAAAAACCTAAACAATATTGTTAATTTTATTCTACTTACGTAAATGGAGTTTTAGTGTTAAAACGGGCATTACGTTGCAATATTATTATAAAACAGTTGATAAATATATCCATAAGGGCCTTGTTTAATAAAAATATTATTTCACTATTGTTTAAACTTTCTCCGACGAACAATGTCCAAAATTAAATAGTTATATCATTGTGTTTGTGGTAATATTTAACCATCTTCCGATCCAATGTTTTTCAAATCGAACGCACTGTGTGATTATTTCATTTGTTCAAATTTATATTCACCTGGTTGTGAAACGTTGTAATAGAAAAAGAAAACAAAATAACAGTCACAGAGGATGCAAGAACAGAAATTGTTAAGAACTAAAAATAACCTATTCATTCCTGAGATAAAAAAAATAATTTGTAGAAATTTGTTTGTAAGAAATATATGTTGATAGGTCATGTATGCAAAAGAATACCTCTGCATGCGAATATGATTAAGTTGATTTTTTTTTTATTTGGTATTTGGTATTTACTTTGAATATGTTTTTGCAATTAGCGCCTGTTCGCACTACAGTCAAAAACAAAAATGAGCCCGCGCAAAATGACATAAAAAGAAAACCATTCCACACTGAAAAGCGTGTCCCACCGATGCGGGTTATTTTGTTTTACTCGATTTTTGCACGGCTAATTTTTGTTTTTGACTGTAGTGCGACCAGGCCCTTGGGTATACACATGATTGAAGAAACGTTGTCTGGGAAAGATGCTATGAAGAAACTATGGACGATAAGACCGAATGATTTTCTGGGAGACGGAAAATAATATTAATGTGTTCTCAGATAACGATTCCACATTATTATGACAATGTACGCTCCAAATCACCCTGTGAAAAAAACTTTTAGGAAAGAATTGATCTTAATCATAAAATATAAGGAATGATAGCGATTCTTGTTTTTGAATTGTTTTCTTCGTTCCCAGTATTCCACTGTGTTCTATCGTTTATTGTTTATGCTTTTTTTCCTGACGTTTCTTCAATTAGGTGTTTATCAACATCAGGAATATTGCGAATTGCATTGGATGATGGTCATGGATAACTGATTCAAATCCTGTTTGAGCCATTTTTCACGTTTCTTTCGGAACTGCTGCAGTTAATACAATCACTGTGAAGATAAAAAATTCAAGCCTTTTTATGCAATGAGCAGTTCTAAAGAGGCTACATGATCCTGAACGTACGTTTGTAGTTTGTTTACACTTGTCAAATTTTTGATCGTGCACTTGACTGGATCCTTGTTTTCAAACTTCGATCCTGGGAAAATCGTTAATCTTTGTTCTGCAACCTCTGTTATCAAAACGAACGAGATATAACGATTTTTTAATCGTGTTTTAATACATTAAATGTATCGTTTAGCGTGTATGTAAAAGATGAGTTATATCTTTTGAGATTTAGGAGGAACGGATGTACAACATGTACGTACAGCCGAAAGAAAACCTTGACAAGATGCATGGCTGGCTTATGTCTTGAAACGAAACTGTTCGTTTTTTGAGTGTACGCTGGATGCGGCGTTTTTGAAGCTATTTGATCAAAGATCAAAGAAAATAGGATATTCTTTTTTCGTCAAAGTCCGTCAAAGCACAAACGAACACTTTGGTCAAAGTGCACTTTGATCAAATAAACTTTCAGTGTAAACCGCCCCTACTATTAAATGGTATGTATTTTTTTACAGGGAAACTGAACGATGTACTGATATACTGAATTATTATACATTGTGTGTATAATGTTTAAAACTTATAAATAATAAAGTTATACTCAGCATAAATTACTATTAAGACTACGTGGCCAAAATTTCTACCTGCAATATAAAACGAGAATAAATGTGGTCTTGATATTGTTTCGGTAGAAAGTAATATTATACTATCTATTTATTTAATATTTAATGCAGAAACTCGTATTAACAATGATTTAGAAATACATAGACAAGTAAAAACAAGCGATATAATATCCCAACGTTTCAGCGACCTCATGACGCCATTATCAAGGGTACAAATGAGAATAAAATTAACAAATGCGAATTCAAGAGTAATAACTAATTTACATAGCGGAAGTGGCTACACAAATATTTTAGCACGGATAGAATCCATTTGCACATTCAAACTCGGTGTTAATTGTTTGATGTAAAGCATCTCGTTGACAAGACAATCAAATTTGTTCATGCATTTCTTGAGAACTTTGAAACAGCTAAGGAGGTCCTCAGGGACAGCACTCGCGTGGTCGTTGTCTCAGTGCTTGCGTACTGAAGATGACGTGCTTTTATGGCCATCCACGCGGACCACGCGGGCATATAAATGCCCGCGCGTGTAGCCAACATAGCTCCCTGTATCACACAGGTTACATTTAAACTGGTACACTACGCACTGTTGATTAACCAACTGCGGTTTAGTCTCACAATCTTTAAGGTCTTGGCCAGTTTTCCGACTGACAAATACGGGTTGGATTGTGGTCTGGAGTTTAATGCTAAGGTGTCTTAACAATGTTAACGGAGTCTTGGTCCATAAAGGGTAAGACTTTGTTATCATCCGTTAAGGACAAAGAGAGCACGATCATAATAAACAAATATAATAGTTTTGAGTTATTTGTTTTGAAGGCATATTTGAGCCATATTATCTGACAGCATTTGCTAACAAGAACTCTAACAGAAGTAATATTTTAGTGCTTCTAAATTCCAGATTTCTTTTGTTTATTCCCATCCGGAAATGAGGCCAATCTAACGCATTCTTAAAATAATCGTTTGGTGTAACTTGTCTATGTAAAATAATGAAAAATGTTGACGTATCGTTGGTTTATCTACTATGTGAAACTACTTCTTTCCATCTCAAAGCCATTTTTCTATTGTGGTAACTACAGTAACTCGTATTCTTAAAATGTTAAAGGCCTGTGCAAACGAACGCAAAATGCTGTGATCGTTTGTACACCATGTTGGGTAACGTTGCATGATGTTGGCACATGTTGCGTGAAGTTTGAAATCGGTTAAACTTTTCGCCTAACATCTGCCAACATTTCTTTCGTTTGCACGATTTGCACAGTTTCACGCAACATTGCCCAACATGTTGCGATCGTTTGAACACTCTCGGCCAACATGTTGGGTGATGTTGTGCCAACATGTTGCGTTCGTTTGTACAGGCCTTAAGAGAATAACGTACAATTTTCCCAGGCATTTGCGGGATATTGCTTGCCATAACCTATTTATTTTACAGGCTTCTTCATAATAAGCAAACATATGATATGCGCTCTCCAAAAAACATGGACTTCCGTGTTTGATTGATCCTTTTTTTTTTTTTTCGAGCTATGACTGGGCTTGAAGAGACGCATGTGGGATACAGAGAGAGCTTGAAAAGCAGCAACATACATATAATCTACTCTCTTTTTGACAAATATACTGAATGTTTCTGATAAAACTTTGGGGTAAAAACTTACAGGGTCTCTGAGGGACACTAAGCTGTCTATCACCCTTTTAATATAACATCCTTTAACTCGTATAACTCATATACATCACACAAACTGTTTTCCTCAGTCAACTTCATTTGGTTAAATATCGCTTAATATTTGGAATGCAAAAGGAGTTGCGGCACGAAGTCACCATTTCTATTATCTTTGAATCAACAGAACCCTAGTAATAATGTCTTTTGGAGGAGAAACTGTAGTTAAAGTTTGCTATTAAGTGAAAAAAAATATATATATTCTTTCATTTTGGTCATTAATGAAAGGGTTTTGGCGTCAAAACATGTGCCTGCCGGATATAATGAATATACATGTTTTAGAAATGTGACAAAGACATAGCCATACGCATTGCTTTAGTGCACTGACTATAGCCATGCTTGCTGTTGAATTACTAAATGAATGAACCAATTAACAAAACAGTAATTCTGATATTATGTGTAGTCTCATGCTTCGCGATTCCTTTTGTAATTGTCCTGGTAATTCATTGTTATAACGGACGCAAATGCAAAAAGTAATTAATTTACAACTGAATTAGCAGAAGGAACAAAAGTAATATTGATAATGATAATATCTATTTAAAACGTTATTGCTGTCCCATGTTTTTTAGATGCTAACTTATATTTTGACATTATGATTAGTTATTTATTTACGATCTCGCTAGACAACTTGTCGATACGGTGAACAGCGATCCAATTTTATGTACGGAAAAGGTTTCCATACATCTTTCTTTTGCGCATTGTCATGATTTCCGGTTTCCGCTTTCTTAGAGTTCACCTATAATTTTAGCTTGGCTATGGTAAGAATAGATCGTTTTAAAGACCTGAATGTTGAATTATTTAAAGGTACATCTAATGACAAAAAACGGAACGATACAATTGAATCTGTCATTCGACATTTCATCTTGCATTGACGTATTTCAGGATGAATTAGTATCAATTGACTCTTCATTGCGACCCAAGATATTAGAATGGACTCACAAAACGCATAAAAGCAGCGAAAATATTTATTTAACGAATAGTCGCTGTGTAGAGAGCTGCGTCAACCATGTTATTGAAGATTTGGTTTAGCTTCGGCTTTTTTCTTGTAAGTTGCGTCGAATATTCTTCTCAAGTCGAATTTTCTTTCGAGGAAAAATTGGAAAATTATCAAGGTAATCTTCGTAGTTAATGATTTTGTGAATTGTTTCGATTTTCCCTCCTCGGACTTATGGTCCATTTCTTTTTATTCTGAACAAATTCTTACATTAGTTTACTAGAAAATGTTTTTATTAAGTGTTTTAAAGTAAAACCATTTTCATTCTGAAAATTTTACACGTTATATATTTTATGGCTTTGGGCTGCTGCAGGCTTTTATGGTATGAGCATGATGCTATTTTTACAGTGGATGATTATATATCATGTTGTCGATGTATTTTACAGTACACAGTGATTTCAGTATAGGTATATTTATTTATTACAGCCTTAGCGCTTGTATTAAAGGGTAGTTTTTCACATAGGGTTAGGGGCATTGCTCACCACTGCTAAATATCCCGATTGTTTTTTTTTTTTTTTTAAGAATGAGCACTAAAGCAATAAAAACACAAAATTATAAACTATTTAATATTTCAGCGTGAATCTATGAACACACGAAGTCTTCAACTTCCTTCTTCTTGCACCATGAACGGCCATGAAGTCATAAAGCCATGAAACCATCTATTGTTTAATTAATTTAAAAAAATTCATGTTTTCACTTTAAAGGCTAATGCAACATTTAGTACATGTAACCTACCAATTTGGGCTTTGTTGTTTCCACCGCGAAGCCAGGAAGCCAGTATTTTGGTATAAATGCTATCATGTAGTATTGTTGTGTTTTAGACGACCTAGACATAGAAGACTTCAGTGATCCAAGCGTACCAGGACCAGGTGAGGTTATACTATACTCGTAAAGGAACAGCGTCCCGGCTGATATGCCATGTTTTCATGAGTATGGTCAGAAGCTTGCTTTATTTCTTTAAACAGGTATAAATAAATAACTGGCAATTTTGATTTCTTACCGCATGTCAATAAATCAAATTTAATAAACTGTAATCCACTACTATCCTTGTAATCCTGTATTTTATCTCCAAACTACTGTTTTGTTTTGTACTATAAAATCTTTAATATCGAATTTAGTTGTATATTTGGTGGCATTTGGAAATTAATATAGCGAAATTTTGTTAATTCCGGCGGGACACTGCCCCTTTCTTGAAAGAGAAACTATCGTGGGAAAAAAAAACATGTTATATTTAAGAGATACTTTACAATATAGTTCGTTGTGTATATTTTATACATTTTGTGCATTTTTTATCACAATGTGTTGAGAGAAATTGAGAGAAAGGGCAAAAATGGAACGTTCGAGGGCCAGCTTACATGTACAAACCTCAACCTTTATTATTATGCAACGACAACAACTATGCAATTCCAGAAACGCAAATTGCTATCAAGGGCACATGACATATAGGGATGCTGGGTGTTTGGAAACGGAAACAAAGTTGTCAAGTTAAAAGCTTCAGAAAAAAAGTCGCAAAAAGTGGTTAAGAAACGGTCGAATTAACAATTCTAAATTAGTTAAGAACGAATGCTCCAAAAATGGTTACAAGCCCTTATATTTATATTATATTTTATAGTATACGCATAACGACAAATTGAACATTGGTAAATATACTTGCACTGCAAAACAAAGCGAATTAAATAAGTTCCTACATTGTGTTTTTTCCTAGTGGACGGGAATTGGGGTGAATGGAGTCCATGGAGTGAGTGTTCTAAGACATGTGGAGGGGGAGAGCATTTAAGAAATCGTACATGCAACAATCCTGCACCAGCAAACGGAGGGAAAGATTGCGAAGGAGCATTCAGACAAAGAGATAGACTCTGTAACAACCAAAACTGCCCAGGTAATTCTTTTTAGTTCAAATTACCGTATTTTAAAATAGAAACGGCAAGTCTTCGACTGTGTCCATTTTGGGATATATTATAGAAGTGAATGAAACGGATATATTCTGTTGTATTTCCATGTTATCGTCCAGCCACATGCAGTACACGACCAGACAGCCCTCACATCTAAAATTTATGGAATAAATCATGGCTAAAAGTTGGCGACGGTTGCTTTAGCTTCATACCATTTTGGCCATTTTCAACAATTTATACGCGATTCGTTACTGGGAAGTTTTGGCGTTTTGTTATTGTAAAAAACAAATTGACGTCAGTTTTTTATGCGTCTGTCCTGTTATTGATGATAAAATTCGTCATAACATTGTCAATGTTTGCTGTGGATCCACTCGCACTTTGACAATGTTATGACGAATTTTATCATCAATAAGAGGACAGACGCATAAAAAAACTGACGTCAATTTGTTAAATTGCTCCAAAGGGAGCAAGATATATAGGGATGCTGGGTGTTTGGAAAAGGAAAAAAAGTTATCAATCAAGTTAAAAGCTTTGGAAAAAAATGGTAAAAGGTGGTTAAGAAATGGTTGAATTAACAATTCTAAACTAGTTAAGAACGAATGTTCCAACAATGGTTGCAAGCCCTTATATTTATATTATATTTCATAGTACAGTAGGCACAACGACAAGAATTGGACATTCGTTACAAATATAATTCGATTGCAAATCATAGCGAATTAAATAAGCTCTTGCATTGTGTTTTTTTCCTAGTGGACGGGAATTGGGGTGAATGGAGTCCATGGAGTGAGTGTACTAAGACATGTGGAGGGGGAGAGCATTTAAGAAATCGTACATGCAACAATCCTGCACCAGCAAACGGAGGGAAAGATTGCGAAGGAGCATTCAGACAAAGAGATAGACTCTGTAACAACCAAAACTGCCCAGGTAATTAATACATTTTATTGCAAAATTATTTTAAAATAGAAACAATAACTATTTTTCTTAAGACACTGTGTTATGCCATTTTAAAATATATTGTAGAAGTGAATAAAACGGATATTTTCTGTCGTATTCCCATGCTATCGTCCAGCCACATGCAGTACACGGCCAGACAGCCCCCACATCTAAAATTTATGGAATAAATCATGGCTAAAAGTTGGCGACGGTTGCTTTAGCTTCATACCATTTTGGCTATTTTCAACAATTTATACGCGGTCGGTTACTGCGAGGTCTGGAAGCAAATTATTGAGTTCGGTGTTTTATCGAAGTCAAGTTTCCGATCTCGCACCGAGGGTAATGAAAATAACAAGGTATTAGACTCTTGACTGGATTTTGAGGAATGTCTGACGCCTGCTAGGGGGTCACTGGAGTGGATTAAAAAGAAACCTGAAAGTAACAACGTAGGTCAATAAATTACGATAATTTATGCTCTTCTTTCGCAGTTGATGGAAACTGGGGTTCTTGGTCTCCTTGGAGCGCTTGCAGTAAAACTTGTGAAAATGGTACACGGGAGAGGAGACGACTTTGTGATAATCCAAAACAAGCCCATAATGGCTCACATTGCCTGGGTATTGGACACCAGAAACAAAACTGCAGTGCTCTCTCTCATTGTCCAGGTAAACTTTACACTCTTTCTTTGCATGCAATGTTGAATGTGCTTTGCTTTAAAAGTTGGAAAATAGTTTAGTTTTGATTAGAACAAACAATGTTCCTGTGCAGATCTTTATGTTTCTTTAATTAAAAGAGGGTCAATTAATTCGCTTATATTTCCTTTCGCAGTTGATGGAATGTGGAGTTCATGGTCTTCCTGGAGCTTTTGTAGTAAAACGTGTGGAAATGGTACACGGGAGAGGAGACGACTTTGCAATAATCCAAAACAAGCCCACAATGGCTCATATTGCCTGGGTATTGGACAACAGAAACAAAACTGCAGTGCGCTCTCTCCTTGTCCAGGTAGTTAGCTTTACACTCTTTCTTCGCATGCAAGTTTTGCATGGGTCAGTTGCTTCAAAAGCTGGAAAAAATTTTGGTTTTGATTAGAACTAACAATGCTCCTGAGCAGATCATTATGTTGCTTTGATTAAATAAAAGTGTCAATTAATTCGCTGATACTGTTGTTTTGCAGTTGATGGAATGTGGGGATCGTGGTCTTCTTGGAGCGCTTGTAGTAAAACATGTGGAAATGGTACACGGGAGAGGAGACGACTTTGCAATAATCCAAAACAAGCCCACAATGGCTCATATTGCCTGGGTATTGGACAACAGAAACAAAACTGCAGTGCGCTCTCTCCTTGTCCAGGTAGTTAGCTTTACACTCTTTCTTCGCATGCAAATTTGGCATGGGTCAGTTGCTTCAATAGCTGGAAAACATTTTGGTTTTGGTTAGAACTAACAATGCTCCTGAGCAGATCTTTATGTTCCTTTGATTCAAAAAGGGTCAATTAATTCGCTTATACTGTTGTTTTGCAGTTGATGGAATGTGGGGATCGTGGTCTTCTTGGAGAGCTTGTAGTCAAACGTGTGGAAATGGTACACGGGAGAGGAGACGACTTTGCGATAATCCAAAACAAGCCTACAATGGCTCATATTGCCTGGGTATTGGACACCAGAAACAAAACTGTAT
This sequence comes from Cladopsammia gracilis, assembly GCA_022457155.1. Classification (NCBI taxonomy): domain Eukaryota; kingdom Metazoa; phylum Cnidaria; class Anthozoa; order Scleractinia; family Dendrophylliidae; genus Cladopsammia; species Cladopsammia gracilis. Next base: position 38,008 of record JAJGOT010000188.1, on the reverse strand, counting down.
TGCACTCTCTCCTTGTCCAGGTACTGTTAGCTTTACACTCTTTCTTCACATGCAAGTTTGGCATGGGTCAGTTGCTTCAAAAGCTGGAAAACATTTTGGTTTTGATCAGAACTAACAATGCCACTGAGCAGATCATTATGTTGCTTTAATTAAAAAAAAAAATCAATTAATTCGCTCATACTGTTGTTTTGCAGTTGATGGAATGTGGGGATCGTGGTCTTCTTGGAGCGCTTGTAGTAAAACGTGTGGAAATGGTTCACGTGAGAGGAGAAGACTTTGCAATAATCCAAAACAAGCTCACAATGGCTCATATTGCCTGGGTATTGGACACCAGAAACAAAACTGCAGTGCGCTCCCTCCTTGTCCAGGTAGTTGGCTTTACACTCTTTCTTCGCCTAAAGTTTGGCATGGGTCAGTTGCTTCAAAATATGGAAAACATTTTGGATTTGATTAGAACTAACAATGCTCCTGAGCAGATCTTTATGTTGCTTTGATTATAAAAATGGTAAATTAATTCGCTTCTATTGTTGTTTCGCAGTTGACGGAATGTGGGGATTGTGGTCTTCTTGGAGCGCTTGTAGTAAAACGTGTGGAAATGGTACACGGGAGAGGAGACGGCTTTGCGATAATCCAAAACAAGCCTACAATGGCTCATATTGCCTGGGTATTGGACACCAGAAACAAAACTGCAGTGCGCTCTCTCCTTGTCCAGGTAGTTAGCTTTGCACTCTTTCTTCGCATGCAAGGTTTGGCATGGGTCAGTTGCTTCAAAAGCTGGAAAACATTTTGGTTTTGATTAGAACTAACAATGCTCCTGAGCAGATCATTAAGTTGCTTTGATTAAAAAAAAAAATCAATTAATTCGCTCATACTGTTGTTTTGCAGTTGATGGAATGTGGGGACCGTGGTCTTCTTGGAGCGCTTGTAGCAAAACGTGTGGAAATGGTACACGGGAGAGGAGACGACTTTGCAATAATCCAAAACAAGCCTACAATGGCTCATATTGCCTGGGTATTGGACACCAGAAACAAAACTGCAGTGCGCTCTCTCCTTGTCCAGGTACTGTTAGCTTTACACTCTTTCTTCGCATGCAAGTTTGGCATGGGTCAGTTGCTTCAAAAGATGGAAAACATTTTGGTTTTGATTAGAACTAACAATGCTCCTGAGCAGATCTTTATTGTTGCTTTGATTTAAAAAAAAGGGTCAATTAATTCGTTTATATCGTTGTTTCGCAGTTGACGGAATGTGGGGATCATGGTCTACTTGGAGCGATTGTAGTAAAACGTGTGGTAATGGTGCGCGGGATAGGAAACGATTTTGCAATAATCCAAGACCAGCCTTTAATGGCACCTACTGTCTGGGTATTGGATATCAGAGGCAGAACTGCAGTGCTCTCTCTCCTTGTCCAAGTAAGCGACCGGGCTTTACACTCTTTCTTCGCTAAGTGAAGTTGCGCTTTGCTTTAAATGTTGTAACCTACCGGTATTTCGGTTTTGGTTTTATCTGACAATGCCCCTGAGCAGATTTTTAGTATGTTGCTATAATAAAAATATTCATTGATATTGTCCTTTCGCAGTTGATGGAATGTGGGGTTCTTGGTCTTCTTGGAGCGCTTGCAGTAAAACGTGTGGCGGTGGTGTAAGGGAGAGAAGACGATTTTGCAATAATCCAAAACCAGCCTTCAAAGGCTCAAATTGCTCTGGTGCTATATCTCTGTATCAGTTCTGCACTGCGGTCACTCCTTGTCCAAGTAAGTCAGCTTGTCTCTCTTTCTGCGCAATCCGAAGTTCCGCTTTGCTTCAAAAGTTGTAAAATATTTTGATTTTGATTAGAAAATAAAAACAATGCCCCTGAACAGATTTTTATTATTTTGCTATAATAAAACGCGTCAATTTATTCATTTATATTGTTCTTTCGCAGTTGATGGAATGTGGGGTTCTTGGTCTTCTTGGAGCGCTTGCAGTAAAACGTGTGGAGGTGGTATAAGGCAGAGAAGACGATTTTGCAATAATCCAAGACCAGCCTTCCATGGCTCATATTGCCTGGGTGTTGGACAACAGAACTCGAAGTGCAGTGCCATCTCTCCTCGTCCAAGTATGAGAGCTTTGCACGCTTTCTACGCAATGCGAAGTTCCGCTTTGCATCAAAAGTTTTAAACTATTTTGGTTTTGATTATGTCTGACAATGCCCCCTGAGCAGCAGCAACAACAACAACAACAACAACAACAACACCAAAAACAAAATATAGTAGCAACCCGCAAATAACTAGAGTTAATCGTGGCGGGTTGCTGCGCACTAAACAGTTACAGAAGCTCACTATAATTATAATAAATGAATAACAATAACTAAGAAAATAAGGAATGGATAATTTATGATTAGCACGTCATTATTATGTTCCTATAATTAAAGACAAAACTCTCTTCAATTTATTCGCTTATTTTTATTGTGGGATTCTTGGTCTTCTTGGAGCGCTTGCAGTAAAACGTGTGGAAATGGTGCACGGAAAAGGAGACGATTTTGCAATAATCCTAAACTAGCTTTCAATATGGCACATCATGTCTGGTAAACGAACATCATGATCACAGGCAGAACTGCAGTGCTCTCACTCTTTTTCGAAGTATGTTTATTGCACAGTTTTCCTTCTTTGCAACTGGACGTTGCGTTATACTTGATGTGGTACCCTGTCGAGAAAAGGACTTATTTGCAATAATCCAAAACCAGCGTTAAATGGGTCATATGGGACATGAAAAACTATAGTGGCTTCTCTTCTCATTTTTTCAAGTACGAAGGTTCTATATAGTTTTTCTTTGCATGTCTAAGTTGTTATACTTGAACATTCATTATATCGTACTTTCTTATTCTTCAATGACTTCAAATGCCAAATCACATTTGAATAATATTTAAAAATAACAACAAATGCCAAACACAAAACATTTTTAGATATTCAAAATTTAAAAATATTAACAACTGCAGAATGGTCATGATTACCTCTACATAATTAGGAGATGGAGTAATAATTATTTGAACTCGATGATTTACTGTAGATGCCGTTTCTTTTTATAAATTTTAGCTCGGAGACCATTCTGTCCAAAGTTCAAACGTCGAAAATGCTTCTTGTACAAGAACTGTTTCAGACGTCGACGCTTTTGCATCTGCGTCCCAAGTCACTATGGTGACGAACCTGAAAATGACAATCAAGCAAATAATGAAATCGCAGAACATGAAATGGGAGAACTTGTCGAAACTAGTAAGTGCTCTGTTTTCTTTAAAGGTTAGAAAGGCTTAAAAATAAATGATAGTTGGTGTTTCTGAATATAAATGCCTTTCTCCTGAAGCTACATATACTTGGTACCGGTTTACCATCAGAGATACCGAGACCATTTTATTCATAGTTCACCACGTACGTTTGTCTAACGATCTTTCTAAATAACCTTAAAGGTTCTGAATACGTCTTGCTTTTGTGAGCATGATAAAAATAATCAGAATACAAGAAAATCAACAACAACAACAACAACAACAAAAATCTTTATTAGTTAGTTATTATAGAATTTATAATACTGGCCTGCAGGTAGCAAAAGCTAATCTTGGCAGGCCAGTGAAATTAATTACATGATTAGAAATCGCTACACGCACCAATTTGTTGAAATAAAAAGAAAGAATCAAACAATAGAAGAAAAAAAGAGAAAAAAAAGGAAAAAAAAGAAGAAACAAGTGATTGATATATAAAAAAGAATTGTGAAAATATTAATTAATTACTTTATGTGGTTCCGTATGACTTTTTTGCTAAAGTTGTCAACGTTTTGTTTTTGTTTCTAGATCTGGAAGATCCAACAAGATGTAAGTACAGCATTCGTTGGTCCATTGGTTAAGAAGTAACAATTACTTTAGCATGTTCTAATAAAGTACAATGGCATTTTTTGGAGGCCAGAAAATCCGAATCTAAAACACATTTCACGTTACTATAATTTCACCACCTTAAAAGATTCATCAGATTAATTGAAATTTGAATGTCTGAAAAGCATGATCTGAGCGTCTTTTTCTTGGGAGGCGGGGGAAAAGAAAGGGGGAGGTGTTTTGTTTGTTTTACGATTCTATATCACTAACAACTTAGATAGGACTTCAGTGTCTAATAAAACGAAACTGTCAACTGAAGCAGAAAGAAAATCACAACCGAGTCAGAATAACTAAATTTACATATCATCTGTTCTTCATGCTTGGGAATATGAATGAAAGTATTTCCAGGAAGACAGAAAATATGTTTGCCCTGAAATATTATTAATAATAATTATGCATATCTTAATAAGTTTTAAATATATTTTCTGGCATTGGTATGAGTAGTTTAATCCTCGAACGTAAAACGGGGGTGGGGTGGGGAGTATAAGTTTGCGTTTATGACCGAGGGTTAATACCCTTTAGACTCGTCGATTTAGTGTATACGACAAGAATAAACATTATTTATTCATAGCAACTAATCCTTGAATGGATTCCTTGAGTATACCAAATGAATGTTGAATTCTACACCAGAAAATGTAGCCCTGGTATTTTGTTCTACCATAAGTCACCACGGAATTGTTTTTGTATGTTCACTCATGAAGTTTGGAAGGTTTACTATGCTTAATTATTGTTTTAATTAATTAATTGCTCGGTTGATTGATTGATTGATTGATTGATTAAGTCATTGATTATTAATTTATTATTTGATTGCGCTATTGGTTGCCTATACGTAGGAACGTTCCTATTTTTCATAATTCCAGCTTTGTTTTACTGAATTCAAGATGTTTCGCGATCAAAATGATATCAATTTTGTTTATTTTCTTTACAGATCATCGGCGATGTCCCTTTTATTTCCATCGAAAATGCTTTTTCATGAAGCGAAGTTACAAAAGACAATTATTTTGTTTCTGCGTTCGTAGTTGCTTTTGGGACGAAACTACAAACGATAATCAAGTTAGTTGAATATAAATGTATACGTCATTGATAATAATCATTTTTTTCACGGCATTGTAGGGAATAAATCCATAGGAGTCTTATGTTTACTGTGAATACACTCGGCCATATGCCTCACAACTGAGACCGCTCAGTAGCGACGGCCCGCTTACCAAGTGCAGGGTGAATTTGGGATGATGGTGTGACACTTCCGTAACGTTATTTGGCTTAATCCAATATTACCTTGTGCCGGATATCAGGTGTATTGTACTAGCTTAATATAAAACGGTTCTCCGATATGTTAAGCTGGCTCGGAAAGCGGACGTATTGGGCGAGTAAACGTGCATTTTATGAAACGGGGCATGGCCATATATGACAACGGATCCGCTTAAGAAGTAAACAGGTGTAATCGAACAACCAGACCTTTGTCCGTGGACTATTAAATCCCTAAGTAGAGGATGTTGTTTTTTCAGTCAGATTGTCTTTACAAGGAGTGAAGAATCAAGAGCTATATGATAATATATTACAATTTTTTTTCTTGTAGGTTGCTCCCCACTAATATGGTAGACTTGACCGTTGGCAAGCTTATAGAATTCCGAGGACAAGATAATCAAATTTAATAGTGTTTTAAACTTGGATTGTTTTTAAAGAACGAAAAAAAAAAATGTACACAAACCATGATAATTTTATGTTGTTGTATTTTTGCCCATTCAAAGAATGTTGGCTGTCCTTTTGAGTAGCCATGCACAATCAAAATTAATGTCCCCTAAAGCAGCGATCGAGCATGCTATATTTAGTGTTGCTACTAAGTAGTTAAAGGATCAAGGAGCTTATCAGATTTCACAAAACGCTTTTACCTTCCCTTGCTTCGTTGCAAGTTGCTGGGTACTAATATGCCAGACTTGACTTTTGAATGATTTGCGAACAACCCTGTACTAATTATTCAAAAAATAAAATGAACGTTTAAAAACATAATATTGTTATGTTTTTGTCATATTTGTCTTCATGCACGAAACTTTCGAATTCCGTTTCAAGTCACATTGCTAATGGCGCCAAGTCATAATAATAATATTTTTTTTTTTTAGCGAGATGGGCAGCTGTGAAATATAATAAACGCGAATTTATCATAGTTCATGGGAACAAATATCTATAATTGTATTGAGACTACTCTTGGGATCTCACTTATTACTATATCCCAAACGCGCTCTGATTGTAAATTAAATAAATAAATAAATAATTTTTAAAGGCACACCTTCACTCAAAATGCTGTGTGCGCCGTAACGTCGTTTGGGTGAAGGTGGGCCTTCAAAGAGGATGGCACCAAGATAACTCTAGATTAATTAGGATGGTCCTCTGAAAATTACTGGTCGAATTGGAATTTAGAAATGTCAGTTTTTGACGAGAGAGGAAAAACCTGAGAGTACCCGGTGAAAAAACCCTCGAAGCAGGGATGAGAACTAACAACAAACTCAACCTACTTATGACGCCGAGTCCGGAAATCGAACCCGGGCGACATTGGTGGGAGGCGAGCGCTCTCACCATCCCTACTCCCTGCTAATAATATATCACAATATATCACAATATTATTATTGTCTACTCAATCTCGGGGTAGTATAAAACTGAAGTGCTTCTCGGCAAATATCCACCACTATCACCTCGAACTTCGGTGAATAATTGCTAATGACCTCGAATGTACTGTCAAATTTATAATCCCACCATTATACAGGGTTGTTTGACGGCATTGGATATCGTCAGAATCCTCCCTTCGGTATTGGTAGGATTGTAATATTCCATCCTTTTTTATCTTCATTGGATATATCCCTAGTTTTAGCTTAAATATCGATATTCGTGTTCCCTACAAGATATAAAAGTGGAAATGTTTCGATGATTGCGTCATGGACATAATTTGTCAAGCCGCCATCTCGGATCTGTCACAGCGGACTTTTTGTACTCTATTGGTTTAAAATTAAATCAATGAAATGTTGCTAAGGGTGGCTAAAAAAGTGGAGTTACGAATTAAAAAAAATTACATTAGTACTAAAACAAACACAACATTCCAGCCGACATACCTAGCTTTACAGGTCCATGATACTGTGCAATTTTTGTGCAGTGTTTCTCGCCGAAGGCAGGTCAAGCTCAAAATAAAGAGTAACTACGCAATGCGTACGACGTGTCTTTTTGCTGTTGTTTGATCGCTGCTTTATAGCCTCCATTAATAGCGATTTTGGTAAGTTTATCACTTCTAGCTCTTTATGACAATGGTTAATCAGTTTAGAATCTTCATTCATTTGCAAATTTGCAATTTGTCGTAATAACAGCCAAGCGCAGGGTGCCTTTTCATGACCGAAAGCATCTGTTACATTCAGAAGAGAGCAAAATGTGTTTGCTGTTGATTATCGTGTTACTAGTCGGCTAGACAATTTTCAGCTGTTGAAATGTTTGAAGGGCTATTTTCGCGAATAGAGGTTTTGCACGGCAGCCATGTTGCATGGCAGAAACAATGAAAATGTTTTGCATTAGAAAGAACATTCTTTCCCATGGGGAAAAGAATCTATTGTTCCTGCCATGCAACATGGCTGCCGCGTAAAACCTCTATTGGGAGCTGTTTACTATCATAATTATAACCCCACCGGGTCACTAGCGCTAGCTCTCATTTGTGCAACCAACCCAACTCCTTTTCCGCTCTTAATCAAATTTGAAAGAGAACGTGATTATCGCAGTTATGTAGCAAGTGAAGGAGTTGCAGTTATGGTGAAAACGCCCTACCACTAAGCCACAAGGCCAGATGGGAGCTTGAAACTCCTAGTTCAGTTGCTACATAACTGCGATAATCACATTATCTTTCATTATTTCTCCGCAATTCATATGAATTTATTTTCACATACACATTTTCATATTCATCACTTCACGGGTGTAATAGAACTCATGATTGACCAAGCTCCAATCTGGGCTTGTAGCTCTGTGGTAGAGAGTTTGCACCGGATCTCAAAGGTCATGGGTTCAAATCAAGGCTCTACTTGCAACTCCTTCAGTTTCTGCATAACTGTATGGAGGGGATACTGGACAAAAATATCATTGGATCGTACTCCGTGAGCATTGTATCATACCACGCTGTGATGTCCCCGGTGATACCATAAACTATCCGGTGTGCTGCTATATCGTACCCGATATGTTGCTTTATTGTATAGGTCAAGCCTTAACATCGTACGGTATGCTACTGTATCGTACCCGGTGACGCTATATGCGGTTATGTCGTATCGGTTATGCCATTACATCGTACCATGTGCTGCTATATCGTACCCGGTGATTCTATATTGTGAGCGGTACTGTATACGGTTATTAGCGAGTGTTAAACTGGTCAGCGGCTTATAGTTCAAATTGGCGGGAAAGTGTTTATCGCAGCGCCGTACTTTTACTTCTTTTCTCAACCAATAATGTTTTGAATTATGGCTTAGCTATATAGTGACATATTTTACAATGCCCTGCATTAAAAATACGCTTTGCTGGTTTATAAATAGTTTCTAGATTTGGTTCGAACAAAATTCGTCGAAATAACTGTCCGTTTATCCAGTTGGATAATAACACAAACTGTTATCTACTTTATTTACTTTGTGTCGTCAGCCTTTTCATGTCAACATCTTTTGGTAGATGCTAGTTATCATACTAATCATCGGTTTATTCCACTCAATCCCTTGATTACTTCTCTGATAGGTTGCTTTTGGGTAAAAGAAACAATCCATCGAGACACATTATAAATACCTTAAATTGGAGACGTTCCCATTTCATAAACGAGTTAACGGCGCAGAACTGAACGCTCTAATATCAAAGTTTTATATTTTATCCCTGCTGGCTGTCAAGCTGTGGTAAAGTAGAAGACATTCGCTAAAAATAAAAGTCACGGAAATTTAGTGGTAATTTGACAGCTGGCATTTTACCAAAGCCGTGTCTTGCAGCAATGTGATCTTCAAATTTCTATAAAATAATAATGCTGAATTACATCAGTACATACGACAAGGCATATTTTTGGGGGGCACCCAGTGGATTGCGATCTACGCACGGTGCGTGCGCATGGTAAGCGTGCGTTCTTCACAAGAACGCGTTTGCGGTCGAATGATGACACAGTTCTTTGCTTAGTTTTTCTTATGCTTTTTTGTTGTGTAAAGCAAAGGAAAAAATATACATGTTGGGTTGCACGACGCGGTTGCACGGTTACATCGCAATGTTATGATTTGCTCGTTCATTTCCCTTGTAATAGTAATTGTTTTCGCCCTTCGGATAGGTCGTTTTATATTTTCACTTTAGTCTGTACTTGAAGTAAACAAGGACTAAATGTTAAACCGTCACCCCATGGCCATCTAAGTGAATACTTGATCTTAATCGCAAGGGTACATGTCCACTTTGCAAGTGGTTTGACCCACGTAGGATGACGGTCAAGTGTGTTAGATGGAATTATATATATTTCATGGAAAACAAACATGTAATCATGACGAAGGATTTTTCAAGACATTCTAAAATGGTTAAATAGTAAATAGATTTTCATTACATTTTTTAGAACTACTAGATTCACAACAAAGCTAAGGAGCAATCATAGTGAAAAAGTCCGCATTTCGAGCTTTTGCCCTAACAAGGGGTGGCGAATGGTAAATTCGAGATTCGCCGAGACGCCGAGACCCTTGTTTCAAAATCCGAGACCGCGACCGCAACTACGTTATAAAATCCGAGCCCGAGACCCAATGCGGGAAAAAACCGAGCCCGAGACTCAGTGCTAAAAATATCCGATTCACCTATAAAACAACAAACAAGGATGAAGAATGAGAATGCTTGACAAAAGTATCCGAGACTCCGAGACCTTGAGGAAAAAAATCCGAGACTCCGAGACAGAAAAAGCACCAGCCAAACGAGACTTTGAGACTTAAAACAAAAACTGCCGAGATTTCGAGACCGGACCAAAATTTTCCGAGACCCACGATTTGGAAGGTACCATTCGCCACCCCTCTAACATGATTTTAAATGAGCAATCCAGTAAATGATAGCAGCAGTTGAACAAAACCAAATTGCATACAGTTTTATTTTTAACGTTTTCGCTTCAAATGAAAGAAAAATTTGAAAATATTACTATTTGCAAAATCACTAAACAGCACCTAAAATTAAAGATAACAACTTCGCCGCACAGAAATATTTATTGGCAGTAAGTCTTATGAAGTGATTCTTTAAAATCAAAAGAACGCACAAGGAAAACATTGTGACAAATTGATGTAATAACGGCCAATGCAAAGAGTGTCATGATGAATATTATTTATGAATGCAAATAACATTTTCCTTCACCGGGAGATGTGACGAACATGTGAAGTAGTTCTGTGAAAATGTGTGTAATATTACCATGAAATTGTCTGTAATCGTTTTCATCAGGTAATGAAAAAAGTATTTTTTGATATGCTGTCTTTAAATTGTGAAAATGGCCATTATTTTTGACTGTTTTTTTTTTTTTGGCCTGATAAGTCAAAGGCATATTTGTACCCGCTATGGACCGTTTTTCCAAAGATACCGTGTAGAATAATATTCTCTTTTGATAAAAATAGATGATAATAACACATGTAATCGACAACATTATATAAACGCTTATATTAGAACTGTTCTGGTGCACTTATATCAATATTCCCTTAATTCATTTTTCTGTTTTTTTTTTTTTTTGGTTCAGTCAAGTTTGACTTTATTTTTATTAAGTTGTAACCTAAATAATTTATTTTTTTTGTCCCTAACTTCTTTTTGCTAGGAATTGTCTCCTGATTATTGGCTTTGTCAATTTAAAGGGTGAACGGAACTGAAAAAACGTACATGTATAATACTAAAGAACACATTGACAACTGTACCACATTTAAAAAACAATGACACGGTGTTTTCGTGGGTGTTTGGAAAACAGCGATTAAATATTCGACCGACTACGTACCCTAAGTACTCCTTGAAACATCGAATGGACAATATAAAGCGATTCCCTGAAAGGAGAACAGTAAATTTCCAATCCTAGCCGTTCACAGCCAAGTATAATAGTACATGTAGTTGTCACTGGTAATAAAATTTGTGCATATATTTTTCGGTTTGTTACAACGACACTATTAATTTTGGTTCAGGTTAAATGCATTTTAAGTCAGGTAATAATGTCCAGTGCATCCATATACTTGATGGATATTTTTTTCCTCCTAGTAACGTTCCTTATTGACGCACGGAATGTATTGGCCTTTGATACTCTGATATTAGAATCATTCGTGAAACACATAAAATGGGCGAAAGGTCACCTATAAGCCATTCCGTTAGGTTTCAGCTAACCCCGCAAGTATGAACATGAGGATTTGGTTCATAGTGGCTTTATTCCTTGCGGCATGTGTCGGATTTTCCTTCCAAGAAGAATTGGAAAATTCTGACGGTAAAACTGAATTACTTTAATCATGTATCTATTTAAACGTTTTTTCTTTATCATTTTTTTTATTAATTACAAGTTAAATTTAATGTTTTCTTCCTTTTCTTTATAGATGCTTCGTTGGAAGATGATGGTAAGTTTGTCAAAATAGCAAAGAAAATAACAACGATGAATAGTTTTATAAACACCATTTCTTCAATTAAAATTTATAATGTAATTTAAAAGAGAAATTATTGCTAACTATCCTGGTTTCTGTAATAATTTGATTTCGTTTTCAATTTTCTCAGCTCAAGATCTGGAAGAAAACTTTGACGAAGAAGCGGAAACCGGTGAGTGTTTATTGCTCTGGTTTTGTTATTCATAGTTCACAAAGACTCGATAAGTTGTTTTGCTCTCCTTTTTATATTTGTCGAACTAGCTACTGCTGGTAAAAGCTAGTAAAATTTGTTTTGACAAAAACAATACATTAGTTAAGTTTAATAATTAAAGTGCAGGCGCATATAAGGCTTATGTTGACTTATGAGATATTGCACTCCCAAGAAAGCATTCTCTTTTTAAATTTAAAGTAAAATAGAGTTAATCAGGACAAAATATGCTCTATTTTTACCAAAAATGACAAACAACTTAATTCTATTTTTTTTCTCACGAATGTGGGATGCTTTGGTCTAACTAAATCTCTTTTACTTTTAACCAGTCATTCTTTTGGCAACAAAACGCTTTTTGGGCTAAAAAGAAAACACAATTTGAGAGACAGTAAAAGTATTGAAATTCGACGTGGGACCTTATTGCACACTTCCTTTCAATTCCTATATTAACCCTTGGACGTACACGCAAGCTTATACCCAAACCGTACCCTCTCTGGATTTATGCGATGTTGCAATATTTAGGAATTATTTTACACCTGTAGATAGCCCGCGATGTGCTCTACACATATTGTAAGTTGTGGCGCTGCTGGGGGTCCGTGATGTCATCTAAAATGGCCGCCATCTTGGATTTTACTCAAAATTCGGATAAATGCGGAAATTGCAAATATTGTTTGCTAGAGTTGTAAAATAACATACAGTTAAATATATTGATCATTTTGATAGCATTTTATGTTTTGTCACTGAAAAAGGTGAAAACACGCATTTTTATTCAAAAATAGCTTGACCTCATGTTACTTATGACGTCATATATTGTTAACATAGCGACCGATTGTCGACAAACTTTACCAAAATGTGTCTCAAGGATAATCGTAAATGGTCTTGAAAATATCGGAGAAACCTTAAGGGGGGTGGCATCCACCCCCTCCCGTCCCCCTCGCTTTTATGTCCGAGGGTTAAGCTATTTTTAATAACATTTTTACTTTTCTATTTCCAGATCTTGAGGACCCTGCAAGAAAAGGTCAGTGTCTATTATCGAGTACATTTGTCACCAGTATATACTCAAAATATTTGTTTAAACTACATGCATGTACACAGGCCGTTTTTCTTCAATGCCATTTTTCTTTGTAAAACAATGATGTACTCATAAAACCGTTTAATTTCATTACTTTTCAGTTCGACGTCCATTTTGTCCTAAATTCTTTCGTCGAAAATGTATCTACTTCAAGAATTGCTACAAACGGCGACGCTTTTGTGTCTGCGTCAAACGTTACTATGGCGATGAGACTGAATACGACAACCACGAAAACGATGAAGAAGATGTAGAAGATGAGGCGGAAGAGCTCGATGAAACTGGTTAGTCTTTCTTTAAAGATTTTTTTTTTTTTTAAAAAGGGTTAATTTTGTTACAATATGTCACCCTACTGTAATGGCCTAATGGAACCAAAGATTTAACTGTAGGCCGAATACCTGAACGGATGAATTGAAACTGCAGTGGATCATTTATTGGGCTATTTATTCGTTTAATATTTTATATTATTGTCAAATCGCGTTACAAATTCTACGAAACATGGAAATAAAATTGAGAACACAAATTGTACTAAAAAGAGGTTTAAATAATAATTGTTCTATTTTATTTTTAGAAGTTGAAGACCCATCGAGGACTAAATGTAAGTAAAATATTTATGTTTACATCGATATGAATACTTATGGATGTAGATCGGTGTCAGTTAAGGCAGGAGTATAACAAGGACCGCATCTCTGAACAAAACAGAAAAGGGAAAGCTTCAGTCTCCGGCTGGTAGAGACAAATAATGCAGCAATCCTCTCAGGCTGCGACCACCTCTAAATGCCGAAATCCCGACCTATAGAAGCGTGCTTACAAATTCTCTCGAAGATGACGAACACCTATCTACTCAAATATAACTGTTGATTATAATAAACCTAAATCTAAAAATTTACTGTGATATATGGTATCGCGTGACCATTTTAATGTCGTTGAAATAATATCAGTCAATTGATTGAATGATTGGTTGATTAAATTGATTGAACTATTGATTGCTCCATTGAATGTCTGATTCCTTTATTTCTATTTGCATGATAATCCATTGACTCCTTACAAAAAACAGGCTGTGCCTGAACTTTTGATTGTTGCTTTTGTTAAGCCTTTTTGACGTATCGAATTCAACGAAACAGTAATAACAGAAAACTTCATACGAAAGATAATTCCTTTTGGCATTCCAGCAAACACCGATATAAATTGGGTTTATTTTTTTTTAGTTCGTCGTCGATGTCCTCGTTACCGTCGTCGTAAATGCATTGTTGTCAGGGTGGGTTACAAGAAACGACGCTTTTGCTTCTGCCTTCGTCGTTGTTATGGGGACGAAACCTTGAACGATAATCAACTGAGTGATGACATTCCAGAAGAGGAAACGGAGGAACTTGACGAAAACACCGAGGATGAAGAAATAGATAACGGTCAGTATGGCTGTGTGAGGGGTTGCAGTGATAACTACTAAATAAAAATGGCGCCATTGATTCTTCTTTAACAGGTCTCACCTGGTAACATAGATTTAAGAGATTATTGCATAGGACTAAAGAACCGATTGCATTCACCTTTCAATGGGCTGCATTCTCAACGAACAAACATAGTGTCCAAGATTAAGGACTTTGAGATCTCTTTTTTTTTCTTTGAGTTGGAATTTGGAATAATACTTCTAAAACTCATTAATAATTCAAGACGAGAACACGAAGGAAATTAATATCGCGAAGGAGGTTTGGATACCCGGACTTAATTTGCGTAGATTTTGGAGATTTTATTCATTCATTTTCTCCGCATTTAATGATAAGTTTTAGAAGCTATATCAAACACTCGAAACAGTGTTTCATCAGGTATCCAAACACCTCGAAGTGGTTAAAAAACCTCTGCTGCGCGTCGTTTTTCAAACCACTTCGAGGTGTTTGGATATCCTGATGAAACACTCTTCATTGATATCTTACTTAAAGGTTTCACTTGTAGGGAGTCTTATAATTCTCATTGATGTTGATTTTAATTTCAGGTTCAGATCTTGAAGACCCAATGAAAGGTCAGTGTTAAATGAAAATAGTTCTTAATTAAAAGTACTTTCCACATTATTTACTAGCATATTTTTTGCATGGTTAAAACTTCAGTTCTAACTTTAATTTCACCTCCCTCTTCCCCAACCCTCTTCTTATACCCCCAACTCCCACTCCCAAGTTATGTAAACTCTTTATCGCATCTCAAGTGTTACATTTCGTGTAAAAAGACTAATGAAACAGTACTTTTTTGTTGTGTTTTTTTACTACTATATATTATTCTTGAGGTTAAAATATACTTACTATAGTTCTTTTGCTCCATTCATGTCATACAAACACAGTGTCGTTTCATGGCCATTTTATTGCCGCACCTCTGCCATATTATTGAGTCATTACTTCCTTCCATGTCGTTAATATTTAGAAAAATGGCAATACAACACCAATACAGTAATATATATAGATAGGCTTAGCCTAACAGCGGAGCTCTCTGAACAGAAACGATGATGATAAGCTTAACTTAGGTGAAAGGTCGGAAGCACAAGAAAAATTAGAATTAAGATTGACGACCAGGCTACTTTTCAATTTTAGCAATTCTCAAAAACAGTAAGCTTATTACGCGACCGTCTGCACAGTACATTTAGTAGACTGCACAAATTCCACAAAAGCTCACTGTTTGAGAAATGTGAAACCTCTCGAGTAGCAAACCGCGAAATAAAGCAGGGAAAAACGATTTTGCAAACCATTTTCACCGCTAAACACAACAAAAGTGTTTTTTTTTCTTTTAAAATATTTTATTTATCAATAACAAATCCCTAAAGTTTACAATATTATCCTGAGAGGCTAGTCATTTCCGGTTACAAGGCATCCTGAGTTAAGGCTAGTCATTTCCGGTTACAATAATAGAAGGTCAGTTCCGGTTTACAGTCACTTCAAAGTCCAGTCCATACGGGATTATTTATAAAGTTTATTTCCGGTCGTTTGGTCCACTTGAAAGTCCTTTCTGGTTTGCACATGATTACTTTAGTCATTTTTGGTAATGAATGATGAGTTCCCAGTAGCTAAATTATTAGAGTCACAAGCTTTGACTGTTGTATTTCACAAATATTCGGATGACACCACAAAGTAGAAAATTTCTGTTCGGGGGGGGGGGGGGGGGGGGGTACTCCCATATATGAGCTATATAGGTATGTGCCGCTGTGAAGGGTATGGTTTTCAGGCAGTTTAGTCTGGGATAGGGTATAGTAATCAGAGATTTTTGGTCTAGAATAGGGTATCATTTTCCGCGAAACTGATCAGTTGGATGAAGAATTTAGTCTAGACGAGGTTTACTGACAAATGGCATTTAATAATCGGTAAGGCGTTCTGTACGACATTTTTACTGACCCCTGGTATCTTAGACTGTGATAGTGAATGAGTTTCTGCAAAATAGTGAGTCTAGAAAAGGTCTAGGATAGGGTAGGATTTTTGGTGTTTAGTCTAGAATAGGGTTGCAAAATGCAGCTAAAATGGTCTAGTATAGGTTAAGGGTCTCAGAGTCCCAGCGGCACACCCCTGCCCAAAAATTTGCAAAGTACCCCCGTCCCCCCGGTCATTTTGCAACTGTGTTGTGATGTCATTCCTTATGTCCCTTACAGTGGCCCGAGAGTTCTCGGTGCCATTGTGAAAAGTTGCTTTATTTCGAAAAACCCATGTACCATAAGTATGGTCTTAATGAAAAAGCGTGCTCGCATGTCATTCTCATCGTCAGCAGAAGTCCATTAGGTAAAAGAAACTAGTTTTAACATTAACTAAAAACCAAGTATTGAGTATTGCTGATAGGGTGGGAGTGAAAACACCCCACACCCTTCCACAGGTTCAAATTTTAATGTAGCTTGGAAAGGCGTGGTAACCAGTTATCCGGTTCCACATTTGCAGTACCATTGCTAAACCAGACGCCCAAGATTCGCATTCTTGACACCCACGTCAGGCCATAAGGAGTGTCCGGACGTGAGCACCAAGCTCCTAACTTCATGGCTTCTGTACTCTTTGCCACATTTAATTTAGTCCCTGTACCTGTTTTGTAATTGTGAAGTAAGGTAAAGAATTTGTCTAAAGAAACAAATTATGTTGTTTACAAAACATGTGGAGTCATCCGCATATTGGTGAATTTTAGAACGCTTTTCTCAGGCTTCTGGAAGGAGAAAACCTTCAATAGTATCATCCTTTCTTATACTGGTAGCCAAAACTTCTGCACATAAAATGTACAAAAGTGGAGACCAGGGATCTCCCTGCTTCACCCCACACTCGAGTGGAATTTCTTTAGTCAAAAAACCATTAACTATAATTTTCATATTTGCTTGACAGTATAATGTAGAAATCCACCGCTAGAAATTAGGGCAAAATCCAAAACGACTTAAAACAATGGTAAAAAGTTTACCAATGTTTTTCTACCCTGTCAAAGGCTTTCTCTTGATCAATATTGACAGCAAGATACCAGTTTCATTGGTAATATTTATATAATCTAGAGTGTCACGCAAGAGAAATAAATTCTCAAAAATCGTCCTACCTGGGACAGAACAAGTTTGATCTTCTTGAAATAATCGAGGGTAACACTTTTGAAAGTCTGTTTGTAAGAGCTTTTGAACAAATTTTGTAATCAACATTGGGTAGCGAAATGGCCGGGCCACCAATTTTTGAGGTTTTTCTGATCATCTTTCTTGTATAAAAAGTAATCTAGTCACGCTTCCTTGCATTGAATCACTGAGAGAATTATTTTCCAAACTAAATTTATAATTTCGAACAGAATAGGGCCTAAAATATCCCAGAATTTAGCGTAAAATTCTTGAGGTAATCCGTCTGAACCGGGGGTTTTCCCTGAAGAAAGTCCACGCATTGCGTGGGTAATTTCAGCCAAAGATAAAAATCCTTCGCAGGATAAAATTTCGCTCTCACTTAATCTGTTTTCAAGTTTGTAAAAAATTCGGTTTGGACTGTTAAATTAACAGGTTCTTGCAAGTACAAATTACGGTAAAAATCGAAATGAGCCGGAGTCTTGTGAAAAAACTTCAACACCGGCGGAGTTATAAATAGATTGAACAGTATTTTTTCTGAGCACGTAAAAAAGAATTTGGTAGGTTTTTCACTTTCTTCAAGCCATTTGACTCTGCTACGAATTTGGCTTCCTCTCATTTGGGATAAATTAATGGCCCGAATTTCTCTTTCAAGCATTTCTATGGTGGTTTTCACTGAGTTATCTCCTTCAATGAGAGCCCGTTTAGCTTCGATCAAAGGATTTATAGTTGCGTGGCCTTTTAATATCGCGATTTAAGTTAATGTGCCTTGTTTACTTCGACCAAAATCTATAGCAACTAATTTTATAGATTCTTTAAGAAAATCCCACCAAGCTTGAATGGAAGTAAATGTTTTCCGGTGCAATACATGTTTCTTAATAATTTCTGAGATATTAAATTCTAAATTTAGCCTCCAAAGTCCTGGTCCACGGGAAAATGGGGCTTAAATCAACAGAATCATGATCGGAAAAACACAAGGTAAAATTTCACATTTTAAAAAAGAATCATACAAGTCCTGAGCAATAAAAAAATTATCCAAACGTGTACCGATAGTTTTATCCGCATTAAACCATGTGCATTGTATTTTTCAGTCGGCCGTGTTTTTTTTGCGCCAGATATATATCAATATAAAATGACGAACACTGTGCAGATCTTTCAAAGGCATGGAAATTGTACGATTTCCTCCAAACTTATCAGAAACGTTTTCAATGCAGTTAAAATCGCCAGCAATAATTTTAAAAGAGTTCGGAAAAAATATTCATGAATTGTGTCATAAAAGTACGTTCACTTGGATTCGTGGGTGCATAAGTATAAAACCAAATTAATTTTCGTGTCGTCGAGTTCAGTTAAAACACTAACAATTCTACCAGAAGAATCTTTTTTCCATTGTAAACATTTGAAATCAGTATTTTCAGCGACAAGAATGGCAACGCCGCCTTGTTTACCAAGAGCGAGCAACCAGAAACTTTCACCGCGCCATTTAGCTGTCAGAGAATTTATCGCATTTTGTCCTGTCGCTAAAGTTTCTTGTAAACAAATAAAATCAGAACAGGAATTTTTAACAAAATCAAAAACACAGCGTTGTTTGGCTTCATTGCCAAAACCACGGATATTCAAAGTTGTAAATTTAGCTCTGAATGCAAAAACTTGGAGAAAGTTCTTCTGGTAAAATTAAGACTTAAGCTTACATAAGCTTAACTTAAGCTTACATGTAAGTCTTAACTAAACAATTTTTGCAAATCACATTTAGACAGTTACTTGCTTTTCTGTTTATGTTTGTTTGTCCGATGTCCAGTGTTTCTCCTCTTCGCCAAAGGTTGTTCGCCGTCATATTCAGAACGTTCCAGAGTTTTAGTGTCCGTTTTCTCCGATCCTTTGGTACTGGAATCCGTAATAAAATCAAACATCTCCCCGCATTGAAAAATGTATGAAGTTCCCCGAAGCAATATTTTATCCAAGAAAGCTCTTCTTTTTCCACTTAAGCGGCTTCTGAGTATCCCTTAATTAGTATCCCTGTCTTGAGTAGCAAACCGCGAAAAAATGCAGGAAAATAACGACTTTACTTCACCGCTAAACACTGACCAGCGAAAGATCCAAACTTTTTAAAACATGTTCATCGAGCTGACGGCTGTGTAGCCGCGCGAAAAACAAAGCCACAAAGATCCCGGATGTTGATGACGTCATCGCTAGCCCAAAGCGTACGGCGGGCGTTCGGCGTGCGGCGGCGGGCACACAACGCGCCCGCGAAACATTCCGCTAGCCATGACCATGAAAAATGACGGACATGGGTTCTATGAGTATGGAGCTGCGCAGCCAGGCCTTCGGCCTGGCCAGTGCTCCGCTATAAAATGGCAACAGAGATCAGAACAAGGAATCATGTTATCTTGTTTCCCAGGTCGCCGTCGTGTCTGTCGCAAAAATCGTCGCCGAAAATGTTACTACTACAAGAGTTGCTACAAACGACGACGCTTTTGTGTCTGCGTCAAACGTCGGTATGGTGACGAGACTGAGTACGACAACCAAGTGGACGATGAAGTTGCAGAAGATGAGGCGGAAGAGTTTGATGAAACCGCTGATGAAGATGAAGATGAAGAACTTGAGGAAACAAGTAAGACAAATGAAATATGTGGCTTACCGATAAAGAAAATAAACTGAAGAAATGAAATCAAATGCTTCCTCTATTCCATTTTTGATGATGGGGAAAAATCCCGTAATTATCTGAAATACTATTGTAGGAAAAAAGTAACCATAGTCATATAAATGATATAAATAACGTACTTCCTTCTTTTTAAAGTCAATAACATGAGATGATGATATACTAGAACTGGCATCCCTTTTTTTTCCCAAAAACCGCCAAAATTGTCTCCAAATAAAGAAAACTGGAAACAAAAGTGTTATTTATTGAAGAAGGTTAACAATATTGTTGAAGCGATGAATAGAACAGAAAGCAATTTTCCTGTAGACAATGCACTTTGCTACATGTACAATAGCTGTCTCTTTTAACCGAGGTGCAGGGATTTTCACGGATCACTTTATAAACCATATAATCCAACGAGAGGATGCATTTTCATCCATCCATCGAAGAGAAGGATTCAAAATATTTAACTGGGTTGATGGTGTGTTTTAAAACATTCAACTTAATGTTTTTTTATCGTGTTCACAGGCCTTGAAGACCCAGCAAAAGGTTAGTTGTTTGTCCATTCGTACACGGTACTTTGATCCAATCGTTATTGTTGTGTGATGGAATAATTTTGAAACGTTGCTGTAAGCCCTGATTTAATTTCTTTGCATAACTTTATAATACGAGGATATTATATATCCCTTTCAAGATTAAAGACAGTTAAGATGTAAAATAATTAATGTTCTTGTTTAACCTTATTTGGTATAGCATTTATTAAATCCCTTAACAATCACTCTCTAGTGTACATTGAAATTGTTACTTATACATTCTTTAATTTCCGCCAGGCAATTGTTTTAAGTCGGGTGCGTGTTTGTAGTCCTTGAAAACAACTTTTTTGTCTATTTTTTGAATGATATGTTTCATCAATACCGCACTGCTCACAGAATTCATAAAAGCGCTAAGAAAATATTCAATGTGAACTGAATCAAATATCAGGCACGTTCAACTTTAATCACAGTTGGTCATAGTTAGGCCCCTGTTGTCAACCTACGGTGGAAATTGACGTTCAGCTGGGCCGGTCTGGTTCTAAACATCCTGGTAGTTTACACCCGCAGTGTTCGACCGAGGGAGGTAGCAGTCGCTGTCACAGCGCTACATTTGAAGATGGTGCACATTGATCACGTGTTCAGTGAATGCTCTCCTCCCAATTGTTGAATTTAAAGCTCTTAATACATGTAACATCCATCGCCTTAGACACTCAGTCGAAAAATTAACAAGTAAAAAACGTCAACTGATCTTTACGGCAAGGAAAGAAGATCGAGATAGAAATGAGATAAAAAAATATAGTTGAATACATTTGCCCGATATTTCGGTTTGCAAAACAAAGTAACTTTTTACGGTTGTGGTTTTGCCGTTATGATAGTCGAAAGAAAACCAGTCTTTTTTGTGTTTCAGGTCGTCGTCGTCGTCGTCGTCGTCGTTGCCCCAAATACTTGCGCCGGAAATGCTTTGTTACCAAACGGGGCAAAAAAAAGAGACGTTTCTGTATCTGTGTTTATCCTTGCTATGCATATGGGGATGAAACCGCAAACGACAACCAAGTAAGTGGAAAAAAGAAATGGATTGAAATAGATAAATATCAGTAAACGACATGTGGCTTGGCGAATGTGAATATAGTTTCTAATATTTCGATGTTCAATAATAGCCTAATTTAATTAGATATAAACATGATATGAAACACGAGTGAGTGTATTTCATCAGGATACATCGAAACTCTATCCAGTGGAATGAGGCTACCGTTGGAAGATTCCAATAATCAATTTTAAACCTGAATTTTGATTTCAATAATGCAATCCGTTCCCGATTAATGAAAGTCATTCCCAAATGCTGAGCGGAACGCGTTGAGTATTTTGACTGTAAACGTGATGAATTATAAATGCATTTGATTTTACTTTTACCGTATTTTTGGTTTCGTTACAGGTTGTCTAATGCTGAAACAGCAGTACGGACCGTTGCCAATTAACGAATCATGAGAACAAGACAGCTAAATTAAAGTGTCTTTTAAAAGTATTAAGTTAACTTAAATATCTAATTCATTTCAAGGGGAAAATATGTTAGGATAACTAATATAATAATGTAAGGTAAAATAAACGCCTGTTAACAAAATGATATCGTTTTGGTTGTCTCTCCCTTGTGTTATAAGTGTATTTGCTCTAATTAACAACTCATGAACGAAACACGACCCAACGACCGCCTCTCCTCCCACATAAAAACAACAACAACAACAACAACAACAAGCTTTTGGATCCTTATAGCGAACAGAAAAACAGGAATAGATAAATATAGAGCGTTTTCGCTCACATGACCTGCGGCCATATTTGAGTGCTAAAACAATAGGAAATGTTCGAATAGAGATTTTGCACGGCAGCCATGTTGCATGGCAGGAACAATAGATTCTTTTCCCTATGGGAAAGAATGTTCTTTCTAATGCAAAACATTTTCATTGTTCCTGCCATGCAACATGGCTGCCGTGCAAAACTTCTATTCGAATAGAGCTAAAGTCCCATAGGATTCGTTTAGGGCACTTATATAGCCGCCATTTCATTGTTTTGGGACACCAATATGGCCGCCGTGACGTCACGTGAAAACGCTTTATTAACAAAGTTTTTCTTTAAGCTCCAAATCGGAAACACTTAAATTGAGTCAACTGCCCTTTTGCACAAATGCAACGTACAAATTACATTAAGTTGATTAATCTGTATGGTGGGAGACATTCCACAAAATGAACAAACAATTGATTTTGTTTGCTCCAGTTCTGACAATTGTAAGCCCTGCGCCACGTGAAACTTCGATGCTGATAAAAGTAATTTCTGAAAGGTAACATATTAAAATTGTTTCGATCCATACATACTTAGCTGGGCTACCCGCAAGTAATAAGGTGACGTGGAGGGATTTTCATGACAATCGCACCTTTCTCCACACCGAAGATAATGTGGTTCTTCCATATCGAGTTTTCCAAAAGTTAAAGCAAACCACCAAAAAGCTAATTATAGGCGAGATTCAGGATGATGGTCACGCGTTCTCGAAAAATGTTGATAAACTTTTAGAGCGCTTTGCTTTAAGCATGAACTTGAAGGTGGGAGGAATGAAACGAAATTAATTTGTGGGCCAGTGTGCTCATACTTATTTTCAACCCCAAAACGTCTGCAGAAAACTTGCTCTTTTGATCCTTTAAGCCTGGTTTCCATATGATCGTCGGGATCGTCCCGATCGTCCCAGTCGTCTCAAAAAAATGTTCAAGCGGTCGGGACGATGATATGAAAACACTTCCCGGACGATCGCAGATGATCGCAAACGACCCGGACGATCGGGACGACCGCGATCGCTTGGATAGAACTGGGCGATCGAAAAAAAATCAGAAGCGATCAAATGGAAACACTCTCAGACGATCGGGACGATCGAGACGATCGAAGTCTATCCCAGAAAGCATTATTCTAGTCACCAGAATTGGAGTTCGCGAATTTTGACCAAAATGGCAGCAATGTTTCAGCTGAACTCTTCACTATTTATGTAAGAGGTACAAACATACTAATTCAAAAAGAGTGCAAAAACAAGTATACAAGATTGAATTGCTGGAGGAAAATTGGCGAAAAATTTGACTTGGACGCCGTTGAAGCCGAAAAGAAATATAAAAACATTCTTCTACGGCGCAAAATTGAAAGAATAAGCAAATAGCACACCACGAGGTTCGCTCTTCGATTAACATCCGCCATGCTGTTTGCAAACCTCGCGCCAAAGTTCTGTTTTCGGGCCCAGGAATTTTGTTGAGGACCACGATCGAGGCGATCATTTGGAAACCAGCGATCGCCGCAATCATCCAGATCGTCCCGGTCATCTTTAAAAAAAAAAAAAAAAATTGAAACGACTGGGACGATCGGGACGATCCGAACGATCATATGGAAACCAGGCTTTAGTTCTTGCATGAAATAAATAAAGTGCATGTATTGAGAAGAATTCGGAATTTACTAAGGTGAAATTTTGATAAAATACCATATTATGCGAAGCTCTTCAGAATGAAGATTCATCCATAAATTGTAACCATGGTAACCAACTTCGACAAAAGAACCACTGCCCCTATTGTTTCATTTTATCTGATGCCATTCAGTTTCTCAGTGGCTATCCAACAAACATTTCTTTTTAAAAGTTAGCCAATCAGAGAGCGCAAATTTGTTTCATTGGCACGCCTCCTTAAAAAGGATCATCTATAGTCGTTTTAGGTAAAACTAAAGTGACCCTTTTTTTTTCGTTGTCTTTTACGTTTGGGGATTTTAAGGACGACTACTTTGAGCTATATTTGGCGGAAGGGAATAACGTAGGAGCGCCACCATTTAATTCGCTGGTGCAGCTAAGCATGCTAAGACCTGCTGATCTTCACAAAAAAATCAATTTCCTATCGCTGCAACTTATTGACATTCGAAACGTCAGAACCGAATAAAAGCAGTTCTAAAGAGGTTTATTTCGTCGCGTGTTGTTCATATGTTAGGTCTCGTTTCCCGGAACGTGAACGATATACGAGCTATTAATGCATTGATTACTGATATTCAATCAGTGTACACTGTTGAAATCATTTAAGAAAGCAAGCTCTATATCATGCATATATTTACCAATGGGGTAACAAAATTCCTATAAGAAAAATAGAACTAGGATGAGGGTAATATACGGTATTTATTTGGTAGAAAATGATATTATTGCAATCATTAAATTAATTTTTACAATAGTAGCTGGTTTTAACGCCAGAGAGCACGATCAGCAAATGACCCAATGTGATTCAAGAACTGGCAATAGACTGCAAACAATTTTAGGTGAATTATTCACAATACTTTGGTCGCATTCTATTGGCTGGCTCCTTGAATATGTAAACTATAAAATAATGCATAATGTATGTATGAAGAAATTGCCTTAAAATAAATATTTAAACCAGATATATTTCGCTAACACACAATATCAAGTTATATGAATATTGCGCATTATCAGGCCTTAATTTACTGTAACTCAGAGTAATATTGACGTTGTCTGTGTAAATGAAACATGTTTATGTATCTTCTCCCTGAAACTACTTCTTTCGATCTTAAAACCATTTGCTTCTTGAGATGCTTCTTTAATATAGTTTAAAAATTACTCATGGTTAAGGTAAAGGTAAAGGTAAAGTCGCATTCGAGCCATTGGCCCACACGGCCGGAGCTTAACCCGGCGTTCGGTTAGCATGAAGCAACTAGGAATATTGCTACTCCCCCCTGGATGGGATGCTAGTCCATCGCAAGGTTACCCCCAGCATTTTATCGCCGGTACCCATTTATACACCTGGGTGGAGAGAGACAGTGTGGAGAAAAGTTTATTGTCTAAGGAAACAGGTTGAAAGTCCGACGCGCTAACCACTAGACCACCGTGCCGCCCACACTCATGGTTAAGAAAAGAGCATAATTGAATTTAAATAAAATAGCAAGATTTTGAAAGTAGGGGAGGAAAAAAGAAAATATTTTTTTGAAACCCCAACAAACAGTTGACACCCAGGCAAGAGCACCCCAGGCTGGCGACGGACTGTTTTGGTGTCCATCTACTAATTATTAACTTTATATTCAACAAACGACACGGTGGTGTAGTGGTTAGCGCGTCGGACTTTCAACCTGAAGGTCGGTGGTTCGAAGCCTGGTCTCTGCCGTCGTGTTGTTCCCTTAGACAAGAAACTTTACTCCACACTGTCTCTCTCTACCCAGGTGTATAAATGGGTACCGGCGACAAAATGCTGGGGGTAACCCTGCGATGGACTGGCATCCCATCCAGGGGGAGTAGCAATATTCCTAGTCGCTTCATGCTATAGAAACCGGGTTTAAGCTCCGGCCGTTATGAACCTTCTGGCTCGGGTGCGCGACTTTACTTTACTTATTCAACAAACAGTTGATACCCACGCAAGAGCGCCCCAGGCTGGCGACGGACTGTTTTGGTGTCCATCTACTAATTAATACTAATGATTTCATGTTGAAATGATTTCAAAGTATTTTTATTTTTATTTGTCTTCGTCTTAGGATTATGGTAATTAATCTTGAACAAAAGAAAATAAAAACCAGTTTGAAATCATTTTGTTCTAAATTAAAGACATTTTAAACTACAATATAAATCCATAAAACCGATCACAAGTAGCGCAAACAAATAGTTTTTCATTGTTATCTACCCTCGAATAAATGGTAAATAAATTAAACTAAGTTTCCCCATACATTTGCAGGGATAAATACTTTCCTTGACCTGTTTATAACGCTTGCCTTTACGCGATAAAGAGAACTCGTATGATATGTGCCCTCCACATTAGGTTTACCATTTTGTACGCCCAAAATGTGTTTTCGGGCCATGGAGGGTTGACGAGACACATGCGGGATATATAGAGAGCTATGAGTTCAATAGCAGCAATTTTTTAACATAGGCTGTGGATTGTATACTCGTATGCATTATTTTACCTAAACTTCTGAAGCAATACATATACTTTAAGTATCTCTTAGGGATCTCAGCTGTATATCGCCCACTCTCTGAAGTTTATTACCTGATATTACTCCATATATCAGAATGAATTGTCATTAATTCCTCAGTATGGTTCAACAATTGTTGCACCAAATGGAGTTGCGGCATTAACCTTTGAATGAAAAGTCAATATATTTTGTAGTAAAATGATTTTGCGGTTTGCTAATGACAGATTATTAAATGACAAAGTAAGTATGGGAATGAATCATATGTGATCTGCGGATAGAAAAGTAAAGTGAAGAAATGGTCCTTGCAGTTGTTTTTGTAATTTAAGCAATCCAAAGAAGCCTGTAACACGAGAAACACTTTAACAGAGATTATTGTGGAGTAAACGTCTTTCCGTGGCAAGTTGTGCGGAGTAGGGACATTGATAAAAAGTATATTCAATATTAGTTTCAATCATTTTACAATGACGCAGCAATACGTATATGAAAATACTGGGTGCACCCAAGAGTCTCCTTAATCAATAATTATAGGCGTTCAAATGCATTTATTCTGATAGATCAGTTTGGGTCTATTTTTTCTTTATATTTCAAATTATTTTATAACTGCGCTGGTAACACGTTAATGTTATCTAATGGTTGCAAATTCAATGACTTTTAAAAGGAAACTTATAGATAATTGTAGAAGGAAATATTGAGGTCATAAAACGATATTGTTTGCAGTTGTTAATATACGATATTACCGGATAAATTGGTCAAAAGGGTATATAAAGCTATCCAATAATGTATATGGAAAAGCGTTCGTACCACATGTACTTTAACTTTCTTCATGCGTTGCCGTCAGTTTTATTTCTTAAAACGTAAATTTGGATTTTGTATGAATAGATAAAAAATAAATAAATAAATAAATAAATATGGAATAATCAAAAGGTACCGACAAAAAGCAGAACAATGCAATTAAAGGTGTTATTGGAAATTTCAACTTGTATTGACGTATTTGGAAATGACAAATAACATTTATTGGCTTTACATTATGTCCCAAAATATTAGAAAGGTCACACAAAATAATGCATAAAAGCATCGAAAAGTCTTTTTAACAAACAGTCGCTGGTCGAAGAGCTACCTTAACCATGAATTTGAAAATTTGGTTCAAAGCCTTCATTCTTGCAGCTTGCGTCGAAATTTCTTTCCAACAGGAGTTTGAAAGTTATGAAGGTAATCATAATGATGGTCTTTTTTTGCCTTTTATTGACCTTTTGGTCAATTTTTTGTTTTATTTTCAATAGCATCTTTCATTTCAGAATACACTCAATATAATGGTTATAAATGGCTTTGGACTGCAGGACAGTTTCTTATTGTGTGTTTTTTTTTACAGTGGATTATTTAACTGTTATATTATTAAGATTGGAATTATATTTTTAAGCTATAAAGTCTTAGACCCACTAATCTAGAAAGCGCCATGTATAAAGCTTTTATTAAGATTTTTCTGTTTTCACCCTGAAGTCATACAGTCAGTAATTTTATTCCTTTAAATTTTCATGATGAAAATGTTATTATTCTCCAGATGTTGTACAGTGCAATGACACGTGTGCCTAATTGTTGTTTTTAGTTGGAGGCCTAGATAAAGAAGGATTCAGTAACCAAAGCTTTAGTAACCAAAGCGTGTCAGGTCCAGGTAAGCACCTATGCTCCGATATCAATTGTTTTCAGTTTTGAAACAAACACGCATCCCTTTCCAAAAAATATGGCTACTTAGCAAATATATATAAATATATTTGCCTTTTGTATTCTCGTCACGTATGGCGGTAATGTTTTTCTCAGATGAAGTTATTGTGCCTACCGTGAGAAGGTCTTGCCGCCTGTCACATGTTATTAACAATTAGATTATTCGCTTTTGATTTCTATCGCGTGATAGTTGATTCAGGCTTCTCCCTCATCAAAGTGTATAAGAGGTAAACTGTATAGTGAAGGTACATGTATAAGTAAGCCATTTTATGATATTATTAAATATGTATCTTTTAACTGTAATCCTTAAAGCGCCAAATTGTATCGAGAGAGAAACTTGCAGGGCGATGCAATAGGGCACATTGGAAAGTTAGGTCCTCGGAAACTGCAAAGAGCGTTGTATTAAAGGAAATAAAACGAAATCTAAACTAATAAACGACGACTAGACGAATGCATTTTCAACTAGTTAAAAACTCGACAGACGTAAATAGAAGAGGATTGCAAAACAACGAGTAGTCAGAAATAAGCTCTTTTAATTGCATTGGTTTTGTTTTCCTAGTGGACGGGAATTGGGGTGAATGGAGCCCGTGGAATGGCTGTACTAAGACATGTGGAGGGGGACAACAACTAAGAAATCGTACATGCAACAATCCTGCACCAGCTAACGGAGGGAAAGATTGCGAAGGAGCATTCAGACAAAGAGATCGACTCTGTAACAGCCAAAACTGCCCAGGTAACGGTACTTGGTCAAATTCTTTGATCAGTTGGAGAAATCTTCGAACTCTGCATTTTCTTTCACTGACGTAGAACGTTCATTAATTTACAAGCTTTTACTTGTACCCACGAAAGCTCGTGACTTTTTTTAAAATTTATCTGAGTGGGAATATTTCTCAAGGCTTTTTTATAAGCATATTTATATTGGACAAAATTAATGTTTATACGGATACATTTTTAATTAAATTTCCTCTAGTAAATTAACAATGAGAGCTTATTTTTTTCATTACTATTTTCATTTTGATCAATTTTGACTCACTCAAATTTGTCTTTTCTCCAACATGATGGATATCAAAGATGGCGGATCCAAAATGGCTGCCATTCGGAATGTGATCCACCTTAAGAGTTTTGGGACAAACTGTAAACCATCCAAGTTTCATATCCATAGCTTTGATATTCTTAACGTTACTTAGAAGCAAGTCTATCATAATTTCATTGCTAATTTAGTTCTGTTAATATATGACTGTAGAACTGTAGGTTAATGATGTTTAGGCACCAAAGAAAAAATACATGTAATTATGGATTGGCACGTTGAAAAGCTGCTGAAGAGGAGAATGCAGAGACCACCACTTTTTCTCCAGTCGTGCAAAACGATCTACTTAGGAAATAAGTTGCAATTAGTGCAATATTGCGCACCAAGAAGGCTGATGAAAGATCAAAACACGGTAAAAGGTTATTGTGCGATTTGCGTGACAGGAGATTATTGACGAGGTTTGACGCAATCTCCATCTAACATTTCTGTGCTCTACTCATTGAATCCATTAACAGTGACAGGAAGGCAAAGTTCTTTAGGAAATTTGGTCAAACTATTACTGTCACTCTTACTTACTTACTTTGTCATCTTCATTGTAAACACATAAGGCCATAATACCAGCATCTAATTCGTTGGTAAAGGTTTCTGCAGCAAGATCTTTTACGTGACCGGCGTGCTGGCCCTGCGCACAACCCTCCTACTTTCACATCTTGGGCTGGGACCAGGCAACGGTGGAGTTACTGTCGCTCTAGTCATACAATATTTCGCCCGGCGTCCTCTTCCAGTTACCGTCCTGTTGAATACGTTCACTACTTTCCATGAGAAACAAAACAACAATTTGTATTTCAGTATATTATGATATAGTACAAATCTACTAGTGTTCTATCACGAATGCTGTTCTCTTATTGGTCACGCGACTCACTCTTTTTCCTGTTGTAGAAAGTGAGTAGAGAGGGTAGCTGATTATCCGCTCGTGGCGTGACCTGTTTGTATCATTATTCAAGAAAAATGCCAGCCTGTCTTCTTGTCAAGTTATGAACGTCTAGTAAATTTAAAAACAATTAGATTATTCGCTCTTGATTACTATTGGTGATAGTTGATTCGAACTTCGCCTTCATCAACTATCGCGCGATAGAAATTTCGAGCTCATAATCTAATTGTTAAAAATAATGACTGAGGATCTTCTTCAAAAAACGTAGCAGAGCTTGCTTAGATCTTCGGCCAATGTATACCGACCGAATGTAATTATTAATGTGTTTGAGCGATCTTCTTGCCTTTTTTTCACCCGCAGTTGATGGAATGTGGGGTTCTTGGACTTCTTGGAGCACTTGTAGTAAAACATGTGGAAATGGTACACGGGAGCGAAAACGACTTTGCAATAATCCAAAACCAGCTTTCAATGGCACGTACTGCCCTGGTATTGGAAATGAGAGGCAGAACTGCAGTGTTATGTCTCCTTGTCCAAGTATGTAAATTGTTTATATATTTTTTACATTTGGCCGCTTCGATTCGTTGTACATTCAAGCCAGTAAAATAGTTTATTTAAGAATATAACTAATGATGCTTTTTCTGCTGTTATGGTAATAATAATTTTTATAATGATACCAATTTAATAGGTCAGCTAATTGACATGTTTTGTTCGTGCAGTTGATGGAATGTGGGGTTCATGGTCTTCTTGGAGCGACTGTGGCAAAACGGCGTGTGGAAATGGTACACGGTACAATGGAAATGGTACACGGGAGAGAAGACGACTTTGTAATAATCCAAAACCATCCTTCAATGGGACATACTGCCTGGGAGTTGGATGTCAGAAACAGAATTGCAGTAACCTTTCTCCTTGTCCAAGTACGCGAGCTTTGCACTTTGTTTTCACATGTGGGATTTGCGTTATATAGCCTTGTGATCATAAAATTGGAAACAGCTATCTATATCATTAAGGGGAACAAAACATGTTCAATATGCTTAGTGCTCACGAAACGTCTTTTTGTTTAAAGATTTTTCAATTCCCTTGTAGTGGGAATAGTTTCACATTTTAAGGTAACTTTTATTTCTTTTTTGCTAATACTATATATAACTGAAGATAAAGCAGATCGGTGTTGCTATTAATAAATAACAAGAAAATACTAATCAGTGTCCGTTTTTTTGCAGTTGATGGAATGTGGAGCACTTGGACTTCTTGGAGCCCTTGTAGCAAAAATTGTGTCAGTGGTACACGAAAGAGGAAACGGTGTTGCAATAATCCAAAACCAGCTTTCAATGGAACGTATTGCCTGGGTATTGAATATCAGAAGCAAAACTGCAGTTCCCTCTCTCCTTGTCCCAGTACGTGATTTTCATGCTTTGCATCTGCAATTCTAATCTGCGCTGTAAGAACGGGGTTTGCGATTAAAGTAATTTGGTGGAAAAACGTTGTAATTTACTCTCGGTAAAATAACTCAGCAGCTTGCTTTTTTTTCTATTTTCATGTCCATCGACCTTCCAATCCCAAACCACTTTGACAAGAAATTGGAAAGCAATTCTGAAGAGATTTCGTGTTTTTCTGTGAATGCTATAACCGGTTAACGAATATTTGGTTATCCATTTTCAGCTCGACGGCCTTCCTGTCCAACATTCAAGCGTCGAAAATGCTTCGCCTACAAGAACTGTAAAATAAGACGACGCTTTTGCAAATGCGTTTCACGTTACTATGGCAAAAAACGTAAAAACGGCAACCAGGTGAAAAAACAAATCTCTTTTAAAACGGAACAACTTATCGAAACTGGTAAGTTGAAGTCCCAAAATATCTAAGACACTTCATGCCAAGCTAATAGCAATATACACCCTGTAGATAAGATTTGAGATACTGTGAGTTGGTTATAGTTCATATAATTCCCTGATGATCAATCCATTTAACACCAACGTCTGCATTAAGATCGATCTCGGGTATGTCGTGAAATTGTCTGCGATGATTGCTTTGATACACTTGTCACAGTTCTTTTGATAATTCGCCTTATTCTCAGACGGTCTGAGGTCGCTTTTACTCACTGTCTTCTCTCCCTCATAATGTCCTGTTTGAGGGTTTTTTTTTATGACGCCATCTGACAGTTGAATATTTCCGTGAAGAAGTGTTAAGTTTTACGCTGTAAAAAGTGTTAAAAATGAAACTAGACGTTTCGGCAATGCTGCCTTCATCAGTAGTAAAAATGTGTTCGTTGCTAGCGTGTGCGAAAATTCAAAAAAATTCAATATCACGCGTGCCGAAGAAAAGCGCGCGCAAGGCTAGCATACGAGTTCTGATCTGGTCACTTAGATTGATCGCTTTAATCACCGCTACCATCATGTCGCTGAGGTTGTGGTTTGAATATTTCCGCCAATCCAGGTGATTGTTGCGACTATTTGTTTTTGTTTTCTCTATATGAAATTTCAATAATGATACTGAACGTTCTTTGAAAGGGCATCAGACCGAGAGAGGAAGGAGTTGATTGCGAGCGACCGCAGACCGTCTGACGATCAGACTATTTGATAATATGACCAGAAAATAAGAAAGAAATCTTGTGGTTTATCGTGTTACTTAAATATTACAACTGTACCTTTAGGATAAATAAGAATAATAGATAAAAGTTTTGAAATTGACCTGTTAAAAAGTTTAAAAGTTTTTTCTAAATTTTCGGTCGCTCACTGCGGCCTTCATCAGAGAATAAATGTTCTTTTTGTGGGAAACAAGTTATTTGACAATTGGTAGGTATACTCTTGGGACTGGCTTCCGTTCGTTGACACAATTAGGGTCGATGGTTGAATGCCACGATTTTAAGAATAAACGTTTGGACAAGTTGTTTACACCTCTCTCCAGAATCTGAACATAGTTTGGGTGTATGTCATGGTTGGTCGTCTCCGCGTGTTGTTTTATGAATGAGTCATTATTGCTGCGCGTCCCTGGCTTGTGTTCGGGCCCGCGTGAATTCCAGGAGCGTTTTGATTCGCCGACATAGGTGAAATCGCATAACTTGCAGTTAACTTTATAAACAATGCCTTTGCAGGCCATGAGTGGCGGTCGATCTTTAGGCTTTTTAAAAACAGTGTTTAAAGTTCTAACGGGTTTAAAAGCCGTAGTGACGTTGGCTTTGTTTAGGATTTTCTTTACTCGCTCCGATACCCCTTTCACGTACGGGATGGTGGCAAAACCTTTCCGTGGCTCCGGTCTCTCGTCTGGTTCACGGGGTGCAGGTGGCGTTGCACGAGAAGACTCAATGAAACGTTTGGTGTAACCATTGGCCTGGAGATCGCGTGCTACTCGGTCTTTCTCGGCTCTCCGATCAGACTCAGTCGAAGGCAAAGACTTCGCCCTGTCCATCAAGGTTTTGACCACTGCTCTTTTGCTTTGGGCGGGACTGTGGGATTGAAAGGAGAGGTACTTGTTCGTGTGAGGTGCCTTTCTGTGCACATTCACATAAACTTTGCCTTCCGGTCCAACGGTACATTTTGTGTCCAGAAACGCAATGCTCTCACCATTTGGCCATTCCAAGGAGTATACCTACCAATTGTCAAGGATTTCAAATAACTTGTTTCCCACAAAAAGAACATTTATTCTCTGATGAAGGCCGCAGTGAGCGACCGAAAATTTAGAAAAAACTTTTAAACTTTTTAACAGGTCAGTTTCAAAACTTTTATTTATTATCATTATGAGCACTGATCGCCCGAACGATAAATAAGAACTTTCTATTTTTCTGATCAATGTTTTTTTTTTTAGGTCTTGGAGACCCGAGAAGATGTAAGTGCAATGTTCTTTGACCAATACAGAACATAAAGAGACGTTTTTTTGATGAGAATCATATAAAACGGATTTTATTTTCACAGAATCCATACACATGTAGGATTCAATTTTATTTTCTTTAGAGAAGAGAGACGGATCGAGAGGAAAGTTCGAAAAGTATAAAGAACCGAAGTTATTGTTGACAATGTTGTCATCGTTGTTGTTGTTGTTTCTATATAATCCTTTTGTCATATTAGGGTAAGATTTCAGTGCCTTGAACTCGCGCCTCTCGACTCCTATTCCCGACACTAAACCACTCGCCCACCGAGGAACACATGCTTAGTAATGACTAAATTTTATTACTTCAAGGTAGATACGAATCAAACATGTGTCTCGGGTTAAAAAATCATTTTAGATCGATTTTAATGTTGCATTAAAGACTCCAAATGCGAAACTTCTTTAAGCTTATTATTGTTTATATTCGTTTACAACAAATTAGTTATTGTTGTCGCTAGATTCACCTGTTCTTGTAACGAAACGCATTCGTAAACAAAACATTAGGTCACTAAGTTTACATCTGATGGAAGGAGTTAGTGAGTGAGTGAATTTAAGCCACCGTTACCGATAACCCGTTCATTACGCGTGCGCGTATTAACGGGTTAAAAAGAGATAAAAAAATAAACACCAAAGGTAGCAGAACTTTATTTGCATAATAGACTTCATAATATCAGTTAAAAATTCCGTGCTATTTTTAGTCATTAAGAATCTATGAAGAGATCGGAGATAGCTACAATATAGTTTGACAACTGACTTTATGAATTATATGGCTTTTATTTCCCACGCAGTCTTGTGGCAGTTGTTGTGGTTTACTGATAAACATATTATTAAGCGATAGATTGATCAGTTGACTGACTCATTAGCTGATTGATTATTTGACTGATAAACTGATTAACTGATTGATTGATTGATTGATTGATTGATTGTTTAAGCAATTTAAGCTGTCCTTGATTCCCCTTCTCTTCCAGTTGATTTTAAATTTAGCATGGAACCGCCTCATGGCAGTGATCATAATTGTTTCTTTTGTTTCAGTTCATCGTCGTTGTCCTTATCAGTACAACCGAAAATGTTTTGTCTCCAAGCGTGGTTACAAAAAATGGCACTTCTGTTTCTGTGTTCGTCGTTGCTATTGGAATAAAACTACAAAGGGAAAAAATAAAGCGAGTTAAAGGTAAATGTATAGACAGTAAATAGAAATATATTTCTTTGCATGTTAGTAAAGTGTATGCAGTGGTACCTCTACTTTGGGACACTTCGTTTAAGAGGACATCATGCACTTTGTCTGGACCCGGCCAGCAAAATGCTATGTACTCTTTATAATTTTTACTGCTATTAAAGGGACACCTCTATAAAGGGGACATTTATCCTCGTCCCGATGGTGTTCCCAGTTGAAAATCGTGATCGCCTTATCCTCATTGTATTCTTCATATGTACGAGTTAAGATGACAATTTAATCTTTAAGTCAGGTTAAACTGTGATTCTGTGAGTGAAATCCTTACGTATAGATGTTGTTTCATTCGTGATTGCATTCAAAAAGGAGCTATACTCACAAAACTTGTTTTTCTTTTGCTTGCTCCTTACAGGTTACTTCACACTAATATGGTAGATGACAAGACAGCGAAATTTAGCAGTGCATTTAATCTTTTTTTGTAATTCGAATTGCGTCACTGTTAGATAGAATCCAAGCCTGCAGTATTTTTCTTTTATAAAAGGTGCAATAAACGTCCGTAAACCATAATGTTGTTATGTGTTGTTATGCGTATTATTATCTTTTTTTTTTCAGTCAAACCTGTATTAAGTAGATACCCTCGGGAGTGCTGTAGTGTCCGCTTAAAATAAGTTGCAAAAATTCTCCTATCCATGATAACGAGAAGAGTCCAACAACAACTCAACCAATCGATAATGTATAAACTGCCTCCTTCAATGGATGATTTAGTTCGTTTAACTGAATTCATTCTTCCGTTGAGTATGCCCTTTCCTCGTTTTTCCTTCTTCTTTCGATCTGGTATCGAATGGAAAAATAACCTGTGTGACCCAGCTTCTACACCGTAATTGTTTAGTAAATAGAGGTTACTTCACAGTTGGTGAGCGCGTACGATTTTTATTCACGAGTTGGGAAGAATCACAAACGAACGAGCGAGGCTTTGCGAGCGAGTGAGTTTGTGATTCTTTCCAACGAGTGAATAAAAATCGTACAAGCGAACGAACCGTGAAGTAATTTGTTTATTATATGTATACTGAGATTTACACAACAGAAAAACAAGACGAAACGATGAAATTATCAATACTTCAGTAGAAGGGTTCTTGGTTTATTGTCAGACTCAACTTTTAATTGGAAAAATTCACCGAATTCACACATCTAACAAAAATAACCACGACAGTAATTTTTTTCCAAAACTATAACAAGACTATACATAATAAGACACTTTACGACAAAAACAAAGCAAGTTTGCGTACCTGTGTTTTGAAGTTTTTGCCGCTTTGATAACGACAACAAATGGCGAGAGTTTAAACTTGCTTGCACGTTTGGTGATTTAATTGCTTTTTTTAGCTTCTTTTAGCCTAATTCTTTCCCCTGTTAAACGTATATTTTCCCTTTCAGCAAAATCTGTTAAAAACAGGTGTCTACATATTTTTGCAGTGTTTTTATTTTTTTGCAGTGGAATTTACCAGCATAATAATCTTAAACAGCGCCTTTTGTCCTTATTAACCGTAAAGAGTGATACTTTGTAGTTATTAATCGTGAAAGAATGTTAGTTACAGTTAATAATCGTAAAATTCCAGATTAATAACTATGTTTGGCAGACGTTTACAGTTAATAATCGTGTAATGCGCGAATATTAACTGTGTCTGACAGACATTTACAGTTATTAATCGTAAGTTGCCCATTTTCACGGACAAGATAACTCGAAAGCAAATTTAACTTGACATCCGCCATTACAAAAAAGGAAACTAACGTAAAGTCTACTTTCCACAGCGCTTGTTATACCGTAAATATTCCACAGCCGGATTCTTCAGGGGTCAAATTTCTATTGAGCTTGACTTCTATTCGATTTAATTTGTTTGCGAACGATACATTCCTGGTCTTTCTTTTCAACGAAGAACAACGCGAGCGTCGCCATTAAACATAGAAGCACGAACGTGTGAAGCATTTATACATGTAAAATTAAAACACCTCTATTTATTAAAGTCTTGTTTTTTTGAAGAAAACAAAGCGAGAGATCTCTAAATCGATTTCCGAAACTAAAATTCATTTGACCCGGAGAAGTAGAAAATTGCTTTTGACAACAATAAATTGAACGTATCGCGAAATCAACAACACGGCGAAATACCTTCAGTGGGAAGATTCGCTCGCAGTCAAAATTAGTGGTGAAACGTAAAGGATGATTTTGAAAAGTCTAACTTATTGGAAAGGCTTTTATTCTTTAGCAGTGGAGAGCTGATAACAACATGCTTACAAAATTTAGTTCAACTAGCGTCAAAAAATATTTTGGAACTCCAAAGGAAAATCGGCTGAAAATCCGCCTGTACGGGATATGAATTTTAAATGATTATTTTGGTTTAAAACTCAAAATGCATCTAATGATAACCAAATCCTTTTAGTTGATTCATTTTCATTCACGATCGAAACACTTTGTACTTATTATAAAATCGTAAAGACTGATAGTTTGCAGTTATTAATCGTGAAGAGCGTCACGATTAATAACTATGAAAAACATTTCAAGGCGCTTGAAAAGAAAGATCTTTCTTTGAAAGCGAGTGAGCGGGACATATTCATTCAACGCACTTCCGGACTTCGGAATGAAACTCTTACTTACAAAGAAATGCTCTTATGAAAAAGTGTTTACAAGCGAATTTCAGGTAAGCTTACTCATTCACGGCGCATGTGATAAATTGAAATCTTCAAACACCATAAAATTGTACATCGTCGAATTTCGCGGAATAAGCATCATCACGGGGGAAAAAACACATCACAGCCAGAAAAGCAGTTAAATGTTTTGCGAAACAAAACTTAACATGCACGGTATA